>VZTA01003417.1:51892-89356 GCA_013398855.1 Mohoua ochrocephala | reverse complement strand
GGGGACAGGGGGCTCAGGGCTGGGGGCTGGGCTGGGCTGGGCAGTGCTCTCACCTGGGAAGTTCTCACAGAGCACCTCCACCGGGGTGGCTCTTTTGGTGTCACCAATCTTCTGGTACCTCTCCTTTAGCGTGTCGGCCTGGCGGGGACAAGGAGGGTCAGCACAGGGGCCAGGCACCGCCCAGGGCAGGGGAAGGCACCGGGTGCTGTCACACCATGTGTGACTTCTTGGACCCCCTTTCCCAGCTAACTCCTGCCCAGGGAACTGCCCCCCCAGGGCAGGTCTGGAGGGCAAACCCCAGGGTTTCCAGGACAGCCACTGTGAGAGCAGCTGGGACCCCCACACAGTGGGGGGACACAGGGAGACCTGCAGCTGCTCAGCACAGCCAGGGCCTGGCACAGAGCTCAGAGCTGATGGGGTGCCAACCCTCCAACACCCCAGGGGCCAAACCTTCCCCCTCCCCGTGCCAGGGCAGAGCCAGACCCACAGGCAGCCGTGCCCAGGGGCAGCAGGAGCTGGCAGTTACCTTGAGGCCTTGCCAAGGAAGGCTCCCACGGAGGAAGTACATAAACATGTGCCCTAATGCTTCCAGGTCGTCCCTGCGGCTTTGTTCTGCATTAAGAGAGAGACACGGGTCAGCTCCCACCACAGCCACCGTCCCTGTCCCCCCCACCCCAGATCCTGCAGCACCCCGTGTGTCCTGCCAGCAGCCCGAAGAGCAGGAGAGGCAGCTTGTCCCCAGCGCCACCTCTGGCACCCCTGGCCCGCAGTCCCTCCCCTCAGCCAGGGCAGGGCTGGCTGCCCGTGCCCACACACCTTTCCCCAGGTGGGTGTTGATGCTCATGTAACGCGCTGTCCCTGTCAGGCTCTTGTGCTCTCGGTAGGGGATGTGTTTTTTGGTCTCGGGGTCAATATACTCTTTGGCCAGGCCAAAATCGATGATGTGGATGGTGTGCTGCCGCTTGCTGCCCGGCCGCCCCACCAGGAAGTTCTCTGGCTTCACATCTCTGTAGATCAGGCTTTTGGTGTGGACGTACTCCATCCGTGTGATCTGGGGCAGAAGGAGACGTCAGTGCCAGGGCAGACCCACCCTGTGTCCTGCACGCTCCTGCCCTGGGCCCTGCTCTGGCTGCCTCGCCCCTGCTCCCCCCAGCCTGGCCCCAGCCCCAGGGACGGGCACATCAGCTCCTTCCCACCATGGGAGACAACCCCAGGCCAGCTGCACTTTGGGCACACAGTGAGGGGCTCTGGGCACACAGTGAGAGATTCTGGGCACACGGTGAGAGGCTCTGGGCACACAGTGAGGGGCTCTGGGCACACAGTGAGAGGCTCTGGGCACACAGTGAGGGGCTCTGGGCACACAGTGAGGGGCTCTGGGCACACAGTGAGACACTCTGGGCATACAGTGAGAGGCTCTGGGCACACAGTGAGGGGCTCTGGGCACACAGTGAGACACTCTGGGCACACAGTGAGAGGCTCTGGGCACACAGTGAGAGGCTCTGGGCACACAGTGAGGGGCTCTGGGCACACATTGAGAAGCTCTGGGCACACATTGAGAAGCTCTGGGCACACAGTGAGGGGCTCTGGGCACACAGTGAGAGGCTCTGGGCACACAGTGAGGGGCTCTGGGCACACAGTGAGGGGCTCTGGGCACACAGTGAGGGGCTTGTCTGGGCTCAGAGAGGGGCTGTGAGGGGGGGGAGAGCCCTCCCTCAGCAGGGAGGGGGTGAGGTACGGGCGAGCTGGGCTGAGATGTGCCAGCATCCTTCCCCCATTCCCCGTGGGATGCCCGTGCTGCCTGAGCACGGTGCCCACATCCCCTGCTCCCCGGGGCTGCCGGGGGGGCCAGGTGAGCCATGCAGGGCTGCAGGGGAGGCAGAGGTGCTGCGCTCACCAGCTGGATCGCGATCATCAGGACGGTCTTGAGCGTGAAGGTCCGATCACACAGATCGAAGAGATCTTCCAGGCTGGGTCCGAGCAGCTCCAACACCATGGCGTTGTACTTCCCACAGGGGCCAAAGTAGTAAACCTGAGGAATTCCTTCTGCAAGAGATGGAGCAGGGCTGTGCAGGGCTGCGGCAGGGCCACGCTGTCACTGCCGGGCAGGGACAGGGGCTGCAGAGGGGAGATGTCCCCGCACCGCCCTCCCTGCACAGCCGGCCTGGCTCTGCTCTTGGCAGCAGGGGGAAGGAGGCAGCTCCATCTGCATCCCTGACTCTGCTGCGGGGGCGGTGGAGGGAAAGAACTAAATCAAAAGAGATCAAAGATGAGAAGAGGCTTCTGTGTAAAACCAGCCTCTCCCTGCGGAGCAGATGGGCAGGAGCTCAAGCTGGGAGTGAAGTTGCAGAGTCACATTTAGGGAAAGCCTCTCTCCCAGCAGTGCCCCTGGCAGGCAGCTCCCCCGGGCAGCTCAGCCCGGCCCCGTACCTGCATTGCCGAGCTGTTTGTAGAACCGATACTCCAGGTGCAGCTGGGGGGCCCGGGATTTTATGGGTTCCTTGGAGGAGAGAAAGGAGAACAGTTAAGAAGGAAGCAGGATGTTCAGGGGGTCTGGGTGTCAGACACCTCCTTCACATGCTGGCAGCAGCTGGACTGAGAGCATTTGGGGTTGGGAGCAACTGGTATAAAATGGAGATGACGCCTCAGGGGATGATGAGAGAAAATCAGCCCATATGGGGGCAGATCATCCCATCCAGAGAGGGGAAAACATTAACGGGAGCAGGTACCAGCGGGGCCGCCCTCTCTGCTGCTGGCACTGGCTGAGCACAGCGCAGGCCACGGTGAGGGCTGGGAGAAGCGAAGACTCAGCTCTTCCCTGCCCAGACCCGGATCACCCCATCTGCAGTGACGCGCGTTCCCAGCCTGCCCTCGATTCCGAGCAGGGAACGGAGCTCCCCTGCAGGCACCCAGCCACCACATCCCAACCCGCTCCACCCGCCCCAACACCTGGCCAGGGGGACAAACCTTCCCAATGTCCCCCACCCCGACCACGGAGGAACTGCCTGGTTTGACAGCTACTCACCAATTTGATAGCTACGTATTCGTTTGTGTAGAGATTCTTTCCTGCAGGGAGAGACACAAAAAGGCGATGAAAAGCAGTCCCTGCGTCACCCCCACCGCACACCCGCCGCTGTCCCTGAGGGCTCCTGGGCTCAGAAACACCCTGAACAGGTTCTGCAGCTCCCACAACACCTGAAGGGGCCTCGAGGCACGAGCGGGAGCAGAACCCACTGTGGGGAGTTGCGACACGCCTGTTAATTATCCCCTGGTGGGGTACGAGGATTCCTCTGGGATGGGAGGCTCCTGGGGGCTGGAGGGAGGGGGCAGCAGCAGGGATGTGACCGGGCAAGGCAGGGACAAGGCTGGGACTTGGTGCTTCTCCCAGACACAGCCCCACAGGGAGAGGGGTCTATGGAGGGATGGCTGGGGTCAGGGGACACCGAGTTATGGCCGGTGGGACCCCGCAAAGGGTGGCAGGCAGGAAGGACCCCTGGGAACAGGTGACAGTGGTCTGAGGGCACCACAGGCAGGTGGAAATCTCTCCCCCATGGCTGGGGTCACTCCTGGGAATGGCACATCCTTGTGAATCAGCCTCATCCCTGGGGATGCTCCCGCCCACCCAAGGGCACAGGGGAAGCCAGGAGCAGACCCATGGCACAGCCCAGACCGTACGAGGAGCTGAAGGCTGCAGGGAGTGCCCAGGGAGCTGAAGGAGCAGCCGTGGCACCCAGCACCCTGTACATGACCCCCAGGAGGGCTCCACACCTGCACGGGACTCTTCACACACGCAACCACAGGAAAGTCGAGCTCAGAGTGCCTCCACATCCCCTCAAAACCAGGGGGCCGAGGAAAAGGGGACACACCTGGGAAGCACCAGCACAACCTCTGCCCAGGCCCATAAAGGCAAAGATTAAAGGTTTGCAGGAACATCTCCGAGCGCGCCCTGTGCCAGAGCCCGCAGGAGCCCGGGCAGGTGGGAGTTAAGGGCAGCAGGTTCCCTCCAGAGCCAGCAGACTCCAGATCCCAGCGATCCCCCTGCCTGGCATGTGCGTATCTGCTGGAGCTGCATCTGTCTCCTCGGATTTTCTCCAAGCAATTTGCTGAGGGAACAAGCTCCTCCTGGCGTAAGATTTCATCTGCTCCGACTGCTGCTCTCCACCTGAAGCAGCAATAAATCCTCGCCGGGTGACATCAGAGCCAGCTGCTGAGCGCCACAGTCGGCGGCAGGATTACGGGAAGAGGGATGAATGGGAGATATTAATGGAGCGGCTCCTCCCAGAGATGGGCTCTGCGGCCAAGGAGGGGCTCAATCCTGCTGCCTCCCTGACCCTCTCCCATCCCAGGGGACCTCTGCCAAGCCACTGTGTCTCTCCTTCCTCTGCGTAACGCAAATCCCTTCACAGCGATTAGGGAGGAGGGGATTTGGGAGGGAGGCAGGAACGTCTGGTGAACGCAGCGTGTGCCAGATCCAGGGGGTTTGTCCCATCACGGACTGACATTTCCTTGGGGAGCAGGTGGGACGCCCCCAGACCTGTGCATGGCTCCACAGGGCTGCACGGTTCAGTCCAAAACAATTCCTGTTGCCTTCAGGGCAGCAACATGCAATCAGAAAACTCACAGCTGGATTTTCCCTGAGGTCAGGCAGGCTCTGAAGGGGGAAAAAATAACACGGCAGGAAAACTGCCAGAGGGACACTGCAAAAGGGAGTCAGCACAGCAGCGAAGGAGCAGGGATGGAGGCAGGAGCATCCCCAGCAGGGCTGGGAGGGAGAAGGGATGGAGGCAGGAGCATCCCCAGCAGTGGCATCTGTCCTGTCCCCACCACCCAGGACCCCTGTGGCTCGCTGGCACAGAAAGCCACCAGCAACAAGGCTCTGGAGCTGGCAGCATTCTCCCATTCCAAAAATGAATCCAAATAATTTGGTACTCCCCTGGTTCAGCCCTTCCTTGGGGGGCTTGGACACAGCTGATGGACAAGATGGGGAGCAGAGAGAGTATGGACTGGCCAAATCACCACCCTCCGCTTCCCCTTTCCGAATTAAAAGGTGCAAAGAGCAGAACTGGCCTGTCGTGAGATTAATAAACCAACAGAAAAGAAAAAGCAGAAGAGCAAGGAGGGAGGATTCCTTCCACGCCGGGGAACTCCCCACTCCAGCTCCTGGAGCCACCCGCTCTGCCCAGTGCTCACAAGGGGGCAACTTTGACACTCCAAATGTGCCAGAGCCCAGGGAGTGCCTGGGAGGATTAGGGCAGGCAGGACTTGCAGCACAAAAGGTGCTTTTGAAAGGAAATAAAAGGGAAAAGTGGCGAGATGGGCGGCAGAAAGCAAATATTTGCGCTGCAGGGGCCTTTGCCCTGCTCGGTGCTGGAGGTGTCTCCGAATCCAGCTGCCAGCACCTGCAGGATGTGTGGGATCAGAGCGGGGCCAAAGCCAGGAGCAGGCAGCCAGGCCTGGGGCCGGGGCGTGTCACAGCCCGACGAGGCTTTCCCTGCTGTCCCCTCCCCAGGCATTTGGCAGCAGTGCCCGGCACCTGCTCCTGCACTTCACGGCAGCCCAGGAGGAGCCGGGCTCTGCGCTGGGCTCCCAGCTGGGTCCCCATCCAAGAAGCTTAGAATCATGGAATCACAGAGTCACTGAGGTGGGAAAAGACCTTTAAGATCACCACTCCAACCATCAACCAGCAGCAGCACCATGTTCACATCAGCCCATGTCCTCAGGTGCCACATCCACGTGTTTTTGAACACTTCCAGGGATGGGGACTCCACCACTGCCCTGGGCAGTCTGTTCCAATGCTTCACAACCCTTTCAGTGAAGAAATTTTCCCAATATCCAACTTAAACCTCCCCTGGCACAGCTTGAAGCTGTTCCCTCCTGTCCCTGTTCCCTGCGAGCAGAGCCCGACCCCCCCCAGCTGCCCCCTCCTGTCAGGGACTTGTGCAGAGCCACAAGGTCCCCCCTGAGCCTCCTTTGCTCCAGGCTGAGCCCCTTTCCCAGCTCCCTCAGCCCCTCCTGGGGCTCCAGCCCCTTCCCCAGCTCCGTTCCCTTCTCTGGACACGCTCCAGCCCCTCAGCATCCTCGCAGTGAGGGGAGAAGTGAGCACTGAGGCTGCCCCTTGCCCGTGGCACAGCACCAGAGTGCCCACACCGGGACCCTCTGTGCAGCAGCAGCAGCAGCACAGAGCTGTGCTCGGGCACTGGGATGGGAATTTGGCTTCCCAGGCCCTGGCAGTGCAGTGGAGGAACGTGGGATGAGGCAGCCGGGCCCAGCCCTGCCAGCACCGCAGCTCCAGTGGCACTGGCTGCACCAGGCCAAGCAATGACAGCTCCGTGGAGAGCTGGGGTTTAACACCCTTGGAAGAAAAATGTTATTTTAGAGCTTGACCTTCTTCTAGAGGAGGCTCTGAACAACCAGGAGGAAAAACAAGTCTGAGCCTTCAGCAAGGGAGGCAGGAGCAGCAGGGATTGTGAGAGGGTGCCTCTCTCCCAAAGCCTCCAAAGACACCCGTGTGCCACCTCCAGCACGGGGTGGGTCTGTGGCTCTGACCTCTGGGAGGTGGCCGAGCCCTTGGCCACACTGTGGGTGCTCACAGGGAGGTCTCTGCAGAGCCCAGGACAAGGAGGGTGTCACGAGCAGGGCGCTGACCCCAGACACATTTTCAGAGGGCACCTTGTATGGCCCCCAAGTAACTCCCTGTGACTTCCTGGGAGGGGAGGCAGCAGGACAGGCCCGAGAGCCACAGCTCAGGAGAGCTTGGGAATGTCCCCAGCACTCGCAGGTGACCCTTTAGCTGGGGCACGGCCCTGGCCCAGCCGTAGCAGTGACCTGCTCCTGGCTCACACCCTGCACACAGACCCACTCCCCGTGTTCTTCCCTCCTGAGTTCACTTTAAAAGATAATTAATTTCCAGCTTTTAATTTTGAAGGAAAACAGCTGCTGTGGCTCCAAGCTGCCAGCAGCAATGCATGCAGCAGGCTGGGAGAGAGGGGTAGGCACTAAAAAGCTGCAAAAAGCACATCTGCAGAAGTTTATTGCTGGAAGAACAGAAGCAGCAGCCACTGCCAGGTCTCCCATCCTCCCCTGCACCCTGCTCTAGGCTGAGGCTGCCCTGGGGCAGCTCCATGGCACAGCCTGGCAGGAGCAGCAGCCTTGGGCCAGGCTCGGGAAGGGGCCCTCAGGGAGTGTGCCAGGACTAAGGGCAGTTCCTGGTTCCGAGGCAGCCCTGCAGCAGGGAAGGACCTGCACAGCACCCAGGTGCTTTGGGCTCAGTTTTGACCTTTCTGTTTAATGTCTGGGTTTTCCTCCTCTCCCCCCTACCCCAGCCCATCCCAAGCACTCCTGAGCAGCTGCTGAGGGGAACCTGCTCCAACCAACCCTCCCTGTGAGCGTGCTGGCCCCGCTCCCGGGGCGCAGGGAGCTGGCAGGGAGCTGGCAGGGCTGCAGCTCGGCCGTGCCCTGTGCCAGGGCACACGAGCCACCAGCCACACTCCGGTCACCCACTGCCACCAGCCTCCCGCTGCCTTGTGTTTCAGAGGGCAGTGTCCCACCCTGGCATGGAGCGGGGCTGGCTGTAGGCAGCACGTGGGCAGGGGGAGCTCAGGGGGCTGCAGGCAGCGGGCACTGCCCAGGGATGCTGTTGGAAAGGCCCAGGAGGAGCTGGGCTGGTGCTGGACCACAGCTGGAAGCTGGCAGGGGGAGGGACGAGCACTCACCAGCTCAGGGTGAAGCTCCAGGATGTAAGGAGGTAACAGGACCCCAGCACCTGAACAACATAAACCTGCCCCTCTGTGCCAGAGGGCTGGGGCAGCCACCCCGCTCCAGCTCCCAGCACAGCTCTCCAGTCACGCTGGTCCAGCGCAGAACTGGCTGGCAGCACTGCCAGACTGGGACTGGCACCACGTCCCTGCATTGCCCAGGATGCCAAGGCCAGCAGGGACAAGGAGAAGCAGGATCCAAACGCACAGCCCTGGCAGCCACAACTCCTGCCCACGTCATTCCCCTTCTGGCTTCCCACAAATGCCTTATGCCAATGGCTTTTTTATATTTCATCTTTCAACAGATCACTTTTGATTTCGGACACCTCCTACATGGGTGGACACTCGTCTCTACCTGGGGCAGCTCAGCTGAGGCACCCTAAGGACAGATGACCACGTGCCTCCCAGTATGAAAAGAAACAGGGCAAAGTGGTACCTTTTTGAGGAAGACAATGTCCCCTTCCTCCATCCCCACCACTGGGAGCCGGAGGAGTCACCTCCAGGTATGTGTTTGTGAGATCTCCTGGCCTTTGTTGTGAAAGGATAAAGGCCAAGGAAGATCTGGGAGCTTTTAAACACTGAGCTACAGTTTGGCCTCTAAAGCCTTGAGGACTGAATTCTCTATTCCCAGGGGAGAGCTGAGTGCCCAGCAAGAGCTTGGGAGCATCCCTGCTCATGCCACCACTTCACAGCAGGAGCCCTCTGGTCCCTTGCCATTCATCTGCAGTTGGAGGAATCCCTAAATCCTGAAAGCATTCCTGAGCCCTGATGCAGTCCGAAGGCACACCTAAGGAAGAGAGATGTGATTTTAGGAGAGAAGCCACATAGCTGTGGCTTCCACTGCTGCGACGAGATCCCGTGCTCAGGCCTGTACCATGTTATGGCCAGGCACTGCAGGGTGTGACAGAGCGAAAAAGCCACGTGAAGGGACCGGAAGCTTCTCTTGCTGGTGGCAAGGACAAACTCTCACAGTGAGCATCGACCACTGCGGAGCCCCGGAGCGAGAGCTCACTGCTTGTCCCTCCAGCCACGAGCAAACCAAGCCCAACTGCTCCCAGGTCCCTGCAGCAGCCTGACTGTCAGTTTGACAGACACTCCTCAGATCCATGTGAGACTCGTGTCCCCTCGGTGCTGCCCCTGGAACATGAGGGGGAGGCCAAGGCGGGGGGGGGGTCACACTGACCCTCAGCGCTGAGCACGGCAAAGCAACGCGGCCCCGGCCTCCTGCCTAGAGCAGGACCCTGGGATCCAGCTCGCCCAGAAACACGGATCCACTGCGGGATGCTCACTGGCAAGCAGGGAAAAGGAGGTGCAAGGACAGAGGCGGACCCTGCGCAGCTCAGGGCTCTCTGCCCACCGGCCATGCGGGGAGGCACCGGCAGCACGAGTGTCCAGACTCACCCTGGGAACTGAAAGGAGCAGCTGGTGTGGCAAAATCCCCCCATACCTCTCCTTCCACAAACCCTGGGTCTGGAGGAAGGCTCAGGGCTCTTTGTGACACCGGCAGAGACAGACCCTTGGCTGCTGAACTTGGGAACTGCTGGGCTGGATTTTAACCAGAGCATTTCCCCAGCTCTGCAATTACGCCGCGATCCCGCCGGGAAGTGCAGGGACGGGGCGGGCGAGCCTGGCACCAGCCAGTCTGTCACGCCGGGAAGAGCTGGCATTAACTCCCCACACAGGGAGGTGGGGAACCGACCCCACCCGAGCCGAGCCGGGGCTGCCGCGGCTCCTCCCCGGGCCCACGGTCAGGGCAGGTTTAGCTCGGAGCTCGGTTTGAGAAGGCGCTGCTTAAAATACCACTGAGGAACAAGGCCTGTGGCTGTCACAGGCTCTGGGGACTGCCTCTCCTCCCTCTTCCCAGAGCATAAGCCCCTTCCCAGAGCACTCACAGCCAAGGACAGCGCTACAGCTGGCTCGTTCCCAGAGACAGCCAGACTGCGCTGCTGGCACAGAGGTGCCTGACACTGCCAGACCACTCCCAGCTGCCTGATGCCAAGCAAAGGGTTAACAGCTTGCTGAAAGTCTCCAGGGACATTCCCAGTCCTGGGAGAGGAGCAACCTCCCCACCTTCCAAACAGGAGTTTGCTTGAGGAGTTTCCTGATAAACTTGGTTCAAAATGGAAAGTGATCATGGAAGGTGCTTGGGTTTTATTCCTCCCTTTCTCTGCCCTGCACAGAATTTCAGGAGAGTCTCACAACCAACCAGTTTCAACAAGTGAAGAATTTACCGGGGATAAAACATGGATTCTCCTCCCCGGACGTCTGTCCCAGCAGAGTGAACATCCCTCAGCCCCCCATGCTCCATCCCCTGTCCCGAGGCACAGCGCAAGGGCAGCACCCGGGGCACAAGTGGGGTGAGATTTGGTGAGCACACAGTGGCACCTCCTGAATCATTCCTCACTCAGCGCTCCTGGATTTGGGGGACACCCAGATCTCCAAGGCCACCGCTGCTTACAACAGACAGAGCTGAACTGCAGCATTCTCCCTGACAGACCCAGAGAGCGACAGGCACGGGGAGGAGATGGGAAACACCTCTGCAATCAGTCCTTCGGGCTGGGATGGGCCTTGGTAGGTCAAGCACAGCGTGAAAGGATTAAGGAAGTGGAACCTCTGTGGCAGAACAAGAGCTACCTGCAAGGGGCAACGCTTCAACTCCGTGTGGCCGGTCAGCACCCCGGTGCCCATGGCCACAGCCTGTGCCAGCTCCTCCTGCTGCAGGAGGAGGATGCCAGGGCAGTCCTGGCACGAGTGGGTACAGCGAGGACAAAGACGACCCTTCTCACCTAGACGGAGCTCCCCGAAATTGCCGCATCCAATCTTCTTGCCGACACGGAAGTTGGGACCCACCATTAAGACTCCCGAGTTGGTTCCAGCACCCCGGCCTCCATGACCACTCCTTCCTCCACCTGTCTTGGACATCCTTTTACCTTCCTCCAGCTCCCCTTTCCCTCCTCTCTTATCAAAATCCATAAGTTTGTGATACCCCGGCCTCTCCACGGTTACGCTGCTGCCATACAAATCCCAGAGCTGCCGAAAATGGAAGGGTGAGGAGGAAAGAAGCAGGGTTCCTCTTGGTTAATACACCATCCCGGTGAGCGGAGGGAGGGCGGGGTCTGGAGAAGGAGGGGTAAGAGGCCGTCCACGGGTGCTGGGCTACTGAAATGTTAGTGCTTCCCAAGGTCCCGCCGGGACTGTCATCATCGCCGGTCACAGGGAGTTCTTTGGTGGAGAGAACATCCTGCAGAGAGGGTCCTCCCAGCGCAGCTCCTCGGTCTCCCAGCTGTGGAAAAGGAGAGGGGGAGAATCAGTATGAGGAGGCAGAGGACAACAGAGGGCTGTGGGCTCCGGGCTCCTGCCCCCAGCTCCGCAGAGCCCCTCCAGCACCTTCCTCGCAGACAGATAATTCCTACAACAATGACAGTGCCGCAGTTGAGGGGTGGGAGAAGCTGGGATAAACATCAGGATCATCCCAGAGTGCCCCGTGCCTGAGATGTCGGTTTAAACAAACAAATAAATGAATTTTAAAAAAGCTTGGTTGGCCGGAGGTGGAATGGTTGATGAGTGTCTCCGTGTCGGAGCCAGCTCAGAGTGATGTGGGGACGAAACTGTCCCCACGGGGAAGGGCTGCTGGCAGCTTCTGGAAGCATTCGGAGGCACCAGCCAGGGACTCTGAGAGCCCCCAGGAGCAGAGGACACACGTGAACCCAGCATTATGGGCACACCATGCCCAGCATGGGGCTTCCCATGCAGTGACAAGGATGTTCACCTGGCTGGGAGGGTCCCTGCAGATCCAGGGGCAGGGGCCAATGGAGTTGCAGCACTTTCCACTCCAGCACCAGCCTCCGCTGTGGTGGGCCAGGACCTTGTGCCAGCAGCCCTGCCCAGGACACGGTTTCTGGGGAACAGCCACACTCAGGTGCCCACCACGGCCCACCTGGGCTGGGGGAAAACACCCACTTGGCAAACAGGAACTTACTAACACCCCACTGCCTCTTCCTCTGCTCTTATCAACCAACCTTGATTTTAATTGCAAAGCTGGGAGTGAGGCCCCTTGGCTGCAGCCTGGGCCAATGCTGTGACACTCGCCAGAGCAATTGATGCTCATGGGAGCTTGTTTGCTCAGGGGTGCAGCACCTTGCCTGCCTCGTGTGCTCCCAGTGAGGCTGCTGGGAAGCCCCGTGCTGTTGGTGGGGTTGTCCAGGTTCCCCTCGGCTCCCACAAACAGGACCGACTCAGCTCAGCCCCCTGAACCAGGGAGCTCCGTCCCGTGTGCACAGCCCTGCTCATGGCAGGGGATGGATGAGGTGACCTTTAAAGGTCCCTCCAACCCAAACTATTCCATGATTCCACGACACCGGCTCCATGCACATCCCTGTGAGCTGCCTGTGCTCACATGGGTACAACAGCCCAACATCAAGGCCAAACCAGCTCCTTGCTTCCTTCTGGACACAAGACAGGGATGACAAGAACCATGGACCTGCTCTGTGCTTAAGGAACCAGGTTCCCAAGAGGGAGCTGCGCTCCCCCTCCCTCCAGCCTTCCACCAGAGCGGGACTCCCCCTGCACTGGGGGAAGGTCAGGCTGGGTCCCTCCTCGCAGGGATGCCTGTGTGGGAGGCAGAAAGGACAGTCAGGAAGCTAAACATGGACAGAGGGGGTCCAGCAGGAGCCGGGCGCGCACTGGGAGGGCACATGAGAGACCCACACACCTCCATTTCCCCCCCACTCTGGTTTTGCTCCCAGCTTGACCCTTGCCAGCCTCCTACCCCTCCTTTATCCTCCCTCCCAGCCCCGCTCTCCCCCTCACCACCTTCCTCTGCTCCTCTCCGGGCCCCTGTGACAGCACTCGAAGCCTCCCAAGAGCCCCCAGTGCCGCAGACTCCCGCTAACCCCGCGGGTTATCCAAGCAAACCCCCCCCTCCAGCGCTCGGCTCCAGGAAATGAACACACTGCGAGCTCTGACGCTCGGCCAAACCCCGTAAAACTTTTTATTGGCTCTCAATAGCTATTAATAACAAAAAAAAGCTTCTTGTGCTCAAGGGTGCACTGAGGGAAATGTGGGAGCTCTAAGAGCAGCAGAGGGAAAACGACACCAAAGGCAGAGCTCAGCAGGGGGAAGGACTGGCTGTGCAAGGGTCCAGGGCAGGACAGTCCCTGAGGCAGCTCCCTGGGGCTGTCCTGCTCCCAGCCCTCTCCTGACACCGAATCCTCACTCTCCACAGCATCCTGGCACACTGCCACTGCTCTCCAGGAGGACCAGAGCTGCTCCAAAGGCGCAGAGTGCTGGGGTCCCACTTGTGGCACCTGCCTGTTCAAGCACAGGGGAACAGGGCTTTCATGTGTCATGGGAACCCCCTCCTGCCCCCACAGGCTCCCACCAACACCTCTGGAGCATCCCTAGAGCACAGCAGCCTGGGCCTCCAAGGCCACCCCCAGCACACCAACACCCGGGGACCATCCTGCTGCACCCAGCACACCTCGGCCGAGGGAAACCGAGGCACACGGAGCCTTCCAGCTCTCCCAAAGGTGGGCAGCCACGGGCTGGCTTCTGCCCTGATGCTCCCTTCCCCCAGCAGCGTCTCCGTGCCAGCAGGAAGCGGGGTGGGAGCGGCAGGAGCAGGGCTTCCCTGCGCTTTGTTCTGCCCCAGCCCCGAGCGCGCACGGCCCACACGTGACATCCTGCTCATTCTTTGCTCCCCCAATAATTTCCGCTCCGGGTTCAGCACATGGTGCTGCCCTCCCGACCTCCTCATGCTTCTCCCACCTCCACAGGACACCGGGAGCCATTCCCCTACGGCCTCCCAGCTCCCAGAGCAGGCAGCTCTCGCCGGGCCTTTCGGGAGCCGCTTTCCCTGGACATGGCTGCAGCCACACACTGGGAAAGGGGAGCAGCCGGTGATGCACAGGCCCTGCTGCTCCATAACCTGTTTTCCTTCTGAATCAGACCTTTATGCTCAGTCCCAGGGGATTCCAGGCCCAGACTGTTTGCACAGAGTCAGGCGGCCGACAGCCAGAGCCGAGGGAGCTCCAGCCCCGGCGCTTGGGATTATTTTCTTTGAAGAGTTATGGGCCAGCCTCTGCAAGGGAATTTCAGACAATGAAGTGAGACAGAAGGGAAAAATTAAATCCTGTTTCCTGTGAGCACAGGGAGACTGTGCTGCCTTCTCCCAGCCCAGACAAACGCAGGGAGCAGCGCAGCACGACTGGCCCTGCCTGCGGAGCCTCCGTAGCAGCCCTCCTGGAGGGGCCTGGCTCCAAACCCCAATTTCAGGCATCTGGGCCAGATTCACACCCAGCGAGGCCACGGCCCAGCCCCCCCGTGCTGGGGCTGCCACGCTGCGATTCCCCCTTTCCCAAAGCCGGGCGGTCAGAGCAGCGGGAAGGCCCTGAACCGCATCCGTGTGAGTCAGGCCAGGGCAAGCGATGCTCCCTCACACTCTGCCCACCCGCCTCCCCCGTGGACGAGCCAAGGGCTGGGAGGAATTTATTTTCTCATCCCAGGGGTGCCAAGGAGACACGGTGGCTCCCTGGACCTCGGGACAAAAGCAGGACCCACCTCTGTGCAGTGTCAGAGACTGCTCAGGTTTTCCACCCTGTGCCATAAAGGGATCGCTGGCCTTTAAAATCGAGAACAAGCTAATTAGAAACAGAAACTTTTGGTAAAATCCCAGGACTCCCACTGCCCCGGAGCAAAAATCCCCTGTGTTTGTTAAAACACAGCAGCCTTTGGACAGGGACCCAGACCTGACCCATCCTCCCCAGGCAGCAGCACCACGGGAGGAAGCCTCCCTGGATAAAATTGATGTCACATCGTTCCATTTTGCACAGGAATCCTCACCCAAAAGGTCACAGCGAGGCAAGCAGCCTCAGGAAAGCACCTTCTAGGCTGGATTTGTTGGCCTGGAATCAAATCTGATGCAAGATGAGACTAAGAAAACTTGTTTCTCTCTTTGGGAGGGAGTGGGATGAATAAGGAAAAAAAATGAATTGGCCTGAAGTTTGGCAGAAGAAATTCCAAAGCAAGCTGTGGTCTTAAAGCAAATAAGCAGTGCCCTGTGGTGCTCGCAGTGCCAGTGCTCCGAGCCAGAGATGCTGGAAGGGAAACAAACTGCAGGCAAGTGCAAGTGCCTCAGCACCCCCAAACCAGAACCTCGGGAGCACAGAAAGTGCCAAAAAAAGGGGGCAAGCCCACACACCCTGTGATTCCCAAAGAGGGAGTTCACAGTGCTTTTGTTGAAATATTGGGTCCTCTCTCTTTGCCATCTGGTTTTAAGCAGGTCAGAGCTGCTCCAGTCACATTTACAAGCTTTTCCCTGCAGACCTAAGGGTGAGAAAAGAGGAATTGGGGTTGGGGGGAGAGTTGTTTTTTCCTTTAAAAGAAGAAAAGCTGCAGTTCTAGTGCTACCCCTTGTCTCTGTGACTCGGACCAAAATATCAAGGCTCGGGAAGTTCCTGCCCACATTTACAAGTATAAGATGCTGAGGAGTTGTATTTTTAAGAATTTCTTTCCTGTAGAATGAAACCCCGTGGCTGCCGAGAAGGCACTTGTACGAACCATCTGGGGCACATTGTTCTCAGCCCTTTATGTGAACACACACACCGTGTTCCTGCCCGAAAGAGGTTACAGCTAAACGGGGCAAGACAAAAGAGGGGAAGAAGAGGGAAAAAAATAGCGGCCTGGAGCAGGGAAGTGGCTAGTGAAGGTCAGGGAGCAGGTCCGTGGTGCTGCTCGGAACAGGGCCCCGGTGTCCTGGAGCAGCCGGCACCCCTGGGTGCTGCTCCCTGGTCCCCCTGAGCCTTTGGGATGGTCCCTGGAGCTGGTTTCCCCATGTACTCTGCGCTCTGTGAGCACAAGGGAAACACAGCTGCATCCAGATGAAAGAGAAAGGAAAGCTTCTTGAGAGCACAAAGAGAAAAGCCCTTGACACTCTGCAGCTCCAAGTACAGATCACAGCCAATTAAAGGCTAAAAATAATCACAAATACCCCGATGTCCCAAAGGATGACCCATCAGCTGGCTCCCAACGCAAAAATCCAGACCAAAAAGCAACCAGTGGCCTTACACAGCTGAAACCAAATCCCAATAAATTCTAAAAGTTGAAGAGGCTGAGCTAACAGGGAGATCAAAAGTCCTAAAACAAAGCAAAGTCTTAAAACATCTTTAAGAGCGAGCTACAGACGGTCCCAAATGATGTCTGCAAGGGTTTGTTGTTAAACACATGTTCCAGCCTGCAGAGCCGCAGCCAGCCCCGCTCGTGACGGAGCAGGGAAAGCTGTGCCACCACACAGAGGTTTCCCAAAACAGGGGGTCATGGAAAGCCTCAGCAGGCTTCCCACGGGAGCCGTGCGCTGGGTACAGCCGAGCCGGCTGCCAGCGCACAGGGCACAGTCACATCGAGCATCTCATCCATCAAAGCTCCCAATCCTTCTCTCCGGGGCTGATCCCCATCCCTTCTTTATCCAGCCTCTGTTTGTGCTTGGGATTGTCCCAGCCCACGGCAGGACCTTGCACTTGGCCTTGTTGAACGTCATGAGTTTGGCACAATCTCACCTCCCCAGGTCCCTGGGGATGCCCCATCCCTTCCCTCCAGCATGACCCCACCACACAGCTCTGTGTCGCCAGCAGACTTGCTGAGGGTGCCCTCAGTCCCACTGTCCATGTCACCAGCAGAGATGTAAAACAGCACCGGTCCCAGCACCAACCCCTGAGGACACCACTCGTCACTGATCTCCACTTGGACATCGAGGTGTCAACCACAACACTTAGAGTGTGACCATCCAGCCAGTTATCCACCAAGTGACCATCCAACAGGCTCCAGAGAGATCTCCTGAGCTTCCTCCACCCTTGGACACGCACCTCTCCTCCGAGCTGGGCACAGCAGCTGAAGAGGCTGGAACTCAGGTCCATGGGACGTGCTGTTTGGAGAAAACGCATCCTGACCCCACAGGGAAGTTTCCTCCATGGGCTTGAGAGGCAGTGGGGCTGTGCAGCCCCCAGAGCTCCCTCCACCTTGGCCCTCCACCAGCGACAGCTCCAGTCACGGGAGATTCAAGCAAACCTACCAGGGCAGCAGAACATTCCTTATGGCAAAGGAGGACTGGCTTGTTCTGGCCCCACTTCCTCCCCTTTCCTTCCCTCCAAGGAAACAGGAGTTTCAGTGCTCCGACTGAGGAACTCCAGGAACCTGGTGGAGATGGGGGTTCTGGATGTGAGCATCTCACATCCACAGCTGTGAGAGCTGTGCCCACCCTGTCAGGATGGAGGATGGGCTGCACCACTCCCAGGACAGCACCTGCGGAGGAGTTGCAGCAGCAGGACAAGGGGTGAAGGGGCCTTTATCCAGAATCCCAGAAATTCCCTTAAAAACCAGGCAGTCCTGGAAGCAGCCACTTTCCCAGCAGTTTGTGCCAAGTGCAGCCACAAGAACATCATCCCTGGCCCAGCAGGCTGGGTTCAGAAGCGATGGCACCCCGGCCTCCTCCCGATCTCCAGCCCTTTTTCCAGCCTGCAGCGAGGCAGGAGCCAGCACAGCTCTGTTTACTCCGCTTGCTCCTTTGTACGTTGGTGTTGGTGTCAGCACAACAGGAAGCTCTTGTTAAATAGTTTGTTACTCAACTGCTGATGCAGAGCCACCGGGGAACCCGGGCGGAACGTGCAGCGCGTTCCGAGAGCCGGGGGAGCCTCGCGGCTCAGCCTCAGGGATTTAAGAGCTCTTGGCTCTGCCACCCCTTCCCCGGTGATTTGGGCGTGTACTGAGTCCCTGGCCCTTCACATCCCGCCTGTTACACTGGGATAACTTCCCTGCATTAGCCTTGTCCATCTGAGGTCCCTGGAGAGATGTCTGGCTCTTTTTCAGCTTTTGAACGGTGCTGAGAGCTCAGCAAGCCCCCCCTGCCTGCTCCAAGGCATCTGCAGAGACAAGAACCCAGAAGTGAAGGAACTGCCCCACCAGACAGGAGCACGGTCCTGTGAAACCCACCCACCTGCGCTGCTGCTGCCTGCACACAGGGTCACGGGCCAGGGAACATCCAACGCTCACAAATCTACTGCTGGGACCCCCACATCAGGCCCACAGCCAGCTGGTCCCACAGAGCAGCCCTCAGCCCACCTCCCTGACCGCTCCCTGAATCCACCGTGTCCCTCACCCCCTAGACACGGACCCCGGCTCCCTGACTGCTCCCTGAATCCACAGCATCCCTCACCCCCCAGACACGGACCCTGGCTCCCTGACTGCTCCCTGAATCCGCCGTGTCCCTCACCCCCCAGACACGGACCCCGGCTCCCTGACTGCTCCCTGAATCCGCCGTGTCCCTCACCCCCCAGACACGGACCCCGGCTCCCTGACCGCTTCCTGAATCCACAACATCCCTCAGCCCCCAGACACGTCCCTCACCCCCCAGACATGGACCCCGGCTCCCTGACCGCTCCCTGAATCCACAACATCCCTCACCCCCCAGACACCGACGCCGGCTCATCCGTGTGGTGCCACCGGGCTGAGTCATGGATGACACGGCAGACACAGCTCTGTCACCATGGCCACTGCACCAGGAGTGTTTGAAGCACTGACAGTGCTGGCTCATCTCCCCCTCAGCAAAAAAAACCCAGTGGGATTTCATTCTGGCGCCCCAATATTTACAATCAAGAAATCTGCATGGGCAGCTTGTCCAAAACATGGGTTTTTTCCATGCAGATTCTTTCTTGAAAAGAAGACGAGAATAAAGCCGAGGCTAATGTTTCTACCAGAATTTCTGTTAGTGTTCAGAGGAAAAAAAAAAACCAACAGAAACAACCAACCCACAAAAACCCTGAACTGTGGCAGCAAAGCTTTTAATCCAACATGATCCCAGCATCCTTGTTCCAAACCTCCCCTCCCTTCCTGGCTTCCCAGCTCTTTACTGAGAACACAGCGTGTCCGTGAGGAGAGAGGATCCCACCCAGCTCCCAGAGCAGTGGGCACAGGGCACTCCTGGCACCTCCAGCCCGGCCAGTGCCCCACGGCCGGGCTCTGGCCCTCCCCCTGCGTGGCCCCAGAGGCAGACGCAGCCAACACCGCTCCCAGCACCGGAATTAAAAACATAAATCCACTCTCAGAGCAAACAACCAGACACACCATCACCTCCAGCCACGCCGGTAACGCAGAACAAACAAAAATGACTTCAGCAAACGAGGCAGGAACGTGCCAAGCTTGTCAGACACTGAAGGAGTTACCACGTGCTGCCCCGCTCCCAGCACAGGCCATCAGTCAGCCCCAACACCTCAGCGTTTCACCCAGGTATCCATCCATGGCTCTCAGCCACAGCCACAAAAACATCCGAGTCACAAAAACACCAGGATGAAAAAAAAAATCATTAAAAAATAATTTAAAAAATAATAAAGCATTTGGGTTTTTCCCCAGAGTTAAGCTGTGCTGTGAAGAAGATGGATTTTTCTTTCTGGCTTCCTCTTCCAGCTCTCATGTCTATTAAACTTTTCTCTAAATTAGAAATGTTCTCTTGTTACTGGCTATTCCCTTCCCCAGGAGACTTTTATGACACTGTGAACTCTGGTCAGCTCTTAACCTACAACAAATCAAGCTCCAAATTGTTTCAAAGTTATTTTCTCCCAGCCTCTGAACCCAAATATGGCTTTTTAATGGATTGCTATGAATTTTCAATATTTTTTTTAATGTTTGTGCCACACCATTCCCTCTGTAACAACGAAGACAGCAGAGTTACAACAAGGCAGCAGGGAAACGCTTCTGCTGAAGGGGGGTCCTGCTTCCCACCTCGGAGTCTCTCACCCACAAACAGATTCTCACAACGCACGCCCAGCGACGACTCGCGTGTGGTTTCACAGAGATCTCGAAAGGACACCAGGTGACATCCAAAACCACCACGCTGCCTTGGAAGCAAAATCTCAGCTGTTCGAAAAACTCCAGCCCAACCATCCCAGGCTCCTGCAGCCCATGAGCTGGGTGTGCCCACGGAGCCGGAGCGGGCACAGCGTGCCCCCCGTGCAAGGGCTCCTGAAGGGAGGGGGAGCAAAACTGAAACTGTTCTCTAAACAGAACGAAATTAAAAGAGAAGTAAAAGATGAGGGCAAACCACCGGTAGCAGAGTTTTCAGTTTCCAACGGAACCACAAGGCACCACTCAAGAGCTGGTGTGAATTCCCTGCACTGGTGGGATCTTAAACCAAAAAATTTCCTCCTCTCGAGATGAGCGTGGAAGGGCTGCACAAACCACGTGCCAGAACACCCCTGGGGCAGCAGCTGGAGAACTTCAGCCCAAAGCCTCACTGCTCACACCACAGCTCAGGGTGGATGAGGAGAATCCCTGCCCGGCAGCGGGATGTGTGTGCAGTGTCAGCTTTCCAGCAGGTCAGCAGGAGTCATTTTG
Organism: Mohoua ochrocephala; assembly: GCA_013398855.1. Taxonomy (NCBI): domain Eukaryota; kingdom Metazoa; phylum Chordata; class Aves; order Passeriformes; family Acanthizidae; genus Mohoua; species Mohoua ochrocephala. The sequence continues at coordinate 69,227 of VZTA01003417.1, read as the reverse complement.
CACCCAAAAATATCTAAGGAGGAACCGGGCCCCTCTTCGACCAATGGGAGTGGGACTGTTTGACGACCATTTGCTCCCTGCACACATGAGCAGAAAGAAATCAATGTAGGCTGGACAGTCCAAGTGCAGAACTCGGATCCTCAGCATCCAAATTCACAACAACCCAGATCTTCATGTTTTTGAAGCCAGCCTGCAGAGTAAGGACACGTCTAAATCTCTTAGCAGCCAGAAAAAAAACCCTCATGAAGCATCTCCACTCCTGTGAGCTGCCAACTCACTCCCAGCCCAATGCACAATTTCACTCTTTTCCTTGGATCCTCATCCAAAGCAGCTACACCTGGATGGAAAATATTAAACTGTGCTCCACCAAGGAGCCGGAAATACCACGATGGAAATTTCAGCAGCAGCACAGGGACCGAGCAAAAAGCTGAAAATACTTCTCTAGGAAAAATAATAACAGTAAATACACACACGCTAAAATAAGACCAGATCTGAAGACTGGTCTAGAAATAACAAACCCAGCCCAAATCAGACAAATCCATCCATGAACTAAGTGCCCAAGAGAGTTGATTCACCTTTTTGGGTTCATCAGGCACAAATTTAAACTTCCAGCTACAGAATTCATAACCACAAAACACACTGAAGCTCTAGGAGAAATGACTTGAAAGGAAGCAGCTTTTTGGTTGACTTTACAGACCCCACGGAAGGGGTCTGCATTTTGATTTACACCTTTCCTGACGTGATTGTGCCCAACCAAGCCCAAGGGCAGCCCCTTCCCAGTTCTTGGCCATGTCCATCTTGGGACCCATTCCCACGGTCCCCACGCCGGATCCACTGCATGGAAACAGCAGGGACACCAAAGCAGTGAGGGTGGTGGGAATGCAAAACCCCTGGCTGCAGGAGGGAGTCAGGGAGCAACTGGTACCTGATTCCCACCTTCCCATCCAGCCCTGCCACGATGCCTCTGAGATGTTACCACCACCTTCCGCTCCAGTATCGCTTCTCCATGACCAGCAACAGCCGTCCTCGGGGCTGCTGGGCCAGGAAAAGTTCTGGCATGGAGCTGGAAGATGCCAAGATGAGCAAATGGCCCAGCTCCAGCCCACTGCCCCACTGCTTGTGCCAGCATCACTCTGGTGTCCCTGCTCACACGGGACAATTTCTGTCTGGGGAACTGCAACTTGCTTTGCTCTTACCGTAAGAGGAAGGGCACAGGTAGCAGACAGGTACCCAGAGCAGGAAACCTCCTCCTGAACAACAAAGGCACAGGTTTGCTTTCTGCCCGTGCAGCAATTCTGCAGAATCTATCACACCAGTTCAACGCAGAGAAAGCCAATTAGGATGTCAAAGTGGTTTCGGTTTTACTAAGGCAGAGTTTGTAGCACTGGAAGAAAGAAAGTTCATTACGGACAAAGCCGAGTCTCTGGCTGGGAGACCTTAAAAGGACAGCAGAGTCCAGCTCCCAGAGCTTCGTCCCTTCCCATCTGCTCCGGCGTTTCCGCGGGACATGCGCGGCCACCCCGGCCAAGACGTGACGCTGCCTCTCCAGCCCCCGCTCGCCGCGGCAGGAGCTGGATCCAATCGGGCATTTCTCACACGGCCACCGACTCAGCCCAGTGCTCTCGGCCCCAGCCCCTCGCATGCACCGGGTCTGCTGGCTCTGCCACGGGGTTTTCCATTTAAACCAGACAATGCACCCCCAACGCAGTGAGCTCCAGGGAGACACCGGATACTAATTAAATCCATGCTGCTGCTGGAAAACCGAGCTGCAGAGGAACCAGCTGCCTTCCAAAAGTCCACAGCGGTCGGCCGGCAAAAAGCTGTTTACCAGTCCCATGGCTTCCGCTTCTCCTGCTCCCCCATCCATACATTCACATTTACGTTTTCCAACCATTCCCATCCCGCCCAGTTCTTGCACAGATTCATTGTCACAAGCGTGCGCATCTTGGGAAGGAGCCTGCAAAGGTTTCCTTTCTAGTCAAGACCCAACATTGCTTTTAATCCACTCATGCCCAGAGCACAAAGCCCAAGACTCAGCTGCACAACCAACAGCGAATCTGAGAAGTTTCAGAGCAGAACAACCCAGGCAGATCTGACTGACACACTGGGAAAGGGCAGGTCCCCAGTGCTCACCTCCTGCAAAACCTGAGCTTTGCTTTCACGCCCGGTAACTCGCCGCAAAGCAGGCTTTGTCTGCAAGCAGGTGTCCAAAGCACCACCGTCTGTATCCCAAATCACTGAGTCACATCCGTGCCCTGGGAAACAGAGAAGCCCGAGGAGAGCTGCTGCTCACACAGCTGCTGAGCACAGACTACAGAGCCCACAGCACCTTCAGGCCAGGCAGCCCTAACCCGTACCTCAACCTCTGCCGCTGGATGCTGTGGGAAAAATACCCAAAACCTTGACAGCTCAGGCACCCTTTTACTTCCCTGGGAGGTCGAACAAGGACAGATCCAAGTGCCTGCCTGTCCTGCAGGACCATGGGGATCCAACCCAAGGGTGGCTGGCTGATGAGGAATGGGAGCTGCACGAGCACAGCTGGAACAGGCATCGCTGAGCCCTCTCCATCCCCAGCTCCACAGAAGTTTCTAGAGCAGATTTAGCTTCGGATTCTGGTGGCAGCTCTAAGACTCCCCTGCAAAGCCTTTCTGTGAAAGGTATGTTCCTACATGTGTCACAAACACACAAATTTATCGCCACCATAACCCACATCGCCAGCCTGGCCGTGACGGTCGCTGTGCTGGGCCACGAGAAGCAGGCAGGAAAGCACTGTGCTCAGATGGCAGGTTTCTGAGCAGGCAAGTTCCCCTTCCACCTCCGCCCCTCCCCAGAGCTCACACCCTGCTTCACAGTCACCAGGCAGTGGGAAAAAACAGCCTTCTAGACAAATAGATAATTTTCACCCAGCAGCTGGGAACAACAGCTTCCATTTCCATCTGAGGCTGAAACACCTCCTCCTGTGCTGCTGTAGCCTGAAATAAGGTTAAGACCATCTCTACCAGCACGCTACTTCCCCAGCCCTGTCCCTGAATACTCCGATGTCCTCAAAAGCCAACACTTTTCATAAAAACAAGATGAAGCGCTGCTCGCCTTTCCCTCGATAAGGGATCTTAATGCACTTCCGGCAGCACGCACGGGAATGGATGTGGAAGGAGAGCTGCCATCAGTTTCCCAGGGAGAACAGGGGAAGGCTCTCTCCCCACCTCCACTGCAGCCAGAGATGTGCTGCACCTTTCCTCTGCAGCCACGGCCACGCAGCCGAGAGCTGCCCTGGCTCTGGAGAGCTCCGGGCACGGGCTGCAGGACGTGCCCAGCTGAAGGACAAGGCTTAGGGACAACCTGCTGCAAGAGGATTTGACAGCAAGCCCAGAGGAACAGCAGGTACAAATGCAGGCAGCAGCAGGAGGAAACATCAGAGGAACATGCCTCTGGCCCAGAATGGCCCAGCTAAGCAGAGAGGGGAATGCTGCAGCAGCTGTGAGGCCACAACGTGCCCATCCAAGAGCTGATCCTGAGCCTACCTGCTCGGCATCTCCTGGAGCCAGCGGGCACGGGGACCCACGGAGAACAGCACAGAGCTGGCACTGCTGACACACCTCACCAGGGCAGGGGGGGCAGCTGTCTTGGCTCAGTTTTCCACGCTGGGATGGGCTTATTTCCCAGCCTGGCATCCAGGCCACTCTGCACTGCTTGTTGTTAAACTTTGGGGTCTTCCCTCCCTCCCCTTGAATTTTCAGTAACACACAAGAGCACACACATGTATTTAAACATTAGTGCTGGGTCAGATGGTTGAAACAGCAAACTACCAGAGATCTCGGAATCCCAGTCCATGAAATCAGTTCTTCCCACCAAAGCAGGGGGATGGGAAGGCATCCTGCTCTTCCTGCCCTGGGACAGCCCAAACATCACCACAGGGCCAGTCCCTCACAAAGCCTCATCACACACAGAGCGCTGTGCACGGTGCCACCGCTTCTCTCCACTGCACTGAAAGCAGAGCAGGGTCCACACTCTCCACTCTAATCCATTGAGAAGGCCCTACAGCAAAAGCTTTCTCCTTTATGCAACCACAGGCCCCCGAGGACAGAAACTGAGGCAGGACATGACAGCAGCCATTCTCACAGGAGAGAATAGCCTAGGAGGGGCTGCAGTGCCATTGTCACCTCTCGCCACAAGCTACAGAGTGAGTGCCCACCTGTGGCAGGCAGCCCTGGACCCTCAGCCATCAGTGCAGCCGGTGCACGACACAACAGCTCCCTGCTGACACAGCTTTATCAACTCCTTTATCAATTCCCACACGTGGGAAAGCTGAGAGCAGCTCTCAGACAGTGAGGAAGGGGACCCCCTGCAGCCCCCAACACCCTGAGTTATGGCCTTCTCTATCCCATGGGACTCCCTGGAGAAGCACGGCTCTCCCCAGCCAGCCCTGCCTCCCACCCACCCCCTCTCCTCTGGGAGCCACCCTGCTGGTGTCGTGGGCACCTCCGGAGGGGGACACTGCCCAGGGATGATCCAAGCTCGTCACTGCAGGATGAGGCTCCTGAGGGAGCCCAGGCAGAGGCGTTTTGGTGAGCATGAGTCAGAGGGTCTGAGCACACAGTGGGGTGAGATGTCCCCCCACACGCCGTGGGAGAGCTCCTCGTGGGACAGCTCTGCTTCCAGAGCGTGAACCGCGCCGGCATCCCACGGGCCGGGAGCGGCAGCACGGGATGACGGGGCCATCCAAGCGCTGTCTCACAGGGAGTGCTGGCAAGTGGTGGGAGATGTGCAAGAGCAGAGGAAGAACGTGACCCATTCGAGGATGTCCTCAGAGATCCCACAGCCTCAAATCCCGTGTGTGCTCCTTCTGGCACTGCAAAGGATCAGCTGAAGCCAGGGCGAGGGGATCGACATTTGTTCTCCAAAGGATAAGAGACATTTCCCAACACCTCTCCCATAACAAAAGCAAATTTCTGGATGCATGTGTCTCCCTTCCCTTCCTTTCCTCCTCCAAGCCCAAGCTGGGTCTGAAAACCTTTCATCCACCTGGAAGAGATTTCCTCCCCACAGAGGAGCTTGACTGAAAACCAGCACGGGCAAGCCCGGCACTCTCCTCCCCAGAGTGGGACACCACAGTGACACACTCAGGACTTGTTCCTCCCCACAGCCTTTGGACCAGCTCCTAAATAACCTCAGGAGCAGGAGACTGGGAACAGACTGCTGCCCCCAGACACTCACACCACAGGCCTCCCCACAGCACGAATGGCTGTGGAACATCACTGAACAACCCAGGGTATCCCAGCTCACCCCCAACTTCCAGAGAGTGGGAGATCAAAATTTAGCAGAGAACTAGAAGGGATTCCATTTCCCTTCCCTGGAGCCACTAATGAGCACAGAATGAGCAAAACCACTCCCTCCACTCTGTCTGTAGGGCCTCCTCCTGTGCAAGGCACAGGGAGCAGGGGGATCCCAGCACAGCCCCTCCTGTGCAAGGCACAGGGAGCAGGGGGATCCCAGCACAGCCCCTCCTGTGCAAGGCACAGGGAGCAGGGGGATCCCGGCACAGCCCCTCCTGTGCAAGGCACAGGGAGCAGGGAAATCCCAACACAGGAGGACAGACGAGGAATCTGAGGGATACCATCAGCACACTGCACCAGCCTGACAATTTCTGTGCCAGGGACACAGGTGACGTTCACTCTTCTGGAAACCACCATCTCTGGAGGGCAGGACATCCCCGCTGCCCAAGCTGCTGCATGGCCACAGCAGACTGCCTTGTCTTATCTGAACCACAGCTTTCCAAGCAGCCATGCATGAGAAAACCCCCTCTGTTCCAGGAGAGTCCAGGCCACGGGGGAGAGCAGATGACGCCAGGTGTGGATGCTGCCATTTCAGATTTACATGACACACCAGGTGGGACACCCCAGAAGAGACCCCATCTGCTCTCCTGTGTTGGCATCCACACCATATGGCTCCCGGGGTTGGACACACACCTCCTCTCCCAGCCAGCTGGGAAACAATCCAAGCAGCAGCATTAGCCATCTTATCTTCCCGATGTTCCTCGTCACAGGCTCCAGGGGCTTTCCAGACCAATGTCCCCCCAGCTCTTACACTGCTCCTTGAAGTTCAGAGTAGGTCACCAAGAAAGCATCATTACAGAAGAGGGAACTGAGGCACAACACTGCCCCATGTCACACAGAAGGCGGTGGCAAAAAAGGCAGAAAAGCCCCGTCCCCAAAGGCTGCTGTGCCCTCTAAGGTCACCTGCAGGGATGGTGGCCCTGACCACAGGTGTCTTCTCCAAGCAGGGCAGTAACCCAGCACAGGGCAGTAACCCGGCACGGCCCCAGGAGCAGGTCAGAGGCCTGACCTGGTGATTGCCAGATTGGTTTCAGATTTGCTTCCTGGTTCACATTTCCAGGAGGGGGATGGAGCAGGTGCCTGCAGCCAGCAATTCCCTCTTCCTCCTCCTCCTCCCCAGGGCCACCCCAGGCAGCCCTGAGGTTGCCCTCCTGCCAGGGGATAGAGGGACACCACCCAGCTCTGCCCCTCCAGGGCTGTCACCACAGAGGTGTGGGAAAGGAGGGACTCCCAATCCAACAGCTTGGGAGGGTGAGCTGTTCTGTACCACCCAGAGAACCCAGTGCAGGGCCAGGGAGGCACCGGGAGCACTCAGAGGGTATCCAAAAGCTCAGCCAGAAGAAAGTGCCATCCATCAATCCAGCACCTCCAGGCAGCCCCAGTGAGGGGCTGGGAACTCTGTGTGGCAAAGCAACCAGCTCCTGACAGGACAGCCAAAGCCCACCTGGGCAGCTTTGAGAAACCAGACAGCTCTTCCCTGTCACCTTCTTCAACACAGGTTGGATATCAGGAGGAATTTCTTCTTAACAAAGGTTGTTAAACATTGCAAGGGGCTGTCAGGGAGGTGGTGAAGTCCCCACCCCTGAAGGTGTTTAAGGAAAGATGGGACATGGCACTCAGTGCTCTGGGCTGAGTGACAAGGTGGGGATCGGTCACAGGTTGGACTCGATCTTGAGGGTCTTTTCCAGCCCAAAATGATTCTGGGATCACTCCCCATGGGCAAGAGCTGTAACACAGATTTGCCCGGTACCTCCAGCAACAGGACTCCTCCCCAGCCCTGCCTGGGACCAGGGGAGGAAGAGGCAGAGGCAACACGCAGCACTGGAGGAACGAAAACCACGGTTTCATCTCCCACCTCCAAGACGTGGGAGAGCTGCTCATCCCACAGGGAATGGGGGCAAGGGGCGAGGTGAGTACTCTGGAAGGGGTTTTTAACGAGCCACGCACACACCAGCCACAGTTGAAAGGGGGAAACAGCCCCACAAAGACTCCAACTCAGCGGATTCGGAACAATTCCAGCCCGGCTGCCAAAGGCCTGAGCACTGCGATGGCAAGAGCTGTGTGTGCCAGCAGGGTTCCCTGCTCCTCAGCCATCTGGGGACTGTCACTCTGCACAGATCTGCTTGGCCTCCTGTCATGTGTAGCGCTACCAACCCCTTTTCTGTCAGCAGGATCTGGGTTGGCAGAAACACTTTTAATTGTAGGATTTTTTTTTTTCCCTTAACCCATATCCTCTTGACAGAACCAGGTTAGGAAGCAGCTGCACCGGCAGATCTGGGGTGGCCTTTTGCGAGGCAAGGCAGGGGGAAAAAGGGGTGCCTGGATCCAGTTATCTCTTCAATCACTAAACCTCGATTAATCACAACTTCCCCACCTCTTCTAAAGTCACACAGAAAGGGGAACACCACCAGCTCAGCTGTCCCAGCCCAGTCCCTCTGCTCCAGAGCAGGCCCTTTGTCCTGGAGAGTCCCGGAGCGGGGTGGGCGGAAGGGATGTCATTCCCACTGGTGACAAGGGCTGTTTCCATTTCTGGGTGGCAGAGCTGCAGCTCTGCCAAGCTGAGCTGTCCCACATTTTCCCCTCTTCTTTCTTCCCCAGGCTGCTCCGAGCCCCACACATTTCCCCTCAAATGACTGCCAAACCGTACGAATTTGGGGGGGGGACAAGAGGGGGAGGGAAGGGTAAACATCCAGTGGGGCTAACCGGGAAACCTCTCCCCAAAGAGCTGTCAGATTCCGTGTGCTGAGACGCCAAAACCGCTGCCCTGCTGCAGAGGCACACAGGAGCTGACTCGCTGCTGTCCTGGCTCCCAGCTCTCCTCTCCAGCAGGGACAGTCACCCAACAGGGACAGTGTTCCAGGGCCACAGGCGGGACCCACAGCCCACACCATGAGGAGGAAAGAGCAGCACCGTGCAATTAATCTTTTCTGCGGAATAACTGGGGCAGAGGGATGCTCTGTGGCACGACAACATCCATCAGCTTCCGTGCGAGAGCCAGCAGCATCTTCAGGGAAGCAGCGAGCGATCCACGAGGCGTTCATCTTCCCACCCCCTCTATTACAGGACCATCAGCAGCTCAGTTCATTACAGTTTTCCTTGCAACCTCTCAAAGGTATGGAAGCGACCTGCTTATTTCACAGATGGGCACGGAAGCATCGCTGATCTCAGAGAAAAAAAAAAAGAGGAGAGAGAACAGCGATTCCCAGCTAACTGGAGACTAACTGGGACAAATTCCTAAGGCCTAGGCAAGCACCCCAGTCTGCTGGCTTGCAGGGAGGGATAAGCTTCAAAACAGAGGGACCAGAGACCTACATCCCATTCTCTGTCACACCACACGCTGTGCAGGATCTTTTCACATCCCTCACACAGAGGATCAGCCTCACAACCCTTTATTAAGCACTGGGACAGCTTTGTGGATTAAGGTCTGGTTTGCACCAACCTCCACATCAGAAAGGCACATTCCAAAGGGTTTTTTCTCATCTTCCCTCGTCCCCCACCTGTGTGCATTTCGCAGGGGATGAGAAGGCCAGGGCTGAAACGGGAAGAGCACAGGACTGGCTACAGCTGGAGAGGTGGTGCTGTGCACTGGGAAAGGAAACTTTCAAGGGGTTCATCCAAAAGACTCTCTCCAACAGGTACATCCAGTGCAACCTCGCTGGTTCCTCCCTTCCCCTTACCTGCTTCTTTCAACCCCACACAAAGGGCTTAATTTATAAAATCAGAGGGATCGTTCCAATGAAGGAACATGTAGGATACACCCCCAGGAGGACCCATTTCATCTTGCTGCTATTAATACCTGGAACATTATTTGCACGAACAGACTGTCCTTTCTCCCTCGTTTCTGGGCTCTCACTTCTCTGGTTTGTCCCAGAAACCCCAGCCAACACACGTTCACCCTCCTCTAGTACACACTTCCATCCAAAACCCCAACCTTTCCTTTTTTTTTTTTTTGAGTTAATTACTCATGTTTCTAGTTCACATCACCTCTTTCAACCCCTGCAGACAGGATACAGCTCCCCTGGTTCCCTCATTCATTAGGCAGCCAATTTGTGGGCCTAACCCCATCAACTCTCATTATGGAAAAGGACCAAGACTTCTCACAGCTGCTCAGCATCCCACTATCCTCCAAGCTGCACGGGGCTCTCACTCCTCTTTGCTTCCCCAGCACCAAAGCTGTGACTAAGAGCCAGAGCCATGCTCTAGCTGGGCTTGGCTCTCCTTGGCACAGCTTCAGGCTGGGCCCAAGGGCTGCCTGCAAGCCCTTTGCTACACCGGCACAAAGAAGTTCTCAGCCTTTGAGAGCTGTGCTGAGCTCTGCCCACAGGAGCCCAGGCAAAGCCTTCCCCTCGCAAACAGCCGCGTGCCTTTGGTTTTGCTTCAAGAAGAAACATGTTTTCTCTGTATCCAGGCGTAAAACAGTCAAGCCCGGCCAAAACTATCCAATCAACAGCACAGAGCATGACAAGTCAGGGCAGAGAGCTACCACGGAGCTAAGGAAGCCCAGACTTCCCAGCCAGACCCAGAATTCCTGACCTGCCCTGTCTGCAGAGAAGGGCTGGGAAGAGGAGCAGGCTCCTCTCCATCGCCGTGTCCTCACACACCACAACCAGCCCGAGCAGCCCGAGATGCCACCACAACCTGACCCGAATTGTGACATACACCAGCACACAGCCCCGCTCAGCTGCTCTCCCAGAAACGTGTGACAAGCTCAGCGCTGAACCAGCAGCAGGCTTTACCTGGGTGTTCGGGGCACCCTGCGAGAAGGATCACACTGAAAGGTGAAGGATCACACTGAAAGGTGAGGAGAAGCCATGAGCACCTCATCAGGCCAGCCCAGGGACTGGGAAATCCTGCCATTAGCAGGCTCCACTGCAGAGGATTTCACAGCTAATGAACCCTTGCCACCATAGACCACAGGGAGAGCAAAAGCAGCAGAGCGTTTCTTTTCTGATAAGCTGCTTTTATCGGGAAGTTCAGCCCGGCTGCCCACAGCAGCCCCAGCTGGAGAGCAGCTCCAAGCCTATGCCTTTAAATCCCCTTGGCAGCGCAGGACTGGGGCTGTGGAGCAGACACGCCCTGTGCTCCAGCGCTGGAGCACACAAATATTTCCTCCCAGCCATTCCCGCACCGCGGCTCGGCCAGAGCTGCCTCGTACCTGCCAGGGCCGTGCCAGAGGGAACGCGGGCCGTGCCACACGGACCTGGACGTGCACGGCCTTAAACTCATTTCCTGAATCCCTCCTGCTTCCCCGCCAGCACTGGACATTCTTCCCTCAAACTTCTTCCTTAAGGCAAATATTTGGAGTCTAACAGGCATTCCTCATGGAAGGCACAAGTTAAATATTGGCCCTAAAACAACAGCAAGTGCCTTTCAATGATTCTGGCTGGAGAAGCACCGCTCTGGACTTTGATTTCTGGCTCTGAACAAAAATAGGAGTAAAGCACCGAGCATTACACTCTTCTCCTGGGAGAAGTCAGATTTCAGGCTCTGCAAGTCCCCTGCCAGGACCACAACCAGCAGTGGGAACTGTCCCTGCTCGTGCTTTCTCACACCTCGGGTGTCTGCTGTCACCCAGCCAAGGCTGCTGCAGTGCATCCTCTGCGCCGGGCACAGGATCAGTCCGAGTCTCGTTTCCAGGGCTGTGATTATATATCCTCAGAGAGACACTGGAGAAGACCTGCTGGGAACCGTGGGTGCCATCCAGGGCATTTGCACACCTTGTCCTCCCTGCCTCTGGCTGCACCACCAGCGTTCCCAAAGGTGCCCACCTCTCCATCCAGCCATGCCCAGCTCCTCAGTGCAGAAGATGCTCCAGGCTGTTCCTGCTCTGCAGGCAGCCCAGCTCCCGATGGACGTGCTGGCTCTTGTAAGAAAACATCCCAGCAAGGTAGGAGCCCAAGCAGTCAGAGAGATGGCAGCACAATAAAAGGGAGAGGGAAGGGTGAGAAGGCAAAAGAAACCTGCGCTGAGGTCCGTACACCTGAAGCATGGCACCACTCAGGTGCTGGGATGTCACGGGCATTTCCTACATGGATCAGGGGAGCAGAGCTGCTGTCCTGACTCTGCAGCCAGAGCCCTGCAGAGCCAGGTTTGTTGCACCCCAGAGCAGCTCTGTGATGTCCAGATGCTGCTGATCCGAGCCTGAGCAGAGGGGCTGCTCCATCACCCCCACTGCAGGCAGGGCCCAAAGAGCCCCTGCCGAAACCACCCCAAACCAGAGTCTGCTCCAAGGCCAGGGGTCTGCCAACTGCTTCTCCAGAAAACACCACAACAGTTACCCTGAAAAAGGTTACATGGCACTGATGTGCTGCACACACCAACTCACACTCACAGGGTTTGTTCTATGTCCTGCTAAATTCAGCACGGGGTGTGTTAAATGAGCTTCCCTCTCACTCTCCTGCGGACCCAGTAAGCCCAGGAGCACCTTGCTCAGCTCTGCCTGCTCTGAGCAGGCCTGGGAGGCAGGAGAGGGACTGAGCAGTGGAGAGGAGCTGCTCCCTGGCAACATCCCCCGCTGTTCTGTGAGATGGGGAGCTCTGGACGGTCTGCTGTGCTGGAATTCCTCTCTAATTCCTTTCCAAGACACTTACCATGGCACTTCAAGCTGGGGAATCTGCTGGGGGCTCTGACGACCTCTCAGTGAGATTCCCCGATGGGGCCGACACCCCTCTGAAAACAGCACAGGTTTAAAACCAGCTGCGAGTCACCCTGGAGGAAATGTTAAAGCTCAGAGCACTTCCTATTCTTTCCCCAGTCACCGAAGCCCATGGAACAACGAGCTCCAGCAAGTTTGAGCAGGAATTTCCGAGGCTCAAGGCAGAGACCAGCCTGTACCTGTCAGCAGCGACACCTCCTCATCCCACGGCACGCTGACCCCGCACTGAGAGAGCCGACTGCTGCTCCTCAGCTCCCGGCTCCGAGCAGCCCCTTCCAGCACAGGGACCCCACCTCCGCTCCCAGCGCCTCAGTCCTTCCTTAATATTCCCTGGACTTGGCAACACCAAAGCCAGACTTTGACTCAAACCGGCATCGCCTTCGGGATGAGAGGAATCGGCAGAGCTGGGGGCGGGGGGATTCCAGGAGAGCCTCAGCCGGCCCCTCGCCCACACACATGGCACAGAAGGTGCTGGAAAGCACCATCCTCTCCCCGCATCAAACCAGGGAAACCAGGCAGAGAGTAAAAACTTCATCACTGCCAACAGCCCCTGCTAAAAAAAGGATAAGAGAAAGGGTTTTTTGCTTTGTTGTTTGTACCTCGGTGCTACCTCAAAAGCAGCGAGATTTCTTTACCTGAAAACATTGGGCAAGGACAGAGTCTGCAAGAATGGAGCTTTTGTAGCACAAACACAGCTCTGTTCGGGTTTAAATTAGATTTCCACTGACCTTTTTGAGCCCATCGTTCAGCCACCCACACCCAAGCAGCCCCTCTTAGCAAGACTCCACAGCCCCCAGCCTGGGAAGACGAATGAACCCCCAGAGACTTGGCTGTGCTCCCAGGGAACCCCCACACCCCTCCCAGCACTGCTCCTGCTGCACAGAACTGCTCAGCTGCAGGGCTGCAAAGCTCTTCCAAAGGAAAGCTGCACAAAACCCAAGTTCAAGCTCAACCTTAACCCCTGTTTATTAACTTAAGAACATCCCTCTCAGGGTGACAAAGCCCGTGCATCACCTGCCAACTGTCTCATTCACCACTGGGAAAGCAAAGGCCAGGCCTGCCTCATTAAAAAGCATTACATAACATTAAGCAACAAAGGGCTACAGGACATTCTTTGCTTGGTGGACACGTAAAAATGAATGACTCAAAAAATTAACGCTCCTTTCCTCCAGACTCCCAGTGTCTCCAGCACGCTGGGAGGCCAACGAGCACCTTATTTCCAAGGCAACAGTGTCTTGGCTCATCCCAAATCCTGCTCTCGCATCCAACTTATTGCCACCCCTGCCCTGCAGACACTAAACAACACACAGCGCTGCCCAGCTCTCTGTCAGAGCACGGTCCCCACCAGACACCAGTGGATGTGTTTCTGCTGTCTCATGGCTCACACTGGGGGGAAGCCGAGATCTCGGCCCGTGGCTCAGGGACCCTTCCCCAGCCTGGGGTCAGCTCGGCTGGACCTCGCTGGACAGGACTTTGGGCTTCCCCCACGTCACCATGTCAGGGCAAGCCTTTCACAGACGGGACTGTGAGGGCACTTGGTTTCACTGTCACCACCGAACTGGCCTCAAGAGCTGTGTTTCCTACAAGGAGGATGTTTCTGCTGCGACATTTCAAGTGCCAGGGGCCCGGTGTGGTGGGGAAGGCAGATGTCAGCAGGGCACTGCTTGGAAAGGCCACTGCCACCAACATCTCAGCAGAACACAGACTCCACAGGCACTGGGAAATCTTCCTGGACACACGGTGAACTTCTGTCCACCATCTCGCTGGAGCCAAAGAAGCCAATTTAAAGTCTTTACAGAACTAATTGAATTCCTCTGCTCCAGAAGCAAACTGTCCTTACTGTGGGCGGTGGATGAAACCAGAGACTTCTTGCTCCACGCAGCATTTTGAAACACCCTGCAAAGCCTTACCTAGAAGTTTCAGCTTACCTGAAGAGCCACTTCCTACACCACACAGGGCTCATCGTGGGTGCCGATCCGCTGCTGCCGCGCTCCGAGCGCGGCGAACGGAAGGCAGAGAGACGTCCTGTGGTTTCACAGCCACTGCACCTCCCTCCCTCCTGCCCCACGGGGCTGGGGGGCCACAGCTTTGAGCACCACAGGTGTCACCCAGGAACCAGACAAGGCAGGGGTGTGCTGGAACACCTCGGCTCCTCGCATGGAATCACAGAATGGTTTGGGTTGGAAGGGGCCGTAGAGCTCATCCAGTTCCACCCCCTGCCACGGACAGGGACGCTTTACACTAGACCAGGGGGCTCCTTTGATCCAACCTGGCCTCGGACACTTCCAAGGACGGTGCAGCCACAGCTGCTCTGGGCGCCCTGTGCCAGGGCCTCACCACTCTCACAGCCAGGAATTTCTTCCCAATATCCATCTAACCCTGCCCTCTGTCAGGGGGAAGCCATTCCTCCTTGTCCTGTCACTCCAGTTCCTGATGCACAGGCTGCTTTTCCGAAGCCAGTTATTAGGAATAATGCATCAATGTAACATGCAAGGGAGGGGCTGCCCACAGGAAGGGCTGCGGGGCTACAGCCTGGGCAGGGATTTAGAATTCCCCAGGAGGAGGAGGGCAGCTGGCGTGAATCGGGAAGCCTGACAGAGGACCCTGATGCTCCACACTCAGCTGCCCCAGCAGAAAGTCACCTTTTCACCTCCCTCACAACCAAAGCTGCTGCTCCTCTACAGCGACGGATCCACCAGAGACGCCGACTGCCAGCAGGAAGTAGAAACAGCCTTTCTCACGAAACCCCAAAACTATTCACACAGCTTTTCTAACAGGAAGATGACTTGTTCTCCAGCAGAACCCCAGAGCTGCTGGGACCTGCTCTCCCTGCCCTCCCAGCTCACAGGGTACAGCCGGACCCAAGCAGACTCCAGGTCACACCACGTCTGGGCCAAGGAAGGAGGCTCAGGTTCACAGCTTCTCACTGCACCCACAACGAGCCACGTCTGCCCAGTCAGAGCCCAATTACAGGGCTGTGGGCAGAACTGTTCCCACAAGCTCTCAGCAGAAAGCTGTGGCAAACACACGAAGGAAGCTCCTGTGTTGGCACCCGAGCCTGTCCCCGCTCAGCAGCGCTACAAGGGAAGAGGGTTTGACTCCTCAAACTGCAGCTGGAAGTCACAGGAGTAGCACAGGGCAAACCAGGCCAATGCCCTCTCGTACCAAACCCCACAGTGCCCAGCCCTGCTGAGCGAGGGGAGGGTCTCCTCCCCAGCCCAGGGGCTGCACGTCTCCTGCACGCCCCACAACAGCACATCAGCAGCTGCTGCTCACCCGAGGCCTCCCTCACCCCTCCCACCAAGCCTTTAGTGCCTGTGGAGCTGCAGTTCCTGTCTGAAGGCAGAGATAAACAGCTTCCTATCCACCCCGGCTCGCACGGGGCCCGGGCCCTGCAGCAGCGCCCCGGATCGAGGGCTGGGCACACACCTGGAGGGACCGGCCAAAGCACGGGAGTGCTGCTCCAGCACAGCTCATCCCAGCTCCTCCTCGAGAGGAAAACCACGGGGAGGGGGGGTGGGCAGGGGGAGACAGCTCCAGAGCACAGCCAGGCCCAAGTCCAGCAGAGATGTTTATTGGCAGCTGCTCTCAGACGTTGTGTCTTCCAGCCCACTGGGGCTGGAGGGGGGGGAAATACTGATTGTCCATGAGCACAACCCTCATGTCATTCCCATTGATCCGCTGAGTCACTCCCGTATTAACAGTTTTGACAACACCCGGGCTGCACAGGAGCTCTGACACGGAATACAAAACAAGGGGCACTGCGAAGAGGCTCCGGAGAGCAGCACCCAGGAACCTGCTGAGCTGCCAGGGCCCACTTCCTCCTCTCAGGAGCTGCACCGAGAGCAGCCAGCGCACACCACGCTGCAAGGGCAGAGCGCACAGCTCCATCCAGCGTGCCCGGGGAAACTGCTGGGCACCAGCTCTGCCCTGCAAACCACCACCAACTGCACCCCGCGGATGCGGGGGCAAAGCACAACAGCTGCTGCTTTGGCAAAGGAACTACACGAGTGATTTTTAAGTGATTTATAAGGCCTCGGCCTCACAGAGCTGTCAGCTAACAAGGAGGAGATCAAACCCTAAGGCACGGGAGGGCAGCCACCTCTCCAGGCTGAGGGACAACCCCTAGAAGGCTGGGGGCTCCCCGGACCTCGCGTCCCCACAGAGCCGAGCACGCTGGCATCAGACCAGTCAGCGCCACAACCCTCCCAGCGCCCCAAAGGTGCTCGGGAGCGATAAAGCACTGACCAAACAACGTCCCTATCCGCAACATACCAAATTAAAACAAAACCAACAAATCTTTGGCAAGTTCCTCTCAGCAGCCAAGCCTATCCCGCCACGGCGAAGGCTCCCCATGGAGGCCTCCTGCCCTAATTTGCAGCAATTCTTTGTCAGACCACTGGCAAACACCAAACGTTTGCTCCAATCTGTTACATAAGGCCCAATTTTTAAACCTGTGTGCAGGCCGTGGGGAGATGGGGGGCACACTGTGTGTGGCAGCCCGACAGGGCAGCCTGGCTGGCAGGTGAACTCACACGCTCCTCAGAAGGCGCTTCCACATCTCCAACCACTTGTTGTGCGGAAGGAAAGCAAATGGATTAGTTAAGGAGGCAACTTCCAAAGGTTTTGCACACCTTTCAACCCGGGTCCAGGCTGACTTGGACTGTTTGGAATGGACTAATATCATGGCAACTCAAAAGGGGTTGGGGAAACTTTGCTTTTTAACTTCCAAAATACACCAAACAGGGCAAGTCTTCGTGTTGCCCAGTGCACCGAAGAAAAGGCACCTTCCTGACCATCCCCACAACTTCCCGTTGTTTGCTCCCCAAGATCCAAGACCCAGCTCCCCGGCTCATCTCCCTCCTGCCAGCCAGCGACAGGAGCCACAGGCCTCCCCGGCAGAGCTGCTCCTCATCCGCAAACCTCAGGCACAGCTCGAGTCGGCTCCCGGCTGCTGGGGGCAGGAGGGGGAGGGCACTTTTCCCGTTTCTCACATTCATCCTCACCCGCTTCGCTGAAGAAAAAAAAGCCGTTTTAAATACCAGGTTCAGCACGGTCCTTTCCCCAAATAAACACTTCCCAACCCCTCTGGAGAGAGGAAAGCCACATACAAAGGAGCCAACATCCTGCGAGGCTCGGGCAGGCCGGGGCAGGGTGCGGGCCGAGGGGACGCGGCGGGGAGGATCCGACCCCATCCCTGCCGCCCACCCGGCCTCGGGGGGCACTGGGGGGCCCCGACCCCTTCCCCGGGGCCACAGAACAGTCACGGCCGGGAGGGGACGGGGCGAGGCGGCCCTGGGCCCTCAGACCCCGGCCCAGCCCGACCCCAACGCGACCCCAAAGCCTC
>VZTA01003417.1:25937-48066 GCA_013398855.1 Mohoua ochrocephala | reverse complement strand
GCAGCCTGGGACAGTGGGAGGTGTCCCTGCCCATGGCAGGGGTGGCACTGGATGGGATTTAAGGTCCCTTCCAACACAAACTATTCTGGGATTCTGCGATAACTTTGGAAGAACATTTTGGGTAATAAATTCAGCCACGTGCTAAAGGGACTCAACTCACTTTCGCTGTCCAAGCCCAGTCACTCCAGGGACAAGAATCTCCTTCCAGGCAGTAACTGGGGAAAGCAGACACCAGCACTGCCAGGGGCCAGCACGAGGCTCTCTGCACTGTGGAAAGGCCACAAAAACGACCCCAGCGCTTGGGAGATGGGACTTTCTCCACACCTCTGCTCTCCAATCCCGTTGTTAGAAGATGGGAATAATGGCAGCACCTTTGGTCGAAGCTGATGGGGCATCTCTAAGAGAACAAACCACAACGAGCCACTCACACCAGTCCCCAGCACAGAGGATGAGCCTCATCCATCAACGTGCTGTTCTTTTACAGAGAAAACAACATGCGGTGGGAGACTTTGGAGGAAAATAGAGATTTTGCCATTTCCCTCTGCCAGATAACTCCGGTTACCTAGGAACAGACACTTCTCCGATGCGGCCAGTTCTCCTCATCAAGCACAGGATGAGCATTTATTGTCTTGTGATCAGGAGAAAAACACAAACGAAACCCAGAGCTCCACGGGTGACATGAAACATCGCACACAGACACGCCACGTGACGCCCGACCACACCAGGAGCCAGGGCCGGGTTAATGGTGTTAAGAACTCTTAGAAATCTATTGTAAACATTTAAAAACATACAGAGGAGTCCAAAAAACAACAAAAAAAAAAAAAAAGAAAAATTAAGCCACGGTTGTTCAGGCAGCGTGTTGGGTCAACTTTCTGGAATTACAGTTTCTGGCATCGAAGAGGAGGGAGGGGGATGAGATGGCAGATCCCACCTGGAGGTGCACAGAGCTCCACAGGGATCTCGGGCAGTGCAGGCTAACGGGGTGGTTTTGGTGTCCAGCTCCAACCATTCCGCTGGGCAGGCTCCCAGGCACCCCCTCCCCTGGCATCGAGCATTTCCAGTGTGGCTGAGGGTGGGTGCTTCAGCACAGCCCCCAGATTCTCCAAGGAGAGAATCCCAAAGAGAAGCAGGATGCGGAGCCCCCAGCAACGCTTCTCCTCTTGCTTCCTTCGACACCTCCAACCTGACACACTAAAATGGGGCAGGAATCAAATGGTTTTGAAGAATTTTGGCAAGAGGCTGAGGATGGCGAGGGGCAGGACCGAGGGACACGGGCACACCATGTCCTGGCTCCCAAGTGCAGCCACCTTCAGCCCCGCTGACCCTCACCCCGTGGGTGCATCCATCGTATTTCCAGGGAGTCAACGCCAGGCAGTTCTTTCATCACTCCGATGGCAAGCGACAGAGAACACTGAAAATTACACTTGACACGAGACAAAGGCACCTAAAAGCTTCACAACGCCATCAGGTCGTGTTCTGTTAAGAAGGCTCCAAGAGCTCGTCCTCCCAAGCACATTGCACGCTCTCCAGGAAAAACCTCAGGTGCTGGGAGCACGTTCCGTGCCCCAGAGCCAGCGGAGGGCTGCTCCTGCAGCAGGGGGTCAGCGTGGCTGTAAACGGAAACTCGGGGAGGCTCTGCCCTCCCAGCCAGGGTTGCTTTTGCTTTGGCCCTGGTAACACAGGGGTCTTTGCAGACTCCAGGCTGTGCTTCCCTCATTATTTACAGTGTGACACAGGACGAGTTAATGGGGAAGCAGGGAATTCTGCAGGGGCGAGAGGGAAGCGGGAGCTCTCCTCCGTGAACTGTGATTTCATTAGATAAGGCACATGTAGAGAAAAATTTTCAAAAGATCACTTGCAAAGCAATTCCACCTAGCTAGGACCATGTCCCCTGTCCCTTTCCAGGAGCCAGTTTTGTTTTCCAGTTGCTCAGTGTGAATTTGGAGTGACCCCATCGGCAGCCCGCCAAGGCAGCAGGCTCCAGGTCTGATTCCCAGGGTGCCCAACCCCTCCCAGGTCTCCCAAGTGGAGCACTCTGGATCATTGGCCAAAACTTTGAGAGCTAAAGACTTGGAACACTCACTCCCTATAAAAAAATTGGGAACTGACCTCCCAGTTTGGACAGGTTTGAAAAAATTCACAGCAGGCTGAGGGGGAAGAGGAAACCGCAGCCTTTGCTGCCTGGATCACTGTAGGACACAGGGAATTGGATGGCTCAGGCACAGAATGGAGATGAATGACAAGGTGGAGGATAATCTCAGGGAAAACAATCCCTCTCGACAGCTTCGTCCTCCCTTCAGCTGATCCTTGGAGAAAGGCAGGAATCTCTCTCTCATGGAAGTGCTGCCGGCCACAGCCAACAGCAGCCATGAGGAGTAACGAGCTTCCCTTGGTCTCCCAGACCCCACTGTAATGCTTGGAGTTCAACTACACCAGCAGAAGGCAGAATTCAACTATTCATTGTAACAGAAGCATTTCCAAACCACACTGGGGCCCCAGCACTGAGATCAATCATTATCCTGCATCCGGCTCCTGGCCGGGAACCCGGGAAAGGGGTGTCCCAAACAGGACAAGGTGTGTCCAGCGGGGCTTTCCTTGGGCCAGCACAAAACCTGGCTGGAAGTTACACGGGGGGAGATCTTGTGCTGAGTCCCTGTACCAGGGTGAACATCACCAAGGCCCAGTGTCAGCTCTGCACTGGTTTCCACTGGGCTTTGATTCAGGCTTTAGCGAGCAATCCTGAACCTAAGGAGATGGATCTGCACCTTCGGAACGCACAGATCCGGCAAGAAGTTTTGGCAGCAGGGAAAGCAAGACTTGTAGCATCACAACAGTCTGAGCCAGGCAAATGAGGACTCGTGGGGACTTCACATCCAAGCACTCACCCAGGGCACGCTCTGTTACCTGCAGGGATCCTCCCAGGGAGGGTGGAGCTTTCACAGATCACTTCAGTGTCACCAGTACCAAATAATTTAGGTGCTGCATTTCCCTTAGAGTGAAAAATTCCACATTATTCATCCAGGAGAGTAAACACCAGTTGCTACCAATGCTCTGATTGCATTTGCTACAGACGGCGTGGTGCTGTGCTGTGCATTCCAGGGGAGCTGAGCAGGAGCAGGAGCGGGGGCAGCTGTGGTAGTGTTGTCATTGTGGGGAAGCTGAGCCTTTTCCAGGGATGGTCAGGAGAGGATTCCCTCAAGCAAGGGCAGTGAAGGGTTTGTTCTCAGTCTGCAACGAGGCAAATACTGGTGACTCAAGGCAAACAAAAAGCTTTCTGCCACGGCCGTGCAGTGCAGTGGAGGTGGGAAGGGCTGAGAGCAACGGATATTCCGCAGGGATCGGGAGACAAGAACCAGAAAGGTCCCCAAGATGAGTGGGGTGCTTGGGGGGGAATGCAAATGATCTTTTCCAATAACAAGAATAAAAAGACCAAAAAGGAGAGAATCCAGGCAGTTTGCAGCTGTTGCTGCTTAAGGCCATTGGTTTCCAGAGGGGTAGTTGGGCACTGTGGGATACTCTGGCAGGCTGTTCCCAGAAAAATTGCTGTACTGGGCCTCCCTGCTGGGAGGGTTCCTCCATGCGCCGCTGTTCCACTCGTCTTGAGCCTTCTGGAAGCTTCCACCACCCCCTCGGTAGATTTTATGTACCTAAGGGATAAAAGGGAGGACAAGAGGAGAGTCAGCACCAGAAGCCCAGAGCTGTGCCCCTGCAGAGCCACTCGGGAACGGGATCGTGGATTTGTTCCTCTCTCTGGGAAGAGCTGGATTTCCGAGGAACAAAAGCACAAAAAATGCAATAATACAGTGAACAGAGGTGCAGACAGACAATATCAACCCAATACCTGAACCCATTTCAGCTGCATGCCCAGGATTCAGGTGGGGGATCCCACAGCAAGGCAGCCAGCCCAGGCCAGGGCGTTGAAACCTCTCTGACACCACCGCTTCCACAGGGCTTCTGCTTTCCCTGCCTGCCAGAGCTTTCCAGAGAGCCCTACTGCAAATCCTCCTTTCTGCAGAGACCCACTTCCCACCCTGCCACTGACCATCTCAAAGAGCAACAAATCATGGAATCACAGAATCACTGAGGTTGGAAAAGACCCCCGAGACCACCCAGTCCAACCACCAGCCCAGCTCCACCATCACATTCACCACTAGCCCATGTCCCCAGGGGCTACATCCACACATTTTTCGAACACTTCCAGGGATGATAATTCCACCACTACCCTGGGCAGCCTGTTCCAATGCTTTACAACCCTTTCTGTGAAAATAATATCCTAATATCCAGTCCAAACCTCCCCACTTCACACAGCCTCAGGTTGCTCCACATGAAGCTTGCTTTGCATGACATAAAGCAACATCACCACATGACGCTGTGACAATTTCCAGCCTGAGCTGTCTTGTGCTGTCTGGATTTGTCCTCCAGAAACTCTGAGAGACATCAACTGACTGCACTGTGCAACCTTTCAAAGCAGTGATGGCTTGTGGTGGCTGCTGAGCTGCCTCTTCGCATTATTGTGATACACAGCAGGGATACTCCAAGTCAGAGAGAGATCTGAAGAATCCCAGAATCCCAGAATGGTTTGGGTTAGAAGGGACTTTAAAACTCATCTCATTCTGCCCTCCTGCCACGGGCAGGGACACCTTCCACTGGAAGAACCTACCCTTAAAATGCAGATGAGCATCGCGACTGCTGCCATCGTGAACATGATGGCAGGGAACAGCATGAACACAGCAGCTGCCACGTTGGTGCTGAAGAAGGTGATGGCTGCCAACCATCCACTGGAAGAAACAGAAAGAGAGACATGATATCATTATAATCTGCTTTTCAAAGTGTCCTTGTTATCAGAAAAACTGTTTACTTGCTTATAAGGCCCTGTCAGAGGGTGCCCAGAGCAGCTGGGGCTGCCCCTGGATCCCTGGCAGTGCCCAAGGCCAGGTTGGATGGGGCTTGGAGCAGCCTGGGACAGTGGGAGGTGTCCCTGCCCATGGCAGGGGTGGCACTGGATGGGATTTAAGGTCCCTTCCAACCCAAGCCATTCTCTGTTTCTGTGATCCATAACCCAGAAATTACAAGGCAGCTTTTAAGCTCTTGAAAATGAAACGAACAATGAAGACAATTGACAGAATTCAATGCAGGTATTTCCCCAAGATCTCAACTCTCACTTGCCAGCATCCCTCACTAATCCAGTCCCAGAGCTTTAAGGGACAGCCAGCTGCATGGAATTTGGGAAGAGAAGATATATTCCCAAGGTGCTTTTGGTTCTGCATCTAGAGACCAGACTGGGATCAAGGAACACCAGGGTCCTGTGATT
This sequence comes from Mohoua ochrocephala, assembly GCA_013398855.1. Taxonomy (NCBI): domain Eukaryota; kingdom Metazoa; phylum Chordata; class Aves; order Passeriformes; family Acanthizidae; genus Mohoua; species Mohoua ochrocephala. The sequence continues at coordinate 42,755 of VZTA01003417.1, read as the reverse complement.
TACACTCCATCTCCATTCCTTTGCTGGCAAAAACCAGGTGAGGCATCAGCAATTCTGGAAACAGTGTGTTATATGGAGTGCTGGGACTTTCCATTCCTTGTACTTTCAGCAGGAATTGCTCTCAGGTCTCTACAGACAGGAAGTTAAAATGCCAAACAATTATAACACGAGCAGGGACAGACATTAACAAACTCCCATTTATTTTAGGAGAACTCTCACAGTACTTCTCATAGGCCAGCAGTGAGTCACCACACTGTGCTCACCGTGTGCTGCCAGCACCGAGGGCACAGCTGAGCCTCACACAGGCTGCTTGAACAGCAAAGGAAACGGACACTGAGGGAAGAGGCTACAAAGAGCAACCAGGTGAAGATCACAGAATGGTTTGGGTTGGAAGGGACCTTAAAGCCCAGCCAGACCACACGGGCAGGGACACCTTCCACTAGACCAGGTTGCTCCAAGTCCCATCAAACTCGGCCTTGATTTCTGCCAACACTGCAATGAAATCCAAACCGTGCACCCCAAGAGCAGGTACAGCTGTGCCACTGGAGAAATCGCAAAGCTTCCTCCTCTCCACCCTGCACAGACTCCCACCAGCCTCTCCAAGTCCTTGGACACAGCCACGGCCCAGAGCTGCCGGGCCTGCTGGAACAGTCCCGCTTACCACGCTCCCCATCCGGAGAAGCCGATCGCCTGCAGGACCGTGAGGAGGAACTGCGCCCCAAAGATGAAGAAAAAGGCCATGAAATTAAAGGAACTGTCCGACCTGTGGAGGAAGAGAGGAGGTCAGGGGGGCACTGGCACCTTGTGCTGCTTCACACCCATGTCTGACCCCACCACCGCATTCAGACCCCGTGCAGTGGTGACTCCAGAGGGATCCCTCCCCAGCTGTGTGCTGGGAGGCTTCTCCCCCTTCCCTGGCAGTGAGAGCACACAGCTCCGTGACTCAGCAGCACAGACTGGCTCCCAATAACCTGGCTCCTGCAGTTGCTCTCCCCAAGGAATTGCACGTATGATGACACACGAGGAGAGGCGGAGGGACAAGAGTCTCCTACACAGAGAGTCTGAATCATTCTCTGACCAAACGTCAGCCCAGCCTGACGCCTGCCCAGCTCAGCCCCTGGCAAGGAGGCACACAGGGGCCTGACACGGGCAGGCAGAGCTTGTCCATACACTAAAAGTGATCACTGAGCATGAGAATTCCAGCTGGGAATGTCTCAGTGTCTGCTTGTCATCGTGTTCCCACGCCCAGGGCAAATAATCCAGCACTGGGACATCACAGGAGGGAAAACAGCCATGAGAGAGGTGGGTGGTGCCCTGAAAGCGGAGGCACACTTCCCATCTCTGCAGGCTCCCCATCCTCAGGATGTACAGGTGAGGTCCTTGAGTTCATGCAGGTACAATAATTAGCGTGAAAAGGACCCCAAGCAAGATGCTGAGCAGGGACGTTCACAGTCTCTGTCATGGGTGCAGTGGGGGCCCAGCACTGCCCTGCCAAAGTCTGGGCTCTGCCACAACACATCTTCATCCCATCAAACCAGCCACATCAAGCACATCTAAAGTTCCTCAAACTATCATTTTTAATTATACAAATGATTCCCATACTCTAAGGAACTCAAAGGGCCAATGATTTATCTACAGATCTACAAAAAACACTTCAGGTGCTTATGAGGCAGTTTGGTACAAAGGGGAGTTAACAAAAGAGCTCCAATCACTGCCAGCTCCTGCTTAAACCCTGAGAGTATTTAAATGCTTATTATTTTAATTATTTTTATTATGCTAATGGTTGTTAGTATTATAATTCTAGCCCCTGATGCCTAGGGAGGAGATGAGGGAGGTGAGGCACGTGGAGAAGCCTCCAGCCAGGCCCATGCTCCTCAGAGCTGCCCGTGTCGGTCTGGGCGTCTGACAGCTCCCAAATGGTGCTTGTGGAAGATTTGTCATCCTTGAGCATCCTCACAATCCCACCCTTCAAATACCACCTCAGAGTACAGCAATGTGAAAGGAATACTTTAGGCAGGGCCTGCTGACAGTGGTGCCTGTCAGAATCCAATTAACGAGGATTAGGCTCGAGGCTGAGCCTTCAAACAGACTCTTGCAACTCCGACCTGAAGGGGCTGGAGGAGTCTTCATTTGAAAGGATCTGCAGGAATTAGCGAGGATACAGAGAAAAGGTGATTTCTCATCCAGCTTTCTGGTGCAGATTTGCTACAGCTTTGCCCTAGCGCCAAAGCTCTGCAGCTAATTTAATTTGGGATGCAGCGGGATGACGAAGGCTTTACGGAAGCATCCTCGCAGGACAGGGTGCCAGCACTGACGGGTGGCCCCCTCCAGGACAAGTGGTTCTGATTTTGCCTCTGGAATCACCACTCATCGTGATCCCAGCAGTGCTGCCCCTCCGCAGTGATTTCCACGCCTCTTCCCAAGTGCTGTCCCAGGGGATGATCCCTGGGCTCCCCACTCTGTCCCTGGGGTTGAGTCTTTATTTAACTGCAAGACTCTGCACAGAGTAACCTCGGGGACCTCTCAGCATTCACTTGCATAAACACATCCAAACAACATTCAAGGAATAATGAGAAACGGCCCTTGCGGAGCCCGGGGGAGGTCAGCAGGGAGGAGTAATTTTTCCCAGACCTTAGAATGGAAATTCCTCTTTGAACAGAGCTCCAGCACTTGGAGGCCCTGGGGCTTCTGAGCTCGGGACGGGGACAAACTCCGGCCCCAGAGGGCAAGGGTTCAGAGCTGGGATTTTCATGTCATTTAGAACTTTGAGACAAATCCAGCCCTCCTGTTTCCGGCAGAAATGACCCTCCCCTGTACTCCACGATGCCACTGGTGATTCAACAGTACCTGCCCGGCGCTGTGGGCACACAAAACATCCATTCAGAAGCGCATTTAAACAATTAATCCATCGTGTGCTAAACAGACGGGACCCACCTGCCACCTCCCACTTCCATCAGCTGCTTTTGCTGTTATCCAAACCAGCTCATCACAGAGCCTGGTGAACAATCAAAATCCAGAGTATCCTACCAGGCAGAGCGTCACCTTCAGAGGGCAAACCCCTGACTGGGGTGTGGGGTGTGGTGGTGGCACTGGGCAGGTCCCTCCTTTCCCTGGGCCAGGCTGGGAACTGCTCAGGACCCTCCCAGCTCTGCCAGGCTTTACACATTAATGTCTGAGTGATGCCTCGTGGTCTACAGCAAATGCAAATGATTATTAATTAAAGCAAAAATGTAGGATGGCTTTAAATATTTGTGGAGTTTCAGAAGGACTGACTCCAGGGAACTGCTTTTATCTAAAAAGCTAAGCAGACGAGCTCTCAAGTAGCTAGAGACAGAAATCAGAAGAGTTCTCAAAAACTAATAACTTAATAGTCTTCCATCAAAATAAGCCTCAATGAAGCTTTACCAAATTAGTACCTATTTTAATGCTGCACTGAGATGAGGGTGCTGCTAAGTTTGAGATATTTAAGTAAAATATGAATTTAACTCCCTTAAGAAGTGGCAAACTGCTCACCTCCAACCTTCTGTGACCCTCAGTCGTGTATCTAGTACTTCAAAGTAGCCACATTCTTCTTCATTTTGAAAGTAAACAAGACATGCAGACTTCAAGCGCTGAACTTTCATCCCAGCCAGAGAGATCTCCTCAGCAGCACCCCCAGTAACAACTGGGGAAGCTTCCAGAGGAAACTGGACCAGAAGCACCTCCTGGGCTCCTACTCACCGAAAGGCTTTGTAGGCAGGTCGGAACCAGCAGACGTAGCCACAGGGGCTGAAGAGGATCAGCCAGAGGATGGCCAGGCCGAAGTTGACCCCGTAGCCTCCCCCGATCCACCAGGCCAGGCAGGCGATGAGGTTCACGGCCAGCGTGATGCAGTAAACTGGGGAGAGGGCAGAGGAAAGAATGTGGGGTGGGGCAGTTTCAGGACTTCTTGAGAAAAGGAAATAAAAGATAAAGGCTGGGGCTGTGTCAGTGGGGGTTGGGATGGAGCTCAGGGAAAGGTTCTTCCCCCCGAGGCTGCTGAGGCACTGCCCAGGCTCCCCAGGGAATGCTCCCGGCCCCGAGGCTGCCAGAGCTCCAGGAGCGTTTGGCCACCGCTGCCAGGGATGCCCAGGGTGGGATTGTTGGGGTGTCTGTGCAGGGCCAGGGGCTGCACTGATGATCCCTGTGGGTCTCTGCTAACTCAGGATATTCCAGGACTCTGTGAAGCCCCCGGGGTTACAATGGGAGGGGTCCCTGGGGCAGCAGTGCAGCTGCTCCGAGCGAGCCGCAGGTTCCTGTGTGACCCCAGAGCTGGGAGCACAGGAACATCCAGCTCCAGAGGGATCCTGCAGCAGCGGGATGAGGGAACTCTTGTACGACCTGTCAAAGGCTGGAGAGCTTGGGTAGCAACTGATGTGACCAATACACCACTCAGGCCAGTGTTATTATGAATTTTCAGCAAGGTCTAATTTCCATTTGTAGCAAAACCCCTTGGCGAGAGGAGAGGGGGGTAACCCTGCCCCTGCCCCCGCCTCTGAATGACTCTGTGCTTGCTGGGGCTGCCTCAGGAGCTATCTCAGAGCCAGCTCAGTGCCTTGCAGGCTCGCTCTCTGCTTCCCTGGGCCTCTGAGGAAGCCTGGATGCCAGCTTGAGGGCTTGGAAGTGCTGCCTTGAGCAAGGGGATAAACAAACTCCAATCAGGCTGAGAATATGGGACCATGGGGGTGGCTTAGAGGCCTTTTCACATCCCTGTTCCTGTCACTTGGATAAAAAGGAACAGTTGACAAAGGCCCCCAGAGCACAGCAGTGCTGCACTAAGCAGTAGTATATGAAGGGATGCTGCTCCCCCATTTTCCTGGAGCTCACATCCCCGGAAAGGGGGTTCAGCCCCAAGCCAGGGCTCCCCGCAGCTGTCCCTGCATCCCCCCAGGCACTGCCAGGGTCAAAGAGGCCAATTTACAAGCTCCTGTTTTGGAAAGCTGGTGGTGACTCTTCAAACCCTTTGGGGTAAACCTGTATCAACAAGCACAGAGAAAGGAGAAGGTGGAAGATCCAAACACCAAAGACCCTCCAGCACAGCCTGGTGATGAGCTCATGGTGACACTCTGGACCTTGGCCTCAGTTATTCAGGCACAATTAAATCCCTGACTTTCTCTTCACCTGTGCCAAGGGAACGTGTCCTGCCCGCTCCCCGCCTCACTCCCTGCCATGGCTCTGCAGCTCATGGGCACATCACTGCCTTGGTCCTTCTCACTCTTCCCTCTCCTCCTGGGCACTGACCCACCTGCCTTCACACAGCCTGGGGGTCCTAAACCACTGCGAAGCTTTATGGTCACAAAATTACATTGACAGCATAGTCAGGAGAATGAAACCTACACCCAGCTGCTACTTCTGACTTGCACATGGCCCGAGAGTAAAATCAAATATTGTTTTACTGCAAAGAAAATGTCTTCTGAGTAGCCAACAAAGCTTTATACACAATGGTTTGGATGTGTCTTAATGCTGGGGGGAAGATAGAATAGTAATTATTTAAATTAATTAGTTTTAGGTATTTAAACTAACGGTTTGTGTAGATTCCCCATTCCTGGCAGTGTCCAAGGCCAGGTTGGACGGGGCTTGGAGCAGCCTGGGACAGTGGAAGGTGTCCCTGCCCATGGCAGGGGCTGGGACTGGATGAGCTTTAAGGTTCCTCCAACCCAAACTGTTCTGGGATTCCATGAATCTCTGATATTTCATTTATACACTAATTAGCTGTACTTCTCCAAAGATTCATTTTCAGAAGGTATTTATTCTCCAAAAGTTACTTAATTTAAAAACCCAACAAAACAACACCAAGCCGAGAGCATCTACAAAGTTTTAAGGAACTTTTGGCTCTCCCTGTGCCTCAGGCCGGAGTTTGTTCTCCAGCAGTGGGAGCTGTGGTACAGCCTTCCCCAAACCTCCCTCCACCTTAATCCGGCGCTCACATCCAATTAAAGTAATGAGCAATCACCCTTCCAGCAACGACTTGTGTGTTTCTACTTTTCAAAACCGGGCCTTTTCTTGTTTACCTTCTTCCCTTTACAACGTCTCTCTCTCCAACCCGTGCCAAAAAATCAGGGAGACCCCAAAAGGCAGCGCGCTGCAGATGGAAATGTAAAACTCCTGGTGCAGATGGCAGCTCTCCTGGCCGTGCCCAAAGCCCTGGCTCTCCTCCAGCCTGCCATTAACTCGACTGAGGGACTCTTTGTTTTGGGAGAGGGGAGGACAAAGGCGGCTTTACAGCTTCGACATCGCACCAGTGAGTCTGGAGGGACAGGCAGCTTCTTCAGGCAAGAAAATTACAGAGCTCATTGCAGCAGCTCCACATAACCAAAGAACAATGGAGCCATGGATTATGCCATTATTTATGCACACAAATCTCTCTCCTACACACATCCCGTGCATCTGGAATAAAAGCCACGCCACCAAATGCAGAGCTGGCAGAAAACAAGCTTTCCTTCAGTGAGAAGGGTAAAGAGGATGACAAGCATTTGGGGAAAAAAAGATAAGCAAGGCAAAAAGATTCTTAATCTTTCGAAGCATTCCCTGTGGTTCCCTGGGCCTGCCACACCGATTTCATTCCTTGCAGAAGAATGGTCAATTTTCATTGCTGGTTTCTGAATGGCTGAGGCAAACAACAGGAGCCCAGGGCCAGGAGCTCTGTTCACACAGGGTATCAGCACATCAGCAGCTGTGACAGAGGATCAGCTCCCAACTCCAGCAGGATGGGGAGTGTTTGGGGGGCTGTGGATAGCTAAGGAAGAGCCAGCATGCAGCTAGAACACTCTGCTTCCATTGGGAAGGGAAATCTGGGGATAAGAGGGAATTTTAACCTTCCTAGAGAGAGGTGGGGAGCCAGGTAGCAGCAAATGGGCCACATTTATTTTGTCTAAAATTCTCCTATTCCTCTTACTTTAGGGGAACTGGGAACTGCCTTAAGGTAGCTATTTTTGGGAGTTAAACAGGGGTTACAAAAAGGCTGGAGAGGGACTGGGGACAAGGCATGGAGGGACAGGACAGGGGGGATGGCTTCCACTGCCAGAGGGCAGGGCTGGATGGGATATTGGGAAGGAATTGTTCCCCGTGAGGGGGGCAGGCCCTGGCACAGGGTGCCCAGAGCAGCTGTGGCTGCCCCTGGATCCCTGGCAGTGCCCAAGACCAGGTTGGACATTGGGGCTTGGAGCAGCCTGGGACAGTGGAAGGTGTCCCTGCCCAGGGCAGGGGTGGGATGGGATGATCCTTCAGGTCCCTTCCCACCCAAATCAGTCTGGGATTCTACGATCATTTGACATTAATAAAGGTATCACATCTGCTCTGCTTTTTCCCTCTTCAGATTTACTAATAGACTTTTCCAGCACTGACACCCTCCTTCCTTCAAGATCCTTCAAGGATTCAAGGCACAGCTTAAAATTCAGGCATAAAGTTATATTAGAGTATTCTAAGGGGGATCATTGCCCCTCACCAACTCACTGCAGTCAAAACTTTAAAGCACTCACATCGTTGAGATTATGGGGTTTTACTACACAAATACCTTTTTCCAGCACAGGTTTTTTTATTCAACTTACAGATCCACACGTGATAGATTCTCTTCACCAGAAACTGGTAATCGATGGGAATCTCATCAGCAAAGTTCTGGTAGAAACATGGTTTCAGAGGGATGAACTTGGGGAGCGGTGGGAAGTTATTCACCTTTTCTGGAACACAGAACACAGATTTCAGCTGAGAGCACAAATATGTCACCTCCTCCACACCTTCCCAACAGTGCTGCATGTTCATCCTCTCCCTGGACCACAAATATTTTGGTTTTCTTCCTCAGCAGTGGACAGGACATTTATTCTACTACAGAAAAGGCTGAGAGAGGGGAATAGGAACAAGCTAATAAACATCACATGGATTTAACACCTTCACACATCAGCGTGAAGTTGTGTGAAAGATGCTGCAAGGGAAAAAAAAACCTTAAAATAAGCACCAGGATGAGCTTCCTCAGGAAGGGCGAGGTGTCAGCAACATCTGGGGGAAACAGCTACACAGAGGTGGTAAATTACAACCCTTCAGAAATCCACAGCAAGAGGAAAGAAAGGCTGGTGAGTGTCCAGACAAGCAGATTTACCTTCAGCCACCAGCTCTGAGCAGGCAGGAGCGTGTCCTGGCCATGGGTCAGGCCCTAGGACCTGTAGTAGCCTGGGACAATAGGGAAGGGTGCCTGAGGGCATCCCCAAACTGGAATTCTGTACTCAGGTATCATCCAGCTCAGGGAAATAAGTCAGATGTTGGGAAGGGATTGTTCCCTGGGAGGGTGGGGAGGCCCTGGCACAGGGTGCCCAGAGCAGCTGGGGCTGCCCCTGGATCCCTGGCAGTGCCCAAGGCCAGGTTGGAGGGGACTTGGGGCCCCCTGGGACAGTGGGAGGTGTCCCTGCCCATGGCAGGGGTGGCACTGGATGGGCTTTAAGGTCCCTTTTAACCCAAAGCATTTTGTGATTCCATGATTTTATGTCAGGGATGACCTTGTTTTGAAAGCACACACGATTTTTAATGGGAAAAGGGGACATTCAGGTTTTTCCTGCAAGGTTAAACCCTAGGAAGAAAAAAAAAAAGGCAAAGAAAAAAAGAAAAATCTTTGCATTCAGAGACAATAAATCAGCAACTGCTGCCAAAAGCTATATGGTGAAGAAAACCCTACCTTGGGAAGAATTTCTGTTTTAAAATCAAGTAATTAAAAGCCTAAATCCTCTGCTGCTGTCATCTCCCGGATTTGTCTGTGTGTGCCTCGATGTGTGTTCCTACATGTTTGGGAATGTTTGCTCTTGCCTTCCAGAGCTGATTAAAGTTTGATTCCAGGGCATTGTGACTAATTGTCTCTAGCCTCCTTCAGCCCCAGTAAACAGAATTAAAAACAACCAGAGGAAGAGATGAAGAATGTCCTGGGAAAACCTCCAAATGGCACAGGAGACGAGAGGAAATGTCTGAACAAGAACTGTCAGCACAAGAGTTCCCCTTCTCTTCCCATTATCTCCGGCTGAGGAGACATTTTGCAGGAGCAGCTCCTCAGCTCCGTTTGAAGGTTGGCAGGGAAGAGCCTAGAGCTGCAGCCAGGCTTTAGGAAGGAAAAAGGCTTTCCCTCATGCATATTTTCACACAGAAAATATGGTGAGAACGCCCACTGGGAATACATCAGAAGTAGCTATGGAATAATGGCTGAAGTCACCAGCCCGATTTGACTTCTCCTGATAAAAACAAACATCGAGTCTTCCGCCCCTCCTCACCCACCTCCCCTAAACCCATTTTACATTGATTCAGATGCCCTCCAAGCTGGTTTGAGTTACTGGTTAACACCACTGCTGACTCCATCCCATGGAGAGCTGATGGCCCACGGATGCTTTCAAAGTCCACAGGAATTTGGACTCCTTTGCGTTAATTTTTTGTTTGCTGTAAACACCTAATGGGATTTCTCCTGCACAGGGTGTCCCTGCAGCCTGGAGAGGGATTTAACAATGCTGGATCCAGGGAAAGGGGGGGGACACAGCTTCTAAAGCTGACAGGTCTCTAGGGAAGCCAGTAAGACCAAGATTAATCAAACACAGTAAAAGCAGATTCTCTAACAATATTTTTTTTTTTTTCTGAGGGATGAGGAAACTTTTGTTCTGTTCCTCTTCAACAGCTGAAGCTGCAGATTGTTCCTCTGGTTCGGCTCTCTCCCATTTTCTGTCATGGACAGCAGAGCTGCTGCCAGCTCCCAGTGCAGAGCTCCCACATGGTGGGGCCAAAACCAACCAGCCACTGCAGTTTGTCATCTTTCAAGCTCATAAAATGGTCCAAACACCCCCACAACTGTTTGCTAGGTACACAAAGCTGGGGATTACGCCCCTTCTCTGCTGCTGCCCACCTCCTCCCACCCAGAGACCCTGCAGCTCCCAGCTATTCTGGGTTACTTCTGAGATTAGACAAAATAAATTAGATGAAAATATCCCCTTTCATGTCTAACAGCAGAGCTTGGAGTGCTACAGTCCTCCCATCAAGGCTGGGATCAACACATGAGATCAGCAAATGCACCCCGTGCTTTCAAAAACCCAACTGCATCACCCATGAGCAGCAGCTGGAGGCCAATTCCAGACTTCCTCTTATTTTTAAAAAAAGTTGGAATTCTGTTACTAATTTCACTGCAAGTAAAATTCAGATGGATTAACGTCAATAGCACAGCCAGGAACACTATGGAAAGCCTCTGCAAAGAAGGACTTATTCTCATGTACTTTTTCCTGAATAAAGTCCACCCTCATAAAACTTTCAAGCGAGTCACGCCTGAGCCTTTATCACTTGGGCAGAAACCTCAGGTGACAGATCAGGACTCAGCAGGAAAGTGAATGTGACCAAGGCAAGAGAAGTAGCTGAAGAGCTTTGAGAGATCAAGGTCTCGGGAAGGGACACAGGTCACATTCCTGACATGTTACAGCCACCCAGCATCGTGGACAACACTCTCTGAAACCACTCTCCCTCCTTGCCATATCTTACCTGCCATTTCTAATACTTGTGTTCCCTGGTGAGGTTTCAGACAGAGCAACAGATCTGTTGGAGAAAGAAAACCAGGTCAGCACATGTCACTAGCCAGCACCCAGAGAACCTCCTGGAACTGGGAATATTCCCAGTGTGTGACAAACAAGAGCCTCCCACCACAAACTACTCGTGCCCAGTCACCCAAAGGAGGAAGGCTGGAGCCTCACAGAAAGGATCCCGATTTCTCCTTGTGCAGAGGAAGCTCTGGCAGCACCTCATTCAGCCCCTTGGAAGGTTTGTGTCGTCCAGCAGCAAACAAACGTGCCCCTGGCACTCCCTGGCAAAGGCTGAGGATGCTCAGGGAGCCCCTGCCACAGCACCTGCAGCTTGCAGGGGCAGCCACACGGGTCAGGGTGGGACCCAGCAGAGCTCATACACTGGAAGAGAAACGTGTAGAGCTCACCAGACTTAATGCCTCATTTAGGTGTTGAGATGATTGGTTGGCTCCTGGCTCTCTGTGGTGCTTCCCAACTCCTGGAACAAACAGATAATCCCTGTTAGCCGGGCACTAAACTCCTGCTGAACAAAAAAAATAATCAGCTGGAACCAAACCCAGCACCCCACATTATTTTAGAAATTCTGCACAAATGCAAATTCATTCTTCCTGCTACCACCACTGAGCGTGGCTGTAACTCTGGCAGAAGCAAATCCTGGGAAGTTTACCCAGCATCAGCCGTGTTGCTGATTTTGGCAGAGCTGATCCCACAGATGAAATACACAGAGAGGTCTTTGCTGAGCTTTAATTCCACCCCTCCTTCCTTAAGGATGAAAACACCATGTGTCCCTACCTGCAAACCCCAGAATGGAAACACAGAACACACAAACCAGCCCTGCAAAGCAGCACGGTGGAGTCTGACAGAAATGAAGGCAGTCTCGACTAAAAATGACCCCTAAAAACACCGACGGCAGCCGCAGCAGCGGGGTCAGAACAGCCACACTGTATCCAAATCCCTCGGGATTTACAGCAGCTGGCTCCCCTTTGCTGCACCTCCCTGCTGTCCTCCCCTGTGCCCCAGGTAAGGTCTGGAGGCTGCACACTTTTGCACTGGCACAGTTGTTTTGTTGGGTTGCTTTTGCTTTTCTTTTCATTTGAGCTGCTCTAACCCAGCCCATGGAGACAAGAGCACCCGGGACTGTACGAGCAGCCTGTTCTTCCTCTGCAGAGATGTATGAGCTTAAATACATCTGCACAGAGGAGAACACATTGTTTTCCTGGACCAGTCTCTAGGAAGCCACAGAGTGTGGACAGGAGGCTCTGTCCCCTGGGAGCTGCTCAGGGATCCATCCCTGTCACAGCCGAGGCCTCGGGGCTGCCCCCCGACACCGACACTGCCCGGTGCCTGACTGCGTTTTGTAACTGATGGTTTGGAAATGGGAGCCTTTTGCTTTGCGTTTTTCAGATGTGTGAATAGAAAACAAAGGATGGAGACAGTTAAGAACACCATTAAACCTTCACCCCACCCTTCTGCAGCTGCTCCCGGCTGAGATCTGTGAATTTCGGGGGGAGAACAAACGGCTCATGAACACCAGCTACACTAAAGTGCTGAGAGAGGGGAATCCTTTACTGAAAAATGAGCCTGTGAATAAGGTCCTTCTTCAGAAGAGGATTATTTAGCTGCTGCACTTCGGTGTTGGTGTCCTACAGCTGCAGAGAGGTGTCTGTCCACTGGAAAAGGGATCAGAAGGAAAGACTGAGAGGGACGTTCCTGGCTTGACAAGAGTTTTCCTGCAGTGACCAAGCAATGGTTTTCCTGTGCCCTCCTCTCAAGGAGACCTGTGGTGCTGTTGAGAGGCTTTAACTCAAATAAATAAATAAAACCCCCCCACAAAGCAGCATTCTGGTGCACCCCCTTCTCCTTTCACCCAGCTGTTGTCATCCACCTGCTCCTTTCCTAACAAACTCCAGCCACACTTTGGTGCTTTGCAGACAGAGCACACGAAATTGGGATTGTCCCGTGCAGGGCCAGGGCTTGGACTTGATGATTCCTGTGGGTCATTTCCAACTTAGGAGATTCCAGGATTCTCATGCAAAGAAGCTATAACAGAAACTTCTGGATACTCCCCTCTTCAGCCACCTTGCTTCCATGAGTAATCTCAAAAAGTTCCTGGAACAATGACTAATTTCCCTACAGAAAGATGTGGTTTGGATCCACAAGGCAGCATTAAGAACACTTCTCTCAGCAAGGATAAACACACAAGGCCGTGTTTTACTCTGAGTAATCAGTTCCCGAGATGTGTTGACCTTCCCAGCTCCTGGTAAAAAGAAAGGGAGCTTCTTCCCAAGAATTTCTTTCCATTATCCAATCTAACCCTGCTCTCTGTCAGCTTGAAGCCATTCCCCCTTGCCCTGTCACTACACCCTCTTTGTAAACAGTCCCTCTCCAGTATGTAAATCAGATCTCTTATTCACCTGGACATTTTCAGTTCAATTGGGAAGAGGTAAAACCCAACACCCTGCACCCACTGCAGAGATTTTCCTCATCTATAACCCACTACTTGTGGAGGGAGGAAAATCCCACACACACTAAGGACACTCTGGTGTGAAGTGAACTTCCTTTTTCCACTGTTTTCATCCGTGGTCAATGAATAACTCTGAAGTTCACAGTCCAATGCACATGACTCAGGAGTCCACTGAAGACAGTCGGAGCTTTTCTTCACCGGGATCTCGCAGACAAAATGCCCTGTGTCAGTTCAAGGGACACCACTTCCCTCTCAAACCAAGACACGAACACAAGCGGTGCTGTTTTTCTGGGCAGACAACACCACGATTCCTGTGAATGTGACTGCAGTGAGAAACGCTGCACCATCTCAGACTAGGGAAAACTTTGTGAGGAATACCTGTAGGAATCTGCTTTGAGGCACATTTGGAGTATCACAGAATCCCAGAACATCCTGAGCTGGAAGGGACCCTCAGGGATCATCAGTCCAGCCCCTGGCCCTGCACAGACACCCCAACAATCCCACCCTGGGCATCCCTGGCAGCGGTGGCCAAACGCTCCTGGAGCTCTGGCAGCCTCGGGGCCGGGAGCATTCCCTGGGGAGCCTGGGCAGTGCCCCAGCAGCCTCGGGGGGAAGAACCTTTCCCTGAGCTCCATGCCAAGGCCTGACCCAGCTCCAGCCCTTCCCTGGGCTCCTGGCCCTGGCCCAGAGCAGAGCTCAGCCCCTGCCCCTGCGCCTCCCCTCGGGAGGAGCTGCAGCCCCCGAGGAGCCTCCCCTCGGTCTCCTCTGCTCCGGCTGAACGAGCCCAGTGCCCTCGGCCGCTCCTCAGCCCCTTCCCCAGCTCCGTGTCCCTCCTTTGGACACTCTCCAGCAGCTTTGGATCCCTCTGACCTTGTGGTGCCCAAAGTGCCCCCAGCACTGGAGGTGAGGCTGCCCCGGTGCAGAGCAGAGCGGGACAATCCCTCCCTGGGCCTGGTGCCCCCCAGGACACGGTGGCCCTTTGGGCTGCCAGGACACACCGGGGACTCGGCTCCAACTTGCCACCGACCAGGACCCCCAGGTCCCTTCCCACGGCGCTGCTCTCCAGCCTCTGGTTCCCAGTCTGTCCCTGCATCCGGGGCTGCCCTGTCCCAGGGCAGGATCCAGCACTGGCCCTTATCACACGTCACATGGTTGGGGGTTGCTCAGCCCTGGCGTTTGTCAGGGACTCTCTGCGGGGCCTCTCTGCCTTCTGAGGGGTCAGCAGCTCCTTCCAATTCAGTATCATCAGCAAACTTACTGAGTATCCTTTGCATTCCTGCTACTGCACACGCTGCTCCTTAGTCCCCTTCGTTATTCTGCCCTTATCAAATGGTTTTAAAAGTTTGTTATTTCTCCCTACTGTTCTCTCCAGAACCAGAGAAAGGTGGCAGAGAAGAAGCAAAGGCAAGGCCAAAAGAGGAGCAGTGACAGAGGTGGGAGAGCTGAATTCACTCCTGCTTTGCCATAAACCCACCAAGTGACCTGGGGCATGTCCCCAAGACCAGATTCACAGGACACTGGCTCCTCTTGTCCCCTGCGGATGTCCCAGCCAAACTCAGAAGAGCCCAATATTCCAAGCTTTCCATCCAACAAAGCCCTTCCCCCTTGAGTCCTTTGCTTTAGGATATTTTCTGTACTGCTTTTATATTTTCATTCTGATTTGATGACTCTGCTTCCAGGGAACGAGTGACAGGACAAGAGGAAACGGCCTCAAGCTGTGCCAGGGGAGGCTCAGGTTGGACACCAGGAGGAATTTCTCCATGGAAAGGGTGCTCAGGCCTTGGAAGGGGCTGCCCAGGGAAGTCTGGAGTCCCCATCCCTGGAGATATCCAAGGAAGGCCTGGAGGTGGCACTCAGCGCTCTGGGCTGGGGCCAAGGTGGGGACAGGTGGGGATCGGGCACAGGACGGACTCGATGACCTCGGAGTCTTTTCCAACTTTAAGGACTCTGTGATTCTGCGATGCAGCGAGGCCAAGAGCTTCCACACAACTCTGTACTCCTGGGCTTCATCCAGAGCACTTTGCCAGGAGCAAACAGGGGGTGGGATCCCAGCGCAGAGCAGAACTGACCACGCTCCCTCACCAACAGGGATTTAACGAGGGGAACACAAGCAGAATGAGAGACCCGGGCACAACACACATCTCACGGTGGTTCCAGCTGATCCTTTGGGGAGGCTTTCAGAACTCACCCTGAGCCAGCAGACCCCAGACCTTTCAGAAGAGCCTAAAAGGAACGAGACCCCACAGGGAGCTGGGAGATCTGGATTTGAAATCACCCGGCTCGGCAGGGAATCAACGCAGCCTCCGGTGCTCCCACACAAGCAGACGCCTTTCTCATGATCTCTCCAGTTGAATTTAAAGAGAAAGTGGTGGCTCTGCACTGCTTTCAAGACAAAAGGCTGGGTTTGAGCCTCTTTCAGCTCTTACCAGGAACTTCCCAGAGAGCCCAAGGCAGCAGCAGTCCCTCCAAAACAATCGGCTCAGCATTATAAACCCAGAGCTGACACAGCTTGGGTTTGGGGGTGTTTCCTCTCCCTGACGCACCACCAGCCCTCACAGGGTGGGACACTGTCCCAGCAGTGACACAAGCAGCCAAAAAATAACTCCAAAAGCCACCCAGCACGACCAGGGAGAACGGGGGAACTCTGTATGGCAGCAGTGCCCTGAGAAAAGGAGCAGGGAACAGTGACGTTACAAGGGTTATCCCCCTCCCACATCATTCCAAGATCAGCTCCCGATTCCAGGAGCCTCGTGGGGACTCCTGGCTCTACAGGGGGTTCTGCTGCCCCATCTCCCCCCATCCCAGAGCTGGGGAGACAGCAGAATTGGAAGCAATTCCCCTCAGGGCTCCCCCAGCCTGTTTACAGCCCTATGCCTGCTGCTGCAGCAGGTGGGCAGGAGCCTTAATTTGGCTGTGCTAAACCCACAGCAGACAAATATTGATTTTGGTGCAACCACATCCAGGAGCGAAGTGTGGCCGCTCAGGAACTGAAACTCAGAAGGCTCAAAAAGACAGAAAGCACAGAAACAGCCGTGCTTGGGACACAAGCCTGTTCCACCCCTCGTCACCTGCTCAGACTGGCCTCACATAGAAGAATTGGACTGCAGACAGCAGCAAAAATATTAGTTAGCCCAGAATAACACTGAAATGCAGCTAAATCAATCCACCAACTGCTTAATTTCTAACCCACTACTCTCTTCATCACAGGTTCCACAAAGGAGTTTCTTAAGAGAGTTAAAAAACACCGAGACCAGAAATGAGAACGGGAAATTAGAAGGGGAAATAAAACTACGCCATCCAGATGTTGTCTATCGAGAGCACACACACATCACACATCTCCAGCACCCAAACCACACGCATCAGCGAGGTTCACCCTCACAACCCCTGAAGAATCCCCGTCACGAACCTCCCCAGCGGGAGCGGGGCCGTCGGGCTGTGTCCCCCTGTCCCCTCCCCTGCGTCCCCACGAGCGCTGCCAGCCGTGTCCCCAGAGCCAAGCCGGGCAGGAGCCGCGGGAGGCAAATCCCCGAGAGCCCCTGGGGAGCGGCTGGAGCTAGCAGCCCCCGGGAGCGGCTGGAGCTGGCAGCCCCCGGGAGCGGGGGTCTCACCCACCGCGGCACACGGGACACGGCCCGGCCCGGCTCCTCCCGCCCGCTGCCCCCAATAGCAGCTCCCACCGGGGCCGCCCCCGATCCCTCCCCCGCCCGGGCTGTCCCCGATTCCTCCCCACGCACGGTCCGTCCCCCCAGACCTGTCCCCGATACCTCCCCAAGCACCACCTCCCCCACCGCCCCCTCCTCTGTCGCCCCC
>VZTA01003415.1:228083-251705 GCA_013398855.1 Mohoua ochrocephala | reverse complement strand
GGAAACTTACAGGAAAGATGGAACAAGACTATTTACAAAGGCATGTAGTGACAGAACAAGGAGCAATGAGTTTAAATTGAAAGAGCATAGGTTTAAATTAGATATTGGGAAAAAATTCTTTACTGTGAGGGTGGTGATGCAGTAGAACTGGTTGTCTAGGGAAGTTGTGGATGCCACATCCACAATGAATGTTCAACATTCATCAATGTACCCACAGCAGAGGGACTGAAACGAGATGATCTTCAAGGTCCCTTCGAACCCAGGCCATTCTATGATTCTCTGATTCTATGTCAGTCTTACCAGTTCTCTGGTATAGTCAGACGGTACAAAAAACAAAGGGAAAATCATCTAGCTTAAAGGATTCTTAGCGTCAACATTATTCCAACATTCAACCATTTCCTTGAGTCAAACAACCTACAGCAACAGATCTCTTGCTGAAAAATGCAAAGCCTCCATTTCTTTCACTAAAGAATGAATCACTCTGAGAATGAAAACTTGAAGGCTGTTGTCTGGTGAGTCACTTGGCGAGCAGTTGAAGCTCTGCCACCTACCCTTGGGTGGAGCTGCTGACAAAGGTGAGTAAAGAGTGGAGGTGTTGCAGGCAGCCCTGACCTAAAAAGACACCACCATAGCAGGCATATCAGTAGCTTCTTCATACCAGCCCTGAAGAGCAGAGAAGACTGATCAAAAGAAGAAATGGCTTACCGTCTTCTTGGATCACACAACCCAGTGAATTATGATACCTACTTTTAGTGCTCAGTTACGAACAGAGAAACAGTTTTGAAAAGACATAGTAAATAAAACTTCCATTCATTAGGGAAGAGTACTATAACTTTAGGGCAAACATCACATGTCATTTCTGTTCCTGTGGAATTCTGTGCATACTACTGTATAGCTTGTTTAGAATAGGATAGAACTTGGTTTGTTGGTGTAAACACATAAAGTATTCTATTTTTATATTAAAAAAAAAGGTTTATTTTTAATGACATTTACAAAGTTTGGTTAGGCCACAAAATACTGCACTGTGAACATTTCAGAAAACGTATGTCAATGTACATGATTCATAAATTGTAGCAACCTTAAGAAATACTGTGTAAATATTAAAAAGGAAAAGAACTGACTGTAAACACACTCCGCCCTAAGTATAATATCTCCATTGCTGCAGGCCAACCATTTTAAGATCTTCAAAGAGAGGTAGTGCAGATAAAGAACTGATATAAGGGAGATATACTGTTCATGGGAGACTGTGTTATAACTGAAAGATTTATAATGAGGGCAGAGTGTGTAGGCAAGCTATGAGCAGATAATATTGTATTGTGTTTCATCACCACTTTCATTTCAGAAATGAACTTTCATGTCTGCTGAGAGTGATACTAATTGTAGATTGCTCAAGGACAAAAGGCTTTGCTGCAGGCAAAAAAAATCATCTCTATGGTTGTTAAAACAGCTAAGGAAGTTTATGACACATAGATTTGGAGAAGTTACTCCAAACTTGTACGTACATGCTTGAGGAACGCTGCAATGTGAAACAGAGGACGTTTTTACTATTTATGAACTTTTGCTTAATAAAGTTAATGCTGTGTCTGGGACACCTGTAAGAATATGTGATTCTGGTAAAGAGTTGATGTTAGTAAGTTCATATATCTGCAAAGAGCTGAATGGTACTTATGTTTATAGTTGTTGTTATGACCTAATAAACATGTTATTAAAATGAATTACTGTAATACTTTACGCTCCTAGTGCTATAATTACTGTTCACATTGACTGTTAAACTGACAAGTCTGTCTGTGTGCTTTTTCTGACTAACATGGGAAGAGCAACCTGTGGAACTGTGGGAGAGAGGGGAAAAAACTCAGCAACACAAAAATACAGAGTGCACCAATAAATCCAACACACAATTCATCAGCCTCCTACCCATTAACACATTAGAGAAAGTTGCCAAATATTTGTTATCAACAACTATGGCATAGTCTGTTTAAATAGGAAGCCTCTTGCCCAACTACAGGCTGTACCCATACAAAGCCTTAAAATTCTTGATGCACTTGGAGTTGGGGCAGCATTTGAAGCTTGGAATTTAGCTATCATAAGGAGTACCTGTGTGGCCCAACAAGGATGCCAGCACTTGTGTTTGGTATCCAAGTCCCTAATTAGCCATGATCCACAAGAAATTTCAAGCACCTGAATCTGTGTCCACCGAGGTCATCCATCCCGCGTTTCATGTCTGCAAGGTGTTTTGTATCTGCGACACCTGAAGAGAGAAGGCATTGCAGTCCACGGGGCTCTTGGTTCTTCTGGAGCAAGAGGAGCCAGCCCCACCCTTCTCCCACACATTTCCTCCCAGCTACATGAGATGTCTGCCATTGAATTCACAAGTTTCTTTTTGTGAAGAGTATTTTTAATTGGGTATCCCACAAACACTGCAACACAGACTGTCCTGTGCCACTCTTAAGTCAGACAACACTACAAGCTTATTTCTCCAGTGTCTTATCTCAGGGGAACATTTTGTACTTAACTCACTCAAAAATATTTCAATGCACAACATCTGATTGGCGGCAGACTGAACACGAGCCAGTGTGTGCCCAGCCAGTGGCCAAGAAGGCCAGTGGCATCCTTGGTTGGATCAGCAATAGCGTAGCAGGACCAGGGAAGTGATTCCTTTCCTGCACTTGGCACTGGTGAGGCCACACCTTGAGTGCTGTGTCCAGTTCTGGGTCCCTCAGTTTAGGAAGGATGTTGAGATGCTGAAGCATGTCCAGAGAGGGGCAACAAGGCTGGTGAAGGGTCTGGAACACAAGTCCTGTGAGGAGCAGCTGAGGGAGCTGGGGTTGTTTATCCTGGAGAAGAGGAGGCTCAGGGGAGACCTTATCGCTCTCTACAACCACCTGAAAGGAGGCTGTAGCCAGGTGCGGGTCGGCCTCTTCTCCCAGGCAATCAGAGACAGGACAAGAGGACACAGTCTTAATCTGCACCTGGGGAGGTTTAGGATGGACATTAGGAAGAAGTTCTTCACAGAGAGTGATTGGGCATTGGAATGGGCTGCCCAGGAAGGTGGTGGAGTCACCATCCCTGGAGGTCTTTCTAAAAAAGACTGGATGTGGCACTCAGTGCCATGGTCTAGTTGATGAGGTGGTGTTCAGTCATAGGTTGGACTCGATGATCTCAAAGGTCTTCTCCAACCTAGTTAATTCTGTGATCTCAGCTGATTAAAAACAGCATTTATATGCTCTTGTCATTTCAAAGTATCAGGAAAATGCAACATCAAAACACATTTTTCCAGACACATTTACTTCTTAACAAAAAATAGATATGCTCAGTTTCCACTCAAAGTATATTTCAGGGAAAAGTTCAGACTAGATGATCTCCAGAGGTCCCTTCTAACCCTAAATATTCTTTTATTCTGTGAAAAAGGCATTGAAAATAGTAGCTAAGAATGAAAACATTCTGCTATATCACAAGACCAATCCATTTTTTATTCTAATTACTTACATTTAATTTATTTTCCAATAAATTTTCAGGATTTCCCTGAAAAGTCAGTAAAAAGTCTCCAAGGTTTTAACACAGTCTGCTTAATACCAGGGTCTTGAATCTAAATCTGCGTAACACACAGTCAAATGATGGTCTGAACTTAAATACCAGATTTGTAACACATTCCTCTGATTACTTCTCATGATTTCTCAGGGATGCTATATATTGCATTTTTGAAAGGGTCAACAGAATCACAAGCTTCCCATGCTCAGTTTTTCATCCTAGTACTTTTGTTTATACCAGGTACACACTGCAGCACATCTGCAGCTGACTTACACTGGCAGGCTTCCTACTGCAGGAATATTAACAGTGGATGGGGGCCACGGTCAAAACATTGCATAACAGATACCCTACACGAAAGCCAAGAGATTGAAAAATAGGGAGGGATATCCTCACCCCACAGAAATTTTCCTATTGATTTCACACCAACTTTTTTGAGTGCACTATTAACTCAACCATTGAGAGTCATTTACCACTATTTAAGAAGATTTTTAATCCATTGAGAGTAATTTCCTCTATTAAGGAAGATTTTTAAAACATCCAACAATATTAAATGTTTCCAAAACAAAGGAAAATGGTACACAGTACCACTGGGTTGCTAAGGCTTTGCATATTGCTAATTTTCTGTCTCTGGAGTTAAAATCACTCATGAAGAAAAGACCTACGTGCTTTATGTAAATAAATTATGAGGTTGCAATTTTAGTTACAGTGGCAAAAGCAGCACAGGTGAGCAACTGCAAAAGGGCCTCAAAATAATTTTATACCTAAACATGAAACTCTCCCTTCAGAAATTTCATTTCTGGGAGTCAGCCATAACACTATACCGGAGGAAAAGGTCATAGCAGATAAATGAAATAGAAAACATAATAGGTTTTTTACTCACTAAGCGAAACATCTATTCCTGAAAATTCCAATTTCCATTATTTTTAACAAACAGGTCATGAACTGCGTATTCCGAGCATGAAAGAAAGACATAGGAAATCTTAGGATTGTGCCAAACTGATTAGTAAAAACATTTACAAGAAATTGTGATCTCACAGACAGCAGGGAGAACTTAGAACAACTTTATTGACTCAAAAGACACCAGCCCAGTGGAAATCAGTCTCTCGGCCCAGAACTGTGCTCTGACACTAAACCTGAATTTGCCTTTTGCAATCCCCACCCGCCTGCTAACACTACAGGTGTAATCACTTCCAGTGAGGATACCAAAACAGTCTTTCTGATTAAGGTTAAGCACTTGTAGCCACTCCATGACCTCCTGGGTGACAGAAGAGAAAAGACTTCTGTTTTGTAAGGAAATCTGTTTCCCTGGCTGCTGTTACTATTAATTTTGGTGCTTTCCTTTCAAGAGCCAGCAGCCGCCTCACTACACACAATGCCTGGGGAGAGACCCTCAGCAGAAGGTAAATCCTTGCCATATTCAGCCCAGGGAGACCCTCTGGTTTCCGTGTGCTTTTCTGTTTCAGTAATAAGTACTTTGATGCAGCCCAGCTTTGTTTGGAGGTTCATTAGTGTCTGCTGAAGGTTTTCTTACATTCATTACGACAACTTAACAGGGAAGTCATCCTTGCTCGGGGCTCTGAGGCTCTGTGCATTTCTACAAACACCATGCATTAACACTTGCCAGGTTCTAATTATCAAGTGCACATTGAGACCCTCTCTGGCACGAATGACAGTTGAATACCCTCCTTTAGGATGCGAAAAACGTTATTGCCAAAAACTTTAGGGTGCATGACCAAACATGGACACCTCAGCTGCCAGGAGGCTGCAGCTCACTGGGGCAGTTGGCATGCTTTGCGAGTGTGACAAAACTGAACGCAAATACTAAAAATAGAGCTTGAAATTTAATTAGGAAGGAAAAAAGGCCTCCAGACAACAGTGGTATATTTTCTCTCTTGTGTGCCTCAATATAAAATAAAGGCAATTGAAGAAAGACAGCGGAGCTGCAGCCTGTTGGAGCTCATGGTAGAGAATTGATGGCAAACACATGGGAAGATGTGACAACACATACACCCTCGTCAGCAAGTGGAACATAACAAGGAGTGAGTCACATCCAACTCCAATTGCATGTTATCGGTTTCTTTAAGCAAACCTTAGAAGAGAAGACTGCTACAGGAACGACAACCATCATCAGAAGTTAAAAACACTTTCACCATGCAACTTTGGCATTTGTAGAGAAATGTGATTAAGTTAATAGCTTCTTCATTCACCATCAGTTACTGGAAATGTATCATTTGAAATTACCTGGTCTATTAAATCACTAGCCAGGCCTATGTGATATATCTGCCACCTGGCCACAAGAGCTGCAACAGTATTGAAGGTTTTCCCTCAAAGATTAATAGCTCCATAATTGTAAAAATGGTCCAGCACCGCTGTGTCGTCCATATACCTTTAAGCACCAAATTGTGGCTGCTATTGTCAGAACTTTCAAACAGTAGCCCTGAATCAGATGCGAAGAGGGTAAAAAATTGTCAGGCCCATGCAGTGCCCATGAATCACGTCACTGAAGCGGTGAAAACAAACTCACCTCATCCAAAGGTGTAACCTGGGCTGCTGTAGGAAGTGAAGGCAAACAAAGGGCATCTATGTCAGAACTATTTCTACTTCTTTTTATGAATATTAAGTTTACTCAAAAATATCCTGAAAAAATACCTGTACATCTGCAATAACAGTGATAAAATACAGTTGCTAGGAATCTTATTATTCATTTGTATCAGCAGAGTTTTCTTAAGACCGTCACAAAAATACAAAGTAAATGATTTTAAAATGTGTTTAAATCTATGTCATATGTCTAGAAGCTTCAAAATGCATCTGCCAATCCATTTGGATAAATTAAGGGAATTCTTTTCTATTAGCCATTCTGGGCACCTTGAAATAGGCTTTGTTTCTTCTGAAAGCTCACTTTGAGTCAAAGGAAACTGATTTTGGGTTATTTAGCAGAAACTACATTACTCTGCAGTACTTGAGGGTTCTTTTGTCTGCCAAAACTGATTAACCAAATACTTTGTCCTGGTCTAGTATCTTCAAACACTACCAAGAAGGCACCACCACATGGAGGTTCTGTGTACAAATACCTACTCAATATTATTCTCTGTACACAATCCTAAATAGGAAAAAAAGGTCGGGATGATGATGAACAATATGTTTATATTATTACTACTGTGCTGAACAAATCGTTATTGACACAGCACTTCTCCCAAGCCCCCTCCCTCCAAAGCCCTTACAGAACATACCATGACTGCATTAAAATTTATGTAGTTGTGTATTTTAGTGCATAAAATGGTGAACGGTGTTAAAATAGTAACTTCAATGCAGGGAAAGTAATGTCCATGAAGGTTAATGGCCCATACTGAAAAGCCAATAACAAATGTCTTTGCTTAATGAAATGCTTGGTTTAGATCATATTTTTCATACTGTGCTTCTGCACTAGTCTGCCAAGCAGATAGTATAAAACAGACTCATGACTCATTCATAAAGTACAACATACAGGAACAACACTCTGGTATTTTCAACCTGAATTCAAATCAACAATGTCTCGTTTCAGTGAAAAAAACACAACAAAAACCAACCCACCAAACTTCCTTTACCACCTGAATGAAAATTTAGAAACTTTGTCCCTCATTCCTACATTCAGCCACAATCAGGAAATTAGAGACTGCAAGAAGATCAAAGGATTTTACTGCTCAAGGAACCCAACACTATATTCTACAAGTTTAATGCCACTCTTCCCCATCACTCTTACTACTACCCCTAAATAGCTAAATCGCATTTTATGAGGAGTACTTTTAAAAGCTGGAAGAGCTCTCTCTGGAAAAAAGCCATCTGTTTGAAGTGCTCAACTACAAGATCTGAAATGCTTCCCAGCATTTTTTCACTTCCCAGATGTACTGCAAGTTCCAAATATCTGAGCATAAAGTGACAGATTTGCACAGTTGCAAGGGAACTTCTGTTCAGTAATAAAGCAGAACTGAGCAGCAAGCTGTCAGATACAGGGGATCTGAACAAGGAGGGCTGCTGCTTTGGCTGATCTATGTTTTGCAATGCCAGTGTTGTGTTTTTCATGTATGTGAAAGGTATCCACAAATGCAGACACTTATGCTGTGCAGTGGGTTTTCTTTAGGTACAGATTGCATATATATCACATCTTCCCACAGGGCCAAGCTGCACTTAGAGAATATGAGAGATGATCCTCAGTCTACAATAATTTTTAACTCAAGACAAGGGAAAACTGATAAAAGGCTGTCGAAAAAGCATCAAATCCGTCCTACCTCTGTGATCAGCTAACATCAGTACATGGTTCAACAGGAAGGTATTAACCAGTAACGCGGGCTACAGCGTACAGCTCAAAAATCAATCGCTCTGAGGAAGACTGGTTTAGGAAATTAATAGCACCATTTGTGATTAGGAAATACTGAAAACTGTAGAAATGTCATCAAAAAAAGCCTCCTTTCCTTCTAACTGAACATTCCTCTGTTTAAACGGCTAATGAAAATTTCAGCCGGCTATGATAATGCCTTGTGCCAAGGCCTGAGGAGGAAAGCTGACCAGAGAATTACCCGAAAGAACCAATTTTGGAGATACAAGTTTTCCTTTATTATAATGAATGCTACTACCTAGTTTGGACAGAGAGTGCTTTTCATAAATGCATTTCAAACCACTTGCACAGAAATACAGGGCTAGAAGACATGTCAGGAGATTATTTGGTCCAACCCAGGTCACTAAGATAGGGTGAACACACTTAAGCTGCCTTGGCAAACATTTGTCCAAGGTTTTATTTTAAAAACACCACTTGTACAAGCTACAAGGATTTCAAGGTTTCGTTATTTGTATAGTGCAAAAAGTTCTCCTGGATTTCTTTTCCAAATCTTTCTCACTCGGGATGAGACTCATATCCTTCTTTTTGCCCCAACACCGGCTACATAACCAACAAATAACTGTCAGGTTATTTATAGAAAGAATTTAAGCAAAGATGTCCCATCTTAACCTCATCTTTTCTCAGGTAAAAAGTTCTTTTCAACCCTTAGTCATAGCCTTTATTTTCTTAACATATTAAGTTTCTTCTTGCTGGTCCTTCCCAGTCTGTCTTTATTTCTTTATTTCTAAAGTGTGGTGCCAAGGATAAACTTGGTACTCTCAAAATGTACCACTTTATAGAGTGATTAGGTCAGCGGTTGTGTTGCTCACGGCTAAATTAAGTCACCAATAATGTTTGTCTGGACAAACAACGTACTACAGCACATAACGTGCTTAGAGGTTTTTTCCACAAACATTGAGAAATGTGGCTCTAGGTGCTAACAAGGCAAATAAATAACTTGCTTGAGGATCTTTCTGGTCATACAAGTTAGGTGGGTCTGCAATACACTGAGTCCTCATTTTTTTTAAGTCTATATCCTACTTTTTGTCTTGAGGTGATGTCCCTCCCCTAACTCATTCTTTTGTGATTACCTTAGTTGAACCAGTGCAGTCAGGAAAGCTGCCTCAAGAGGACAACTTTTAACCAAAGAGCTACAGCAAAGCCAGGAGCGGGAATTCAAGTTAGTTGGAACTCTAATCCTCCAATCCTTTACCCTGCGTTAACTAATAAAATTCACTTTAAAAAAATATTACATTCGTTTTACACAGTATGTATATTTGAATACATATGTATTCAGTGGTTTCACACTTCCTTTGTCTCTATTTTAATTAACTTTGATCCATTAACTTTGAATAACTTGCATAATCCAGCCCTGCAATACCAAGGAACGAGTGCTCTCTGGCTTCTAAAAAGGGAGCTGGTCAAAAAGGAATTTCTTGAGCACTTATTCATGGATGGGTCAGGCAGAAAGCAGGCCAGACTCAGGAAGCAGAGCGAAGCTAAGAGCACAATAGAGATATTGTTCACGGTGCAATAGGAAGTTATGATATTTGGAAAGATGGAAACATCAGACTTGGGTAGGTAAGAGAGGAGGCGCATTGAGGCTCCACGTTTGCAGTGTTACACCAACACTCCTGCCAGACTCTCCCTCATGTCAAGCCTGATGCATGGAAAAAATGCCCAAGGGCCCTGGGAGGCGTCTCCTCCTAACAAGTGCTCTCTGAGGCCACTGACCCTGACAGAGAGCTCTGTCAGACTGCAGCCAGGGAGCAAGGGATGAAGAGGTGTCCCACTCAGACCCCTGAGAGAAGTTGTTTCTCCAGCAGTGCTTACACACGCACTGGCAGTGGCGTATTCTGTACAAAGACTGGCGCAGCGGCTAAAACTCACAGGCACGTGCATTGAACAGCAGCTCCCTCTACCGTAAACACACTGGGATTTGTCACTCTGCCACCCCGCCACCACCCAAAATGGTCAGATTCCACAGAAGTACTGCTCTGAAGCACCGTGACTAAGATCACTGGAAAAATGGATCCTGTAGAACCGGCAGACAGGAAGACAGCACAGATTTTTCTTTTCAGTTCTTGTGGTTATGATAATTGAGTTTTCAGTCTTCTTGTATGTTGAATATATCCATCTCTAGCTTGTCTCAAAACTCGAATAAATTTCATGATCTTAATCTAATATCTTACAAACAACTGTAGGCTACAGTCTACAGAACAGTCTGCTGCAGTAACTGTAGTCCTGCCTTTATTAGTCACAATATTAATTTCTGACAGAAAATGTAACGGCATGGACCCTAACCTCTGCTGATCATTATCCTAATTATGATGTTTTGTCTTCCTGAAAAGGTTAAAATTCTGACAAGTCTCAATATCTGATGGCTGTGTCCATCTATACTGAGGGCTATTCTTGGTTCCAGCAGAAATTAGAGACATTTGCAGCTCAGCTCAGCAACATAGTTCCATTAATTGATAAGATTTACTCGAAAGTATGACTCGAAAGGACAGAAATATTTGCTCATGCCAGACTGAATTCAATTAATAGTCTAAACATAAAAATACAAGAGGCTGGCTTTTTTAAGACAAAGAGAAATATTTTTTGTTTTGAAATTGACCTTATTTTTTTCATGTTAGACTAAACAAAAGTTTAATTTCAGATTAAACCAGTGCCCATGGTTTTACTCAGCATGAAATCCAATTAAACGATCAAAGTATCAAAAGTCAGCCAAGAGATCAACAAAGATGAGGACAGAAGAGAGGCTCTGAGACTTGCCCAAGAGTGGATAGTCAGAGCCTGCAGAGAAATTTTTATGTAATGGAAAGCAAAGACACAAGATCAGAAAGAATCCAGACAGCCAGAGAAGTGATCAATAGCCTATCCATGAAAATGGCTCATTTATTGATTGCAAAAAGGAGGAGGAAGATGTTAAAGTTGTAAGACAGGGATAGAGAGCTGAGCGTGGAGATTCCAGTCTGCTTGAATGCTGAAGAACAGAGACAAAGAAGAAGATGAAAGAGAGAGAACAGATGAAAATATGATCAAGGAAGGTTAGCTCACAGGACAAGGACGCATCAAGAGGATGGGCTGAAAGCGCTGGAGGTATCGAGCTAGCAAGTATCTCCAAGTAAGGAACCTGAGAGACAGACAGAGCTGCCCTAGACAACAGGAGAAGGGGACAGGAGGCCAGAACACCGGCATATCCAACAAGCATGGGTTAGAGAGATTTAAAAAAATACCCCAGCCTCTCATGCCATCCTTCCTACATGCTGCAGTACAGACGGTCACATCCCATC
This sequence comes from Mohoua ochrocephala, assembly GCA_013398855.1. Taxonomy (NCBI): domain Eukaryota; kingdom Metazoa; phylum Chordata; class Aves; order Passeriformes; family Acanthizidae; genus Mohoua; species Mohoua ochrocephala. Next base: position 240,530 of record VZTA01003415.1, on the reverse strand, counting down.
CATAGCCACGGGCCTCTAGAATCCCCAAAGACAGATAATGAGAGAACAGAGATAAAAAGCAGAAAGTCAGTTTGATCAACTTAATGCTTACTTTGTACCATTCCTTTGATAGGAATGGAACAGTTAAAGCAAATAAAGCTGCTTTGAAATAGGAATTGACAGGACAAAATATAGCAAGTACTTGAGTGGAACTTTATCAGAATTATGCCAGAACTCATTAACCTGTATCACAGTAATGGTGTTACTTTAAAGTTAACACCAGTATTTCAAAGAAAAAGGTCTTCTGGATCTCTAGCAACTCACTGCAAACCCTTTACAGCTAATCAGTATCATTGCTTCAAAGGAAATTAAACTGTCTCCACCCAGTAACTCTAGTGGCATTTGATCTACAATTGGCTTGAAGTTAAAAATTAATTACCCTTCCAACATATTGATTACATGACTATAAATATAAAAGCAGCAGCCCAGAACAATGTACACCGACCCTCTGTTGAAACAGCATGTTTGTTTTCAAAAGGAGCTAATTAAGACAAGTTCCCGCGAAGAGGCAGCAGTAAAACTAAAACCAACAGTGCCATCTAGTGCCGCGCTGGGGTCAGCGCATCACACAGACTCGCACAATTCTTTATTTCTCTGTTTCCTAGAGCTAACGGAAAAGGACTGATCAATTAATGCCACACTCTATATGCCTGAAGTCCCGAGGCTTACCAATGGCGAATATATAACTTTCAGGCAAAGAAAGTCTTACATCATATTTACATTTGTATTATTCATAAAATAATGACTGTGAATTAACTGAAATAAATAAAATTCTACATTGACAATAATTCTCAGGTTCTAAACCATTTTGTTTCAAAACAGCTACACTTAAACATCTCTGTTATTTTCAGATGTTATCTAGGCTGAGAGAGGAGTTGTTCAGCCTGGAGAAGTCTCCAAAGAGAGCTTACAGCATCCTTCCTAAAGGGACCTACAAGAAAGCTGGAGAGGGACTTTTTACAAGGGCATGGAGTGACAGGAAAAGGGAGAATGGCTTTAAGCTGAAAGAGGGTAGGTTTAGATTAGATATTAAGGAAGTAATTCTTTACTGTGAGGGTGGTGAGACAATGGAACAGTTAGAGAGCTGTGAATGCCCCATCCCTGGAAGTGCTGAAGGCCAGGCTGGCTGGGGCTTTGAACAACCTGCTCTAGTGGAAAGTATCCCTGACCACTGCAGGGGCAGGTGAAGAGGGGGAAGGGTGCAATTAGGTGATCTTTAAGGTCTTTTCCAACCCAAACTACAATCTTTATAATATGCACTAAAATAGATAAAAAATTCTGCATATGTTTCAAGGCTTTTTATTAGAATCACAGGATATGCTGAGTTGGAAGGGACCGACAAGGCTCATCAGAGTCGAACTCCTGGCTCTGCACAGAACAACCCAAGGGTCACACCACGTGCCCAAGGGCACTGTCCAAATGGTTCTTGAACTCTGTCAGGTTTGGTGCTGTGGCCACTTCCCTGGGGAGCCCGTTCTACTGCCCAACCACTTTCTGGGTGAAAAATCTTTTCCTAATATACAACCTAAACCTCCCCTGACTCAGCTTCATGCTGCTTCCTCAAGCCCTGTCACTGGTCACAAGAGAGAAGAGATCAGCACCTGCCCCTCCATTTCCCCTCATGATGATATTGAAGACTGCAATGAGGTCTCCCCTCAGTCTCCTCCAGGCTGAACAGACCAAGTGCTCTCAGCCACTCCTCATATGGCTTCCCCTCCAGACCTGTCACCTTCCTTGTGGCCCTGCTTTGGACACTCTCTAATAGCTTTATATCTTTCTTGTATTATGGCACCCAAAACTGCCCCCAGCACTCGAGGTGAGGCTGCCCCAGTGCTGAGTAGGGCAGGACAATCCCCTCCCTTGCCCAGCTGGCGATGCTGTGCCTGATGCACCCCAGGACAGGGGTGGCCCTCCTGGCTGCCAGGGCACTGCTGACTCAGATTCAACTTGCCATCCACCAGGACCCCCAGGTCCCTTTCTGTGGTGCTGCTTTCCAGCATCTCATTCCCCAGTCTGTCCATGCACCCAGGGTTCCCTTTCAGGTAAACTGAATATTGATTCGTCTCCCTTTTCCCAAAACCCTATGCAGCACTCTTACTGTATCTAGCATCATATTTGGCCCTCTATACTAGATTAATGTACATTCATTGTCAGCTTTTAATATAGACTGCCTTGAACTACAAAAGAGACCCTAGAGTTAAGGCTGTATATCCTGCAGCAGGAAAAGAAAGATTACAATCTCTATGCCAATTGCCTCAAATTCCCTTCTACCCTAAGGACTCGTATTTCACCAGAGGTTTTTTGTACCTATAGCCTGGTGTCACTAATCTTTAATCCATAAAATATAGTGTCAGGCACGTCTCAGTTGACATTGGGCACACAGATGTGTGCAGCATGCACAGAAGTCAAGCACACATCCTTCAGATTTTGCAGCTTTATTCATCAGCTCCTCCCCTGACATCAGGGGAACTAGTCCATCGACACTCACTGAAAGCTATTTCACTATCTGCTTCCCTTTTCTCCCCACCTTCCCATTTCCCCACTCCTTTCCTAGGTCTTCTCTTTCTTCCCTGGCTCCCAGGAGAACTCCCAGCACAAAAGGCAATTGTGGAATCAGCAATCTGATGTGGCTCAGAGTAAAGACTGTGACTAAAGGGAATGCAAAGCCAAACCCAGAAACAAGCGGCAATGAAGAGCCAAAACTACCAGAAATTAACACATACAGGTCCAACCATCATGTGCCACACAAGGGGACGGCCAGAAAACAATGTCTGATGACACAAGTCGTATGAGGAAGCTGGACTCAGTTACAGCAGTTCTGTAAGTAAGCTCAACCAGGTTTAGAAACAGCTGTTCATGTCACCATGTCAGCAAGCAGCACAGGAAGGCAGTGGACATCTGTGTCTTACCACCTCCGCCATCATTCCTTCTAGGTCTTCCATAGATTATCAAACTCTCATCTTCTCCTACCATTAAATTTCCAGGAAAACTCTGTCTTTTCCTCTGTTGCACCTGAAACATCTATAAAGGCTCCTTGCTGCTGTTCTTTCCCCCTTACCCTAAAAATTACTTTGAGGGCCACGAAAAATTAAAAAACAAATGATAGGGAGACTAGAGAACCCTCTTCATCACACTAAATGGTGTTACTTTACAGATCTAGATATCTCACTTCTGTTTGTATCTCTTCATCACTTCATCCTACACATCACAACAGAGACGTGAGACTCCTTTTTTTGCTGCATATCCTGATCTGACATGAGAGACTAAAACCAGAACTTCAAAATCTTACTGTGAGGAAGGAAGTGGAGCACAGTATTTGCAGTAACTTTCCACAGATTGCAAAAGCCTGAGCTTATCATTTGGAAAGAATGCACATGAGGCTTTCTCTCAGACTAATACCAATCCATATCAGACGGGGATATCACTGTAACACAGCAACAGGAGGTAAAACAGGAGCAGGTACGTAGCAAATGCAATTCTCTAAAAACTGGAAAACTGGCTAAAGCACATGTCGAATAAAACTTTGTTCCCTTTCAGGATCAAAAGCATTTTCTTTGGTTCAAAATAGTTCATCTAGATATTAAAATTATTTAGTGAGTTATTAATTACTGCCAAAATACAGTTCCAGTTCTAAGATTTTCCATTCCCAGTTAGTCCATACAAAATGCTTGCTAAAGTGCCACAAAGAGGAAAATGACAGCATTTTTTTCAGAGTAAGCATAATGTTTTACTCCTCTGTGCATTTCTTGAGATTGGAGAAATGAAACTAGCAAAATCAGACCTTCAATCTTTATGTTACTTTTTTTCTGAGTTGTTCTTCTTAACCAAAAAATTACTTCTTGGAGGGTTGTTGAGGATACTATGGTGGGATGTATTTTCTCTGGGTTTGCATTAGACATTTGTCAACTGTCTTCATGACAGTTGAGGGAGAGCTATCCTTATAACCCAATTTACTGCAACAACAACAAGAAGTATTTTCCATTTTTACAAACTTCTCGGGAATAGACAGAATTGTTAATCTAAACAAAACCTCATTCCCACAGAGATAATCAACAGTGGAAATACTTGGGGGAGGGGGTGGGAATTCTTCCTTTTAAACAATTGAATAAGGGTTTGTCAATATGAAGCCTATGAAGCTGGTCACAGCTGAGTTCAAAACAAGCATTTGTTGATTAATACAATGGATAATTCCTGCACTAACTTTGTTATGCCTCTGATATTAATCTTGCTCTTTGCAACAGACCTCTGTACCATTATAAACCAAATTAGGTGTAAAATTGAGGCCACAGAATAAGAAAATGTGGGGGGGTTTAAGTTAAACAAGTTGAATGCTATCTTGGGACAACGTATAGTCATATAAAACTGAGTATTCCCTCCCACAGACACACTGCCCATTTACCTGTAACCTTCCTTGATTCCTGATCATTTAATTTACCCAACCTGATCCACAGTCATCATCAGCTTCAGAATCCATGTGGGTGAAATATTGGCTCTCTTGCAGTCTCAAATTTCCATAGCAACAGAAAATTGAGAACAGTGCAATTACTACAGTCATATATAGGACTACTTTTGCTAAAGTATGAATGGCAAGATAAATTCTCCAGTATCTTTTACATCTAATGGGGTTTCACTGTGTTCCAGTGCAGTGCCAAGAAATGACAGATCTTCCAAGGAAGCAGATCTTGGGCTCTAAGGCCACAGGTGAGTTCTGACTGCTACAAATTGCACCACTGTCTTAACCAGTCTTCAATTAAACAGAACACTGCAGAACAACAGCAAAAAAGAAAAACAAAACAACAACAACAAGAAACAACAAACAAAAAACCACAAACAAAACAAACCTCTTTTAATAGATCAACATGATTTTATCAATACACAACACGGCAACTGTTTCAAAAGTAGATAACAGAAGTAATGTTCCTACATGAACATTCACACACTGTCCTAATTTTCTCAAGTATTTAGCATTCAGGACTTTTTCTGAGGTCAGAAGCAAGCGTGCTCAAGTGCTTATGTTGTGTATCATTCAGAGGCCCAACATTTGAAAATAAAATTACATCGTTTTACTTCAAAATCCAAACTTCTCTTCCTGCTATTTCTTCCAATATGTGCATAAGATCAAAAATTAAGGCCCCACACCACTGTTAAGCAGCATGAAGCACCACACTAGCCCAGAAACTTTCAGATCTTTACTCACATGTGCTTGAATGGTTTATCTTTATTGAGATTTTATCTACATAAGACATTCAGTTCTACAGAGAGCAAAACAAAAAAGGAATTTGGACTCCTACAGTGAATATCAACTTCATTAAACAAATCAGCACATTTACCACTTCCTGTTGAAAAATAAAATTGCCAAACAATGTCTCCTTTAGAACAAAAGTAAATAAATCCATCTAGAAGACTACACTTCCTTTTTTTTTTTTTTTTTTGAGATGGGAATAACTAAAATTATAAGCAGGAACCAGGCTCAGTGAGAGGGAAGGAAAAGAATTTTTGCATTTTTTCATGGAGCTTTTCAAAATCTGGTGGCTGCTCAAATCCTGTGAGCTACTGTTCTATTCCTGTAACAATTTGATGGCTGGGGCAAGCAGTGCTCCAGCTCCTTTGCTTTCCTCAGTTTTGCTTTCTCCTGGCACCACTGCTGCTTTCTCAATCTATCCTGGTACAGAGCAAAGGCAAACAAATATGTACACCAAAAGAGAGCGAGACTGGTTCAGGATGGAGAAGTTTTGGACTAACTGTAAAGCACACTGTTATCTCAAGGGCCCTCTTTAGCCTTCATGGGGTGCAGAACACTTACACTTTGATTCTGGCCTGTTTCCTAATCCCCAGCCTGTCCTCTTCCTTTCCTAATCCTAATCCTGCTCTATCTCCATAGTATCAATAGCTACTGGTATGGCATTCCTGATGTCTGAGCAGCAGCTGCAATAAAGGCAGTACAGAGATACAGCCCTCTTGGTACAAAGTGCTTTGTGCATAACTGTGTGATTTTCCTGTCTGACTACAGGTTCCCTAGGGAGCACAGAGCAGTGCTGAACTGCGAGTGTAGTCCTCTCCTTTCCCTTAGCTTTTCAACTTCAGCTGCCCCTTGTGTTCTTCCCTTAGCTCTTGTGCCTCTTCACTGGTCCATCACCTTCTTTCCTTTTGATCTTCTAGCAGTAACAGGGAATTTGGCTGACATAATACAGGGGCCTAATATTTAGACAGCTGCATCTGAACTCATATAGACAACAATCTTGTCCTAAGACAGGTGTCTTAACTAGGTCAGATGAATCTCACCTTTGGAGTGCTTATTTCTCCCTGTTGATGGAAGTTGAGGGTCATGAGCTGAGACTCAGGTGTTTATCAGTTAAGTATCAAAAATACTCCCCAGTAATCCAATTTTAAATACTCAACTAAATCTTTTCACAGGTGATTGATTTGACCATCACATTCCCCATCTCATTAATACCCACTCTATCCTCAGTAATTTCCCTGGTACATTTTTTCGCTCCTTTTTGTCTTCCATTCTTGCTGGATTCAGTTCATTATACTCAAACTATCCTCTCTCTTCTTTGTCTCTTCCATGGAGCCACTTCCACTCTTACTTCTCCATCAGATGCTGAAAAGGAAAAGGGCTCAGAGAATCATGCCATACAGTGTCAGGAAGGATTGCTTCAGGATATTCCTTGCTACCTTCTCCTGCAACACAGGCCACAAGACTCCTTAAGTCCTCACTGAATTGGAGAATATATCTTCTAGAAAAATGGTCGGCCTTTACTCAAAAATTGCTAGTATCAGTGTTGCCTTGGTAAAATTGTTGCAGTAGTTAACTGCTCTGACAATTAATAGTAAGTTTATTTTTAGCCTGAATTTGTCCTGTTTTAACTACTATCCATGAATCCTGTATTCTAATACACCAAAACATCCTATTAACAACTTTCTGATATCCCAGAAAGTACCTACAAACACTTAAGAAGTTTTTTTGGTAATAAAACTAATCGGAAATTGGTTTGCTTGGACTTTCCAGTCTCTGACTATTCTTTGAACCCTTTGCAAGGCATAAACGTTCTCCTTGAAAGCCTCTAGCTGTACCTGTCTATAACAAATTTATCTTTTAAAAACCGGCTATAAAATAGACATGCTAATACTCTTCTTTCCAAAGCAAGTGGCTATGATATCACAGCACATGGCTATAATATCATTTATTAATAAAATATTTATCACTGTAGTACAGATTGTTTAAGTTAGCAACTTCTCCATAGACACTGTAAACAATGCTACAGAAAACTTCTCTGGTTGTCCTATTTTCCTTTCAAACTCTGGTGTTATTTAAACACCTAAAATTGCTCAATTCTGGCAATCCATCATGCACTGCTAACTTCAAGAACACTTTTAGAATGCACTTTCGTTATTCAGTTGTTCATTACATTGCATCAGAATTGAGAGAAGATTTTCTGTAATGAAAGATGTTTTATAAAAAGTCACTAATCTTCTTTGCTTGACAGTACTTCCTTTTGTATTTCAGCAGGAAATCAGGAGTCTTTCTTCAGGGAATTCTGGATTAAGTACTTTTTTGCAAGTCTGACAACTTTATCAAACAATACATTCAAGGAGTCAAAGGACTGGTAAAGAAAAGAAGTTGGCTGCTACAGACAACATTTTAATAGCTAACACTGTGGCTTTTAAAAAGCTAACATACTAAGATAGCAAAGATAACTAACACATTAGGAGAAACCTAGGATCAGATCCCTTATGTCTGGAGAATACAGGCTACAGAATCAGTAGAACGTGACATTTTTAGCACCTTTGAAAATCCTTACGTAATTTAGAATATATAAGCATTGCTCCTTTGGAAAGCTAGTTTGAGACTGACTAGCATCAAAAGTAGATGGTTCACTATGCAGCACTTCATCCTTATCTTCTTGTTGACTTCAGCTCTTTGCAGATGCTGCTGCACTATTGACCATTGCCCCCCTTACCTCCTTGTCTCTCCTGGAACTGGAGTAGCAGCCAACAAGACCTAGGGGTATCTCCTTCCTTTGGTTGCCCATCTCTAAAATGCTCAACACTTGCTCTTTTTCACCCTCCTTTTGCATGTTCCCATCCCTGGATAAAAATTTTGTATCGCAAATAAGTAATTCCACTCTGCTAAAAAGCACCTCAATTTAGGGAGAACTGAATCTTGTAAGCACCAAACTAAACTACTGGCCTGCATCTCAAGATAAATCTAAGTAACAACATCAGTATCTACTTCCTAACACATGGGTACCTGTCAAAAGAAAGGCAAATACTAGACTTTGAATTTGAATTAGGCAAGCTTTGAATTGAATTTGAATTGAAGAGAAGCTATATAGCTGACTATGCATGCAGGGGATGGGGTGGAGAAAGAAGGTGAGAAAATTCCCAAGGATAGAAACAGAATAGGAAGTCACAAAGCAAGCATGGATAAGATCTGAATGTAACCCTGTGAGGAACTTAAAAAGAGCTTCTAAGGTAAATGTGTTTATAAAGACCCCTCTAACTGACAAAAGCAATAGACTCTAACTATCCAGTTTGTCATGACATCCATAGTCTCCATGAAAAACACAAAATATAGTGCAAAATTAAGAAAATTTATCGAAGTATTATGGTTGTAAATCATAAAGAATTGTGTAACCATTTTTAAAATGCCACAGTAAGCAGGACCATGAATTGATGAGCAAAAAACCAAATGACAGTAAATTCTAAGGTATCAACAAAAATCTTGCTATAGGAAAGACATTTTTTACACTGAGAGCAAACATTAACTGGAGCGACCTCCAAGATGGGGCAATTGGAAAGTCCAGTTGGAAAGGGCACTAGACAAATCTCATTTACACTCCCTTTCCCACAAAAGGTTGGACCAGTTGATCTTTCAAGGTCCCTTCCATGTTGGGCTGGTCCATGATTCTAAGAGGCACCTCCACAGTAGATGAAAGGCTACTGAGTCATTCCCTTGAATATCCGTTAGGGCCTAAAATATCCTAAGTGCTATCTAAGAAGGAAGTTCAGTCTCAGGCTTGCTCTGCAGTTATACTTGATTTATATTTTTCTTCCTGTCACAGCTTTCTTTCCAACTCTATTGTAAGGACTTATCATTCAACTTCTCTAGAACAAGCCTATTTGCTTTCGCTGCTAAGGATCTCTAAGGTACAAAGAGCAAATGGAGAGGCTTGCAAATATCAAGTCCCCAAACATACAGACACAATTTGGCAGACAATTCCCAAAGCCCTATCTGATACGTACTTAGGAATCTCAGGAACTGGAGTATGTGTCCCACCAACTCACAGGAACATCAGGATTTATTCCAACAGGTATCAGGATGCAAGAAGGTGCTTCCCATGGAAAGGAGCAGGCAGCAGGGACACAGCCTGTCACGCCTTTCTGGGCACTCCTCCTCTCCTACTGCCAGGAGCACCATCTGAGCCAGGCTCAGAGCTTGGCCAGAGTCCACCTTTGTCCTAGAAAACAGAATGCAGTACATCCTCCAGGTCAAACAAGTAGGCCCCAAACACACCTCTCGTGAGTTAATCCTTTGAGCAGATGCAATAGATATAATGTCAATCACCTGCCTTGAATAGCAAGGATGAAAATGTAATTTATTTTTTTCTGAATTGTTTATCTCAACCTTTGGGGCCAGTGCAGAAGGACAGAGGTGTGCTGTGCTAACCACTATGCCCTATCACCTCCTTGCCAGTCTTCAGGATGGCTTTAGCACAGAACTGCACTTCTCTCAAGCCAAATTGGTAGCCCTGCAGGGAGACCTTACAGTAAGGAGTGCTGTGCTCTCCCTCCCAATGCTACTCAAGGGCCAGGGGTCCGGCTCTACAGAGTCAGTACAGAAAAAAAATGACAGAAGCAGTACAGAAAAATAGCAAGATACTTGATTGGTAGCTCTACTATGTCTGATCAGATTAAGTAAGATTCAATAGTCGTTGTTTGGGGGGGGGGTTGGGTTCTTTTTGTGATTAATTAATTTTTCTCTCACTACATCTGTAAAGCACATGCTGCTCATCAGAGACGTCTGGTGAAGCCCATGGTGAGCTTCATGTAGTGTGACTAGACTTCTGCTAAGACATGAGCTAGCTAGTAAGCAACAGGATATTTTGCTGTTCTGTGTGTGATTATAGTGCAAATTAGCCTTTGATCAATGTGTAGAGACACTGACACATGAAAAAATATGAATTTTATAAATGAGATTTACTGGTTGGAAATTGGCTGTATTCAATTTAAAACAGCAAGTAGAGATATATGACTTCATAGAAGATGCATATAAATTCCAAACTAACTCATGTATCACTGCTATATCTGAAATCACTTCTCAATCTTAACATCCTTAAGCCTCACATCCTGAATTTTTTTTCTGCATCTCCAGGATTATTTTTAGTCTTCCTTTAAAATGCCTCTGAAATTTCCGTATTCTTCCTGAGAAGACACACAAACACTCCAAAATACTGAGTCACCAAGCGAGACAAATACTTATTTCTGCATGATTATTCATTTCCCATTAAGTCCTAAGGTCACAGTAAAGTACCTGTGAGGGTACTATTAAGAAGATTCACATCAATTTATACGATGACTACAACATCCTCCTCTGAATCATTCACTTCATCATGTTAGTTCCAGCAAACTTCCAAGAAAAATCTGGTGTAAACATGGTATATCCAACAGATAGATATATTAACTTATAAGAAAACTGTTCACATTTATCTGAGAAGATCTACCTCTTTGAACTATCTTCCTGATACATATTAAATAAAGCAACACCCATGGCAATATCCCCCAGCTGGCAAATCCCAAGGCGTGTTAAAAATTAACAGGAGCTTTTCACAGACCTCAGGTAGTTACCCTTAAGACTCCTGGGTGGAAGTTATAAAGTCCTGTTGCATGACACTGAATGCTGCACCATGCTGTTCCCTGCGACAGACCTTTTATTATTGAGTCCAAATAATATATGTAAAATGTTGAAAACCCAAATATCCCTTAGGTGCACATTTTCTGTTCTACACTTCACTCAAAACCTAGCAATGGTCTCATCAAACATTAGCTTTGGTTGTCCTTTATCTTGCTCCTGAGATATATACACTACTGTCCATTATCTTTCTCCTCCATGGCTTCAGGTATTTTAAGTCTCTCTTCAACTGTCCTGAATCAGCCATGTTGTCCAATCTATATATTAATTATTTTTACTTATTTTCATTTACATGTTTTCATCATATACTGATTTTTTTTTTTGGTGCTATTGTAATATCCACATTGGGCTTAAAAAACTTCTTGTCCACTTTCACTTTCTTTCATTTCCATGCAACAGTCCTCTTACAGCATTTAGAGTGACAGCCCTGAAAAATTCTACAGATATTGGCATATTTTGCTCTACTGTATGTTGGCAGCATTTGTATACAAATACTCATGCAAGAAAGACAGATGTGGATGAACTCCATAGCATAACAAGATCCTTTTGCTAGAAGCTGGCTACATTCACACCACTAACCATGACTGACTTAGGTGTATCTCAACATCTGTGATCTCCCCATCAATGATCAGCTTTTCCTTGTTCATCATAACTGAGGTGAAGGACACTGTGCTGGACATTAAGAAAATGTATTTTTAAATGTTACCCAAGAGTTACCACTGGCCTAGAGGCAACGCTTGCAAGTCATCATCCCAAATCCCCCTGTGTAACTGCAATGTCACACCGCTGGATGACACACTTCACGATTTTTCAGTCTGGCAGTAGAAAGCTTCCAATCTATTTATTTTTCTCCCACTGACCCCATTCCATCTCCAATCTTCTACAGTACAAATCATTTCACACATTCCTCTGTCGCTGGTATTAGTCGGAGCTTCCCACAACCTCCCCTGTGGGGTGCCTGTGCCGCGGCCCCATCACCGGCATCCACCGACCTGCACTGAGCCCCCACCACGGCAGGGGCCGAAACCTGGACATTCCCCCCCGTCCGAAAGGAGGCTGCAGCCAGGCGGGGGTCGGCCTCTTCTCCCAGGCAACCAGAGACAGGACAAGAGGACACAGCCCTAAGCTGCGCCAGGGGAGGTTAATTTTGGATGTTAGGAGGCATTTCTTCACTGAGAGGGCGATCAGATGCGGAAATGGGCTGTCAGGGAGGTGGGGGGGTGGGTTACCGTCCCTGGAGCTGTTTAAGAAACTGGATGTGGCACTCAGTGCCATGGTCTAGTTGAAAAGGTGGTGTTAGGTCATAGGTTGGACTCCATGATCTCAGAGGTCTCCCAACCTAAGTGATTTTGTGATTTTTACTTCTGGCTGCCCACACCTCCAGTTGCTGCTAAAACCCTTCCAGGATCCCCCGTTTTCCATTCCCACCGCGCCCCTCCACTCGGGGACCCCCCGTTTTCCATTCCCACCGCGCCCCTCCACTCGGGGACCCC
>VZTA01003415.1:185470-227536 GCA_013398855.1 Mohoua ochrocephala | reverse complement strand
CGGGGACGGCAGGGAGAGGCAGAAGAGACGCGGAAGGGCTTTCCCTTCCCCCACCTCCACTTCCCGTTCCCGAGGCGTCGTGCCCGTGCCAGCCGGCTGCTCCGAAGCACCCGGCCTGCCGTCCCCAGGCACCCCCGCAGGCTCCGGGAGGAGATGGGGTGCATGTGATTTTCGAGAGGAAGGAGCTGTGGGGATGAGCAAGGCTGTTTTGCTTCCTGCTAGGAGGCAGTAATTGGGGAAGTGTGAGGTCAAGGAGCAGAGGGACTGTGTTAGCGAGATGTACATGTACTCTTTTTGTGGCAGTTGGAAACTCAAATTTAAGGCAGATTTTTCCAGAAGAGTCTCAAAAGCTGCAGGATCTTTTGTGTGACCTCAGTTATCACTGCTCCTTGTCATCCTGTGTGGGATCCAGCTTCACGGCAGCTGCCTGTTTCCAAGCTAGGGTGTGGTGTTCTGTGTTCATGGTGCTGGTGCACTGCTCATGCCTTTATGTAATGCGTGCTCTTGCTCACTTTACAATTTAAAAATTTATATTTTCGTATCTGTGGAACTTGTGAGATGACTCAAATGTGAAAGGCATCAATACATGATGTTTCAAACTTATTTGAAGTTAGAAGGATGTCTAAAATATCTAAGTGGTTACAGAAAGGCAGATTTTCTGTTTGACCGTGTTTTGTAACTAGAGATGCACTGAAATGCCTAGGGGTGCATGGGCACCAGGATCTTGCTGTCTTCTTCCCATGAGGTTTGAAGACTGTGCCCTCCTCTACTTAATTCATATTTCAATGCCACCTCTCTGTTGGTACGAGTACTGATGTGATCCAGAAGTGTAAGTGGTAATTGTGTTTTTTCTAGCCACTTATAGAAAATACAAGTAACACTAACGAAGTATGGTGTTCCAGAGGGTATGCTGAAAACACTTAGACTACAAGTTATCTTGTCATCACTGAGTGGTTAAGATTGGAAGGGATCCTTGGACATCATTTTGTAGAGGCATCTAGAGCAGGCCGCCCAGGACTATGTGCAGATGGCTTTTGGAATTCTCTAGGGATGCAGACTCCACAGCCTCCTTGGGCAACCTGTGGCAGTGCTTGGTCACCCTTGCAGTAAAAAAAATGTTTCCTTGTGCCTAGATGGCACCTCCCGTGTTTCATTTTGTGCCCATTGTTTCTTGTCCTGTCAAATAATAAAAGACAGAATGACAGTTTTATCTTGCCTCTGTATGAGCTTGGAAGCGCTGCCTGGGCTTTTGTGGCTGATGGGAGTTAAGTTCTGAACTTTCTTCCACCCACTGATTTCAGTTTTTCTTTTCTCTGAAAATGAGTGCAGAGACTCGTAGAGACTGTTCCTGCCTTGGTATAAGTGAATAGAATGAGCATTCATCCATTGTAAATTTAAATTGATTTCTCTATCAGTCCCATATAAAATTGGTTGTCCTGTATGAGTGGAATTTTCCAAGCCTGAGAGTATATTTTATTGGCTAAGAAAGCAAAGATGGGTAACACTGCAAACTCATGGAAAAGCAGGCAATATGCATGTAGATTTTGTGATACCTTAAGATTTTATTTCTGTTGCGTTAGGTTGTGCTGTTGTTGTACAATAAAAATGTTATTTTGAGAGTTCAGTTTTACTGAGCTTAAAAAGAAAATCAGCTGGACAGCATTTGACAAACACACCCTTTTCACTCATCCAGTTGGGACTATAAATAAATGCAGGAGTAGATGCGAAGAGGCAAACATTGATTTTCCTGAGAAACAAATCACATTACTCCTTTATATACTTTCCTCCCATGATATGGAACCGATAGTATTGAAGGGTGATGCAGATGATGGTGGTGATGTAGTTTTGTAGATAATTTCAGTAGAGACATAACTAGAACCCTGAAACTCCTAAAATTCAAGGAGGAAAGAAGGTGAACCAAATAACAGAACTTTTTTGTCTCAGACTTCTAATAACGACGTATGAGCACAAATGAGTAGGAGATCGAGTGATGTAATGATAGGACAAGTTCAGAAAGGTCTTTGGTTCATATCTTACTTCATGTTTAGTCAAAAGATTTAAGTGTTGCAACAGCAGTAAGCAGTTTCAGATACCTTACTGTTACTAGATTTGACTGTGTTTAGCTGTAGCATAATTCAAGTTTAATACTTGCAGTGTTTAGCTTAATTGAGAATATAGAAAGGGGCATAATTGGAATAATGGCAAACCAGATTGTTACAGTTCAGGTAAAGAATCTTTAAGACCGAGGAAGGAGAAAAGCCAGAAAGTGCATTATTTCAATGTTCAAGATTGAGTTCAAAACCATTTCTGCAATCTTGTTCCTTAGAGTCACATTTTTGCAGAGATTTTTGCAGCTTTGTTTTTCTTTCAATGATGATAGTGTGACAATAAACTTTAACAAGCTTTTTAAAAAAAGTCTGAGGACTCTTTGTAGCAAATAAGGTGTGTAAGTTTTGTGTAGATCCAAAGATCTGAAGTTGAACCGTTGCCAGTGAAAGTTACTGGTTTTAGCATCCAGGAGCAGCGATTTTTCAGTGCTAAAGACAGTTTTTGTGATCCACGGTGTTTTGTAGTTGTGTTATTCACATAGGTCACTGAAAGTTCAGGAGCTTTTAGGTATGTTGAATAACATAAGTTTGTCTGTTTGTTTATTCAGCTTGTTTATTTAAAAATGGGGTGTGAGAGGTGGAAATCTTGAAGGCCTGAACTCCCAAGCAACAAAGTCATCGCTTCTGCACCCTTCCTGCAGATAATGCATCATCACTTAACAAGTTTTCAATGCAAAACCTGTGTATGTATCCAGGATATTTGAAGTAGTTTTGTTAAACTCTAGTAACCATTTTTTGTAGTTTAATTTTATTCCAGTTTATCTAGAAATTGTTTTCTTACCTGTAGCTACAACAAACTAATAAACATCTATAAAAATATTTTTAATAAGCATATTAGTGGGAATATTAAAGGTACCGTTTATCTACATGAGTATAGGCCATGATTGATGAAAGGTACTGATTTTACTGTAAAAGTGGCATTTGCTAATGTAAATACTCATTTACAAACAACGGCACAAATGAAAAACAACACTAAAACTATTTAAGTCATAAAACTAGTGTTCTCCAGTCCATTTTTGGTGACTTGAAGGGACGTGTTTATTGTAGGTTTGGTTGGGGTTTTTTGTTGTTTTTAATGTGAATCTACAAAGCACAGGAGTTAAATAGCTGTGTATGACTTGAGAGAAAGCCTAAGAAAATCAGGATGCCTTCAGAGAGGAAAGGATAACACATGAAATTTTTAAATACTAAGTTATCTCTTGCATTCCTTAAAATGCTGAACATAATAAGTACGGGAATTGTCGAACATATTTTTTAAAAAAAGGAACTACACCTCTTCCAGTAAGCTTATATCTCAGTAAGATATATATGTAAAAGATATTTCATTTTTTCAGGAAGATGGGGTTTAACAGTGTGATTAGAACAAAACTTCTCTTATGATGAGGAAGTAGTCCCATTTGTGAAAGCGAGCCTGGATGGCTTCCAGATATTTCCTGCTACACTGGGTAACTTTGTAACTTCTTAGATTTGTAGATGTTGACACTTAATTTACCTAATGAAGTTAAACTAAACTCTGCAGTACAGTTTTGTCAGATTAAGGAAAAGCCATTTCTTAAGTCAGTGCTTTGGAGTGAAAAGTCTATGCCAATAAAACACATCTCTCACCCGTAACGTTGTCTTTAAAACGTAATACACTGACAGCAGATTGCACTTACATGTACAAGCCCACCAATGTGGGAGGCTCAGGTACTTTTCTCAATGCAAATATAAACCTTTTTCTTGAAACTACTTTGGAAGCATTAGCAGAATTTTTGACAGAAAAAAATGTTACTTTTCTAATTTACATGTGTTAAAGCATTTCCTGTGCTCTACATCGTTCATTTTGAAAGGACTTAGAATTCTGACTTTCAGAATTGTGTCAAATGAGACTTGGAGACTGTAGATGAGTAAGAGCTGCATTTGAATAACCTTTTCTGGGTATAATTGCACTGTAATCTATGAAGTAAACTTCAAGTCTTGCAAGTGCCCTTTGATAACATTTTGATGAAATTCTTTAATAAGAATGAGGAAGTTAGGAGTGCTTTTCAGACTGACATGTAATTCTGAATGTTGGAGGCCTTCCAAGATTTAAGATTTTCATGTCCATCTCAGGATATACATGAAAATGTGTGTTAAGATAGTGTGTTGTTTTGAGTTATGTTGTTTGAGGGTTTTTTTAATTAAAAATGAATCAGTATCATTGAGATTGAAGGACAGAATAGATATTTGAATCACTTTCTTGGGAAAGTGTTAAACACTGTCTGAAGAAGTGATCATATACTGTACGTGTAACTGCAAATAATAACTTGGTTTGTTTCTACAGTCATACTGGCTGGAAGAAATTTCTGAAGGTGACTCTGAAGCTGCTTAGTTAAAATGGGCCAGCTTGGATAAGGTTGCTTAGGGACTTGCACTTTGAGTTTGGATATCTCCAAGGACTGTACTGACTCTCTGGGTGAGGTGTTGCAATGTTTGTCTAAGCCCATGGTCAGAAGCTTTTCTTAATGCATAATTGTTGTAACTTGTGTTCAATGCTGCTTGTCTTTCACTGTGTACCTCCATAGTAAGTTACTGTGCAAAGCAAAATTGTTTGCCTTTTTGACAAGTTACAAGTAATTACTTGAAGCTTGAAGAGGAATACAAATGAAACCTGTTATTATAAATAAAAGATCAGTGATTTCTAAAACTTCAGGTCATATATTCTTTCCTTAGTTTGGAGAAATCAGGTGCCCTTTGGGGATTATGACTTCTACCGTGTTAGGGAGTATTTATATTGCAATGGCACCTCAGGGCCATCAAAAGCCCCCTTCTTGCTGCCTTCGTGCTCTGAAAATTTCTTGCAGGAGCTTGCTACCTAGGAAACCTCATCGTTTAAGTAGATAAGGGGAACAAATTGAAGCAAAAATAGAGTAATAGACCAAGTTATTGGCAAATACAGTGATGAAACTGGAGACAATAATTTATAATATAATAGATATGGTTCTATTGCCTACCAATACAGTCTTCAACCTACAGTTCTGCTGTGAAATTCTATTTCGGTTGGTTTCAATTTTGGCAGTAAAGAAGAGAATAGGAAAAGGGTTTTAGCTGCATTATTTAGCAAACCCATGTATTTTTGACAGGCAACCCTGTATACTGTTCACTTTCAGGTTCTGAAAGTGGGATATAAAGGAGTTTAAGTGCTCCTTGAGAAATGAAAGCAGGTTTTTGAGCATATGGCAATTACTTTTTTAATCCTTGAGTAAAAAAGCTTCTGAAGTGTAAAATACTTCAAATACTTTCTTAACTTGACAAAAGGCATTAAAACTTTGAATTGGTAACTTTGAGAGAGAATTGTAAGACACTGGAGTTGGGAGGGGGAGACATAACAGTTAAGGTGGTACCTTATTCTATCATTTTTCATAGAGCAAGCACTGGTATGTTCCTTTTCTCTCCCCACTGCTATTGAATCCGGGCTTGATGTCCTTGGAGTATCTCATTATAACAAATGATCTTGGGGTAGGAGGAAGAATCGCTTTAAAAACTTGGGCTTTGTAGTAGAAGAATACTTTGGAAATATGAACCAAGTGCTTTTTAGCTTACAGTGGGTACCACTTTGTAAAGACTGCTGAGAAGGAGAGGCCTCATTGCTGCAACTGAGCATCGTGAGTGTTGATGTCCCTGTAACAGGATGTCTTGGGTTTTTATGTGGGAGATGATGCTGTTGGTTTCTTTCTTTGTGAAGTCTTAGTTAGCTGTTTCTTAATACCATTTACTTCTCAAATAAAAGTTAATGCTTTTGCTTTTCATTAAATGTAAAATTTTACTACTTTTTCAGTTTTCAGTGAATGACTTTTGCAAGGAAATAATTTTTTTATGCTGCCTATCTGTTGTCTATCCGATCCATAAGCTAAGTATGCAGTTGCTCGGCTGCTATTGTGTGTATTTATATATAACTATAAGCAGTTGTGTATAAATATATACATTATACAGTATATACATAAATAGCTGTATATAAATATATGTGAGAAAAGGTTTCAAATTTTATATAGTCAGGAGTAATAAAAGTAACTGCAAAATTATGTAGGGGAGATTTATCTTCCCTAATTTTTTTTTATGGTTAGTCTTGTGTATTACTCAGGTAACATCCATTGCTTTCATATTCCTTTTTGCTATCTGTGTTTTGAGTTTGGGTTTTTTAATCCTCCTTAATATGTTGTGGTCTGTAAAATGATTTTAAGATGGAGACTTTTATGATATTTAGATACTCTGCTGCTAAAAGGCCCTACCGTGAAGCACCCACCACCTTTCAAAGTGGTTATTTTTGTGAAAGTAAATCTCATTATTCAAGTCAGGTCGTCACGTAGAAAGAATGCAGCTAAATTACCACACGTTGTGTAAGATTTACTTTTTGCACCTCTATTAAGTGCCGGTACTGTTACATACTCATGTATTAAAAATAATTGAGGAAAACACATGTTCTCCAGATGCAATGCAGCTCTAGGCATTACTATTAAGGAAATGTCTGTTCAGTCAAAGCCATAGGTATGGAATGTGCCCCTCCTTTCCTGTTCTACAGAACCACATTTTTACAGGGTTTTTGTCCTCAGCTCTTCTAGAAGCAGCAGTGAGTTGGATGCTACAGTGCCTTTTTGGTTGAGCTTGGTAGGAAAGCAGCTGCAACACTGCTCTTACATTCATTCCCTCTCTGCCAGAGTCACTGCCTTTGTTCCATGTTCGTGTGAGATGATGCATGTTTGGGGGTGCTGCTTTGCTGTTAGAAGTTTTACCCATGGGTATAATGAGGTTTCCTGAGATGCTGTGCAGGCAGTTTGCTGGTGACATGGGGTAATGCCTTTCTCACATTTTTGTTCTCGGGGCTTGTCCAGCTGTTTAAAGGCTTTTTTGCCTCACTAAACTGTTAGCAGCAGGAAGCAATAATTGTTTAAAGCTCTTTTTTAGCTAAATTGGTTGCTATCTTCTTGCCGCCTTCTAAAGCTATTCTTTAGCTAGATCAATTTGCTTATCTGAATACTCACAGAAATAGATGAGCCCTGATGATACATAGGAGTTTGTAAAAATACTGGTGTAACATCCTGGGAAGTATCTAACCTAAAGATTTAATAAGCAATTGGAGCCAGTACTACCAAATGTCTAGTTAGCCAGAGGAGAAGCCAGTTACATTTTCTTTAAACACTGAAGGGTTTAAAAACTCCAAAACTATGTTGATGTTTGGACAGAGCATCAAGCATTTTGTCTTACAAGTATTTGAACCTTATACTGTGCTCCTTGATGTGTTATGTATGTCAATGCAAAATTTATTTTGAGTGGTAGATGTCAGAGCAGTTTTGCTTTCTAAGGAACAACAAAGCTGCATATTGAAAAATAATAGCACAGCTCAAGCTGAACTCAAACCACAAGTTTGACTCAAACTCAGAACTAAATAAAACTAGGTAAGTCTTATGTCCAGTATCACTCCAGTGAGAACAAGCAGTATGCCTTGTTATTTTGAGTGTGAATTACAGCTCTTGAGAGAATTGAAACTTGCCTCGTTTAAATCAGTCTGTGATAATATTTGTGTAACTATGAACTAATTGTGAGAAAACCCTGTAGCTACCTGTAAATAGAGTTAAGTGGGTCAAGACAAAGCCATTTGTTTAGCTGCCTGCAGACAGGTTTTCAACAAGAACTACATCAGAAGGCATGACTCTGAGAACAGAGCTCTCTAGACTCTGCTGTTCCTGGAACTCTCTTCTGAATGTGATATCTCATCATCTTTTTTTGCCAAACACAGGTTTCTGTGAGTGGGAGATTTATTGTGTGTTATAAGATAGCAAGGGTACCCTCAGGAATCCAGAATGTAAATGGATGATATACGATGCTTTGAGCCTGCTGTAACACTGATAAAAGTAACTTCAGGAAGCTCTTTTTATTCCCCTGTGATTAGCAACAAAGTTGCCTTTGAGTGGAAATTATTGNAGGGGCTTTTAGTATCTATTTCACTATTTCATTTTTATTGCTGTGGAGCAGTGAACTTTAACCTGTTATGAGTGTAGAGGAAGGGGTGGGTCTCCCTGCTGCAAAGAGTTCACAGATGAATTTCTGATTTTGAAATAAGGGATATGTAGGAAAGAGTGAGTGTGTGATTTCACAGCATCTTGCTTATCAGCGTGGTTTTCTGTGCAACGTGGATGCTTATTGAAGGAACGAGCTGTCAGGGTGCCTAGCAAATACAGCTGTGAAATAACTGTGTTTCAGTTCAGTTAAAAGGGGGAAAAGAAAAGTGAAAGAGGGAGAGTTTTCATGTCCCTGTTGTTGTTAGATGCACCTTAGCAGAGTCCGAGGGGCGAGCTGCCTTGGCGGAGCTGGCGGTGGCACTGCGGAGCCCTGCAGTGGGAGCGCGTATTCCTGACCATATATAGGCACACACAGCACACAAGGTCGGGCTTCTCCAACCACTGTCACTTCTCATGTGCCACGAACAGGAAGTGTGATCTGGGGGCATTTGAAGCCACTGTGTATAACTTCTTAAAAATAAAATAAACTTCAGAGTGTCTTAGGCTGGAAAATGTAGAGAAGTAAGATTTCTCTATGTACCTGATGGGTATCATGCATTGAGAAAAATTAAATTGCGAAATAAAGGCGGAAGTATGGAAAAAAGATAGATGTAGCATAACTGTCACCATTCTGTACATTGCTACATTGCTCTTTGCTTGTGTGGTCTGAAAACTGCAAATATTGTTGTAGCTGAGTGTAGGCATTTGTTGATAGACCGATGGTTTTAATCTCTAGCAGAATGAAGAATTAGGCATAATGCCTAATAACCGTGTTCATCACATACAGCATACCTGTCCTTTTCTCTTTTGCTAGGCTTCTCTGTCTGGATTTTTACCTTAATTGAAATAGTTTACTTTCTAAAATCAAAAAGCTTGTAGGTTTGTTTAACCTTTAACTGATGTGATGCATAGCATTTGGCTTCACTTGAATTGTGAAAGTAAATCTTTCTAGCTCTTACCTACTGAGACCAGACTTCCTTTTAAGCAAGACTGAGAGTGGTGTAAATGTGAAAACTGGATAAAGAGAGTGGCTGCAGTGGGGAATGCTTCCCTTCTCAGTGTGTCAGAAGTCTTTTTTTATTGTTTGGGGGTTTTTTTAACTTGCTCTCAGCTTCTGTATGGTTTGTCCAAATTAATGCTCAAACTTGCACAAAGACACGATTCATAAAAGCATATTTAGATTGGGGTTTTTGCATTCAAGAAATTTAATATAGTAAATGCAGGGTTCCTTACATGGGCTTGTGGTAAAAGCTGTTTTTTTGTAAACCACTGGTGATCAGATGTTCTGGATTAGTGAAGTCTGAAGTTTATAGTTTCTTGCCACTCTGGAGACTTGAAGCTGAAAATTGTCTGTAAATCAAATCTACATCAATAAAACACTGTAGTAAACTTTAGGTAGTGTTTTGGGAGTAGCTGCAGTAATAAGTGGAGACACTTCAGGTATTTTAAGTCTTTGAGTTTTCTAAAGAAAGACTCAACTGTAACAATGTTTTGTTACTTGCTGATACATGTATAAGTTTCTTGTACTGTGTGTAAAGGTGCAGTTCTCTTGAATGGAAAAAGGGTTTGTCAGTTAGATTCTTAAAATATTATGATGTTTCTGTTAAGGCTTGCTCATATCAATTTTTAAAAGTCTCAGTGCATTGAATAATCAGCATTGGTTGCAACTGTAATGCACCTGATTGATTTATTTTCTTAAAACTGTTTTCAGCAGATATAACTTCCTATCTCAGTTTGACTAAAGTGCAGTTTAGCTTTTTGCCTGTCACTTTGTATTGCAAGTTATGTGCATTTTTAATTTATCTTCTTTTAGTTGCCCATAAACATCAGACTTTATACGAACTATCCCTCTGTTTTAATTGTGCTTCCCCAAGTGATAGCTAAGCCAGAGGCTTTTTGCTGCCAAAAGGGGGAGATCTTCATCTCGTAGAGGCTCTTGGAAGTGCATTCATTTATCCTTCAGTATCAGTCTGGGTTTGAAAAACAGAAGCCTCCTTTAGAGCATTTATTTCTGGAAAAATTCAGTGGCAATAAATCTGTAAGTGCTTTTCAGTTCTAACGTGTTAAGTGAGACTGCTGGATTTAATTCTTTTATATGGGCTTCCTGTATGTATGAATTGGGGAAATAATGGCTTTATCAGATACTCATCACAGAGAAGTTAATTCAGTCTAACTGCTGAAGGAAAGTGGATTACCTTTAAATTGGCTTCACAAAGGTAGGTTAGTAAAATACATAACGTGTCTTAGCTGACACACTCTCAACTTCTGAAAATATGTTAGGTTTTTTGCTTTTGTAAGCATGAATATACTTGATGAGCTATTCATTGCAAATTTGATCATCGTGTTTATCTGTTCTATAAAAAAGTGTCATCTCTGATGAATTTTCACACTGAAAAAACTATCAGTGAGAAATTGAATTTACTAGTAAAATGTTTGTAAAAAGTAATGTCTAGGTTGGTCTGTCCTGAGGACATCTGTTACTACTGAATGCTTTTGAATGAATATTACTTATAGTGTAGTTAATCTGACTGATAAGAATAGTTTTTACTGATAGTGAAAAAAACAAGCAAAACCAGATTTACATTACCAAAACAGCTGAAAATGAGGTAGCAGTCCAGTTTTAGTGTAGGCCTAATGTCTCACCTTACAGATGTTACCTGGTAAAAACATGTGGTCTTTCAGAGTGCAGTTTGGGCACCCATGTGTTGCTTAATTTTGCCTTTATAGCTGCTGCCACCCCAGAACTGATGGACCTACAAATGTCTCTAAGTCTTGTTTCTCTGCTTGCCCAGAGCTAACCTGGCCTTGGCAGGGGTAAGCAGTACTGTTCACCTGAAGTCAAGGAGCCAAGAAATGGTATTCCTTCATCTTGAGCTGGGAGTCAGCCTGGTGATAGTCATGCTGAAATCACACAACTGAATACTTGCTCTTCAGGGCTGATCCCTGGCCTTGTTAATTGGTGTCATGGTTTAACTCCAGGCAGCCACTCAGTCACTGCCCACCATTGGGATCGGGGAGAGAATCGGAAGGGTAAAAGTGAGAAAACTCGTGGATTGAGATAAAGGCAGTTTAATAAGGAAAGCAAAAGCTGTGCATGCAAGCAAAGCTAAACAGGGAATTAATTCACTGCTTCCCATGGGCAGGCAGGTATTCAGTCATCTCCGGGAGAACAGAGCCCCATCACATGTAATGGTGACTTGGGAAGTCAAGTGCCATCACTCCAAAATCTCCCCCCCCTTCCTCCTTCTTCCCCCCACTTTATGTACTGAGCATGATTTGATATGGTCTGGAATATCCCTGGGTCACCTGTCCCAGCTGTGTCTTCTCCCAACCTCCCATGCACCCCCAACTTCCCTGCCAATGTGTCAGAATGAAAAGCAGAAAAGGCCTTGCAAGCCCTGCTCAGCACCAACAAAAACAGCTATTATCAACACCGTATTCAGCACAAATCCAAAACACAGTCTCCTACCAGCCCCTGTTAAGAAAATTAGTTCTGCCCCAGCCAAAACCAGCACAATTGGTCATTTGACAAAATGTGCTGGTGATAGAACCTTGGAGCCTGTCTTGTCCTTCTCCTTCATGAGCACTTTAATAATACTGTAGGTTAGTTTTATTTCACATTCTTTATATTACTTTGGCTTGAGCACTGAGCTGAGTACGGTGCCTTGACTTCATCAGGAGAGGTAGAGGAGAGGTAGAGGAGTGTGCAGGTTGGTGGTTCGGATAACGTTGGTAGTGCAGATGAGTTTACATTCTTGTAATTCAAAGGAGACAATCCAAGTTGCTTTAATAAGTAGCCATAGAAGAAGGTGCTCTTGCTTCTCTGTGCCTCTTTTGAGAAGAGTGAACTCTGTGGCATTTATGTCAGTATAATGCAAGTTCATGTTTACATGGAAAAAGGAGATCTGATGGTAGGTATTTGAGGTAGCAGACAAAGGCTGTCTGCAATCCAAAATGCAGTATTTAGGTTAGAAAGTTGGGAACTGACAACTTTTCCATTTCCATTATCCAGCTCTGAGTGGTCATGTGCTGTTAGTGATCTGAAAGCTGCCTGGGCTGGTCACATGGGATCTCCTGAGGGTTGAACACTGTTAATGAGGCAGCTAAGTGCTCTCCCAGGACACTTTACCTTCAGCCATCTCTCCTGGAGACTGTTGTCTGAAATTTGGGCCCTGCCAAGAACCAGGGGCCCAAACACTGGCTGTATTGCTACCCTCAGTTGTAAAAGCTGTTTTCTTGTCAGTTCAAGAGCTCTAGCATGCTCAGACAGTTTCTTCTGTAGTTTCAAATACAAAGAAATGCGTAAACGTAAAGCATTCTTTGGTTATTTTTAGATATTTGTTAATGGAGTGTGTGCTTCTCAAACACCTTAATTTCAAACAGTGCTCCCAGATGCTGAATCTTCCAGCTCTTTATTCCATAGATACATGAATGGAAGGTGTTGGAAAGGGAAACTCTGGTTCAGGTAGTATCCTGTATTTGAATAGCAGCACTACGTCGAGGATGCAAGAGAGCTTTAAGTGTCTGGTGAACTTGGATAACTGTAAGGGATAGGAACTTTTGCAAGGTTAGGTTAAGGAAGCAATAGTTAGTTAGTTAGTTAGTTAGTTAGTTAGTTAGTTAGTTTTTATAGTGAGTGCCTTTAACAGTGCAAGGGGGAAAGAAAAATGAATGAAAGTGTGTCTGCTGAGCGACATTCTGCATGTAAGGTAACAGCTGAGGAGCTTTAAAGTTGTTTCACATTTAGAAAGTATTTTTTGGGTTTTTTGCAAGCACATGTGTCTGTAGCTGTGCAGTGAACCAGCTCAGGGACTAGTCTGAAAAAAAAGAGCAATAACTTTCTTGATTTTGCTCACTGTGCTGTTGTACCAGGGCTTGTGCAAGCAGAAGGAGAGAGAAAGCCAGGGCAGGTGTGCATACTTTTAGTGGAAATACTGGCTTATGCTGTGTTTTCTCTGCAAGAAGTTGTGGCTGAAGGCCATTAATTACTAATTACGATCTCAAGGTTTTTTTAAGCTCTATCTGCTGCTACTGTGGTACTAAGAGGTCTTAGGTAGATGCAGGTGAAATTACATGCTTTAGTGTCTATGCAGTGTTTTTAAGCTTATTTAATCTGTCACTTACTGTCTAACTGTGAAGCTTTTGGAAAGTATAGAACCATATGATGTAAAATTAGAAGAGAAGCTTTGAAGATCAAATATATCTTCATCATGGTTTTCGGCCCTCTTGGATTGTGTATTGATTCCTGGGCATCCATGAACTGAAAGTTGAAATAGATTGTGACTATATTACTGATCTTATTTGTTATATTCATCTTTTCTTGTTTGCCAGTAGTAGAAAACATGAGTGACTCAATTTCTCCATCTGCTTCCATCACATATAATCTCTATTCTGTTTGAAGAGGTGGAACTTTATATTCTGTGTTTTTAATAAAGACCAAGTAGTTAAAATAGTGTGAACAAATATGTGAAACAGTGGGAGTTGTACAATTTCATGTCTGGTTATTAAAACTACATAATGCATGACTGCTTTGAATAGGCATGGATGCAAGTATATACAACCACATGATTGTTTTTGTATTTAAGGTGCGTATAGCAGCAAAATTCATAATTCATGCTCCTCCTGGGGAATTCAATGAGGTGTTCAATGGTGAGTATCTGTCTGCTCTGTCCTTTCATTTAAGGCAGCTATATCCAAAATTGCGTTGTTGATTATTCTCATGAAGTTCGTGTAATTTACATTGTAGCAGCTCCCTCGCTATAAGGGCTGGTTTTGTAGCTTGGCATGATAAGCTTTGCAGTCACAAGACAGCTTGAAGTTTAAATGCAAAACAAGGAAAGTAGTACTTTTCTTTGTGATGTGAGAATGAGCTTTGTCTCTGTTTTCAATGAGTCATGAATTAACAGCTACAATGGTTTCTGTTTAGAAGACACGTACTCTTGTTTTTCATTTTTGATAGACAATTATATTTTTCAACAAAAATTAAACTAGCTGAAATTAAAATGGTCCTTTTTTTAAAGAAGGAATATCATTACAAATACTTAACCTTGAATACACAAAAGACTACTGCCTAATGCCAGTTGTGGAAAGAATATTAATCTTCTCCAAAGATTTCTAACCTTTAAATTCTGGGCACACTCCATTTTACTGAGTGTATTGGTAAACTGAAAGGAAACTTAAAATAAGCTTCTTTCAACTATTGCTGTCTGAGCTTTACCTAAGATGTTATTTTTTTAAAAAAAATGTTGTTTGTCTGTCATCAAGATATTTGGGCATACATATCATATAAAAAGGCATGCTTTATAGCTGTGGCTTACAAATGTTTCTGAAGCTATTTAAGTAAAGAAGTAAATTTAGTATACTAAACCTGTAGTCAGCGTCAGACTGGAGAGAGCTTAAGTTTATTAAAGAATACAATGCTTTTACAAGTACCTTGTTGTTAGTTAAACTGTGGCCAGCTGATTATTATTTAAAATTAGTTAGTACTTCATTTTTGAAGTGAACAGCTTACTAACTCAGCTTTCTGAAGATTATTAAAATTTTTTAGAGTAGTACTGCTTATAAACTTTATTGTTTTGCTAATTCGTAGTTGCAACTACCTGCTCAATAACAGAGTACAATATGTTTGACAACACATAACGAACATTTGATCACAAATTCCTGACCAGTGTTCAATGAGATTTAGACTGCCTTCTTAAAAAGAGAAAGAAAGCTTTGGATTCCAATTCTGTAAATTGTGGGTTTGTTTGGTTGGTTTCGTGTGGGATTTTTTGAGTATATGGGGTGGTTTTTTTCCTTTGGGGTATTTTGTGTTTTGGTTTGGGTGGGGGAGTTTGGTTTATTTCAGGTTTATTTATATTGCCTGTTTGTTTTTTAAAGAAAAAAGTACCTTAAATATATTCCAGATTTTTTTTTCCTTTTCACTTGAATGATACCTTGGGAATATTTAGAAGAGGTTTAATATGTTATAGCGAGACTAATGATTGGTTAGTTAATGAGCAGTGAATTAAATTGTTATTAAAACAGTACCTAGTTAAGTCAAGTAGATAAATAAGAAATTTACTGCACAGTAAATGTGAAGTAATTTTGAGGAGAGTATTGACTTTATTCCATATTCATATGTTTCTTGTATCATGGTAGAAGAAATGCTATCGTGATGTATAATCCTCTGCCTAGTAAGTGTCATTAAGGAATGAGACTAAAAATGGTAAGGCTTAAAAAGCAGTAAGTTCAATACATACCATGTCAGTGTTACCAGAATACAGTAACAATAATATAGTGTGAGTGAGTTGGTAATATACGTTTTAAAGGAAATTTGGTAGAATTCTGTGCTGTTCTCATTCAGAACTTCTCTAAAAACTGGGTTGACAGATTCCTAGAGCCTGTAGAATACAGCTTATATCTGTTTGCCAGATTGTCTTGGAAGAGATCCATTTCTATACTATCATTTTCATTTTGTTCAGTCAAAATTATGAAATATGAAGCAATAAATTTCCTACCTAGTAATCTCTGTGGGTATGGAGTGGTTTGGTTTTTTGGTTTTGTGCAGTCTGTTGACATTTGTTATGTGACTGAAACAAGTTTCTGAGCGAACTGTACTTACGTGTTGTAAATACCTCCTTTCAGATGTTCGGTTGCTGCTTAATAATGACAATCTTCTCAGGGAAGGAGCAGCCCAGTAAGTACCAGGTGTCACATACTCAGTGGCATAATAACAAGATGGTTTTTCAGTAGAACTTGCATAATCAGTAAGCAGTTTGTTGAAAAGATGTGTGCTTGGCAAGTAAAACCCTATTGTGTGTGTTGGGCATCTTTGATCAAGATTAAATTCTTGGCAGAGGAGAGATCTGTATTGTATCCTAATGATTAGAGCAACTTCATTTTCTGTTCATGGTAGATGTTACTTGAACATCTGTAAGATACTGCTTCCTTAGACCCTACTTCTATACCAGAACATTATGCCTACTGTACTTTCATGCCAAAATTAGTTTCATCTGCAAGAGTGGAGATGTCTGCCTTAGTAGGTTGGATCCCCGTGGAATTTAAACTTTATCTGTTCCTCCAGTTTCTATGGGTTACTGTAAAGCTTATGTGTTGGTCTATATCAGGTTACTTCTGAATGTAAATTTTTGTGTAATGGTGGTTGGAATCTGTAATACAAGCACTGAGTGAACCAAAGTGATTCCAAGAATTTTAGCCTGCTAGGTAAAGCATTGATATAATTTTTTAATGCATCATTGCCCAGATTGTTAGCTATTATTTAGATCTCTTAACTGCTGCTAAGTAAAAAGATTGTGCCTGATGCAGGCTTTTGTTGGTTTTTTTCTCTTGTAGTGCATTTGCACAGTACAACTTGGACCAGTTTACTCCTGTAAAAATTGATGGTTACGACGAACAGGTATGAATACAATTAAATACTCTCAATCTTCCTTAAACTGTTAAAGATGTTCTGGTATTGCAATAGTTCTTGGCAAGAAAATTAGAAGAAGTGCATCTTCCCTACCAAAATATAGAGACTGTGCCCCTTCAGTAGTACCAGTAGCAGTCCCATAAGTTAATCACTTAGGGGTATCTGAAGAGCTTGAAATTTTAGTCTGTGATGTTGGCTGAATTCAGTGTTTTGTAGCTGTAAAAACAATTTGCTCCATCTTTAGTAGTAGAAGACATGAAATTCTGTCTTGCATTGTTTGTTGCAGTAAGAGGGCAAGATTCAAGATTTCTTTTTTCTGAGGCAGTTTGTCATATTCACCTTCTCCTCTCTTGCTATGTGCATATTTTGTTTAAAATGTAAGTCTTTGGATGTGATTAAGCTCCCATTAAATGCAGGATAGAATTAGATTTGGCATGGCATTTTTAAAATTGTTATTGACTAGAAAATGTTATTAGCTAATTTTATGATTAAATTAATTTTATATACTATGAATATATATATAACCGAAATATAAATTTTTAACTTAAATTTTACAATACAGGTTTTGATAACAGAACATGGTGATTTGGGAAATGGAAAATTTCTGGATCCTAAGAACAAGATTTCTTTTAAATTTGATCACTTAAGAAAGGAGGCTACTGATCCTAGACCCCATGAAGTTGAAAATGCCATAGAGTCCTGGAGAAATTCCGTTGAAACAGCAATGAAAGCATATGTGAAGGAACACTATCCAAATGGTGTCTGCACAGTAAGTGCTAAATTACATAACCACTGTACCACTATACATAGATATAAATTTTAAAAGGGAGCGATTTGTAAACCAGAAAGATAGGCAGTTTTGACTGTAAAGAATTTATTCCTGTCAGGGATTCATGAGAAATGAGAGAAAGCTTCAGAAATTTAATGTTTCAGCTGTTGGATTATTAGTGGGTGGTTACTGCAGGTCATAGTGAAGATTTACTTCTGTATTTAAGAATTTTTATTTAAATTTCTTAAAGCATTTAGACCTTTTGTGGGCTACTGCAGGTTGATCCTGCTGATCCTGGCTATCTGGCTGGTTGCTTAGAAGGGGAGAAAAATTCCCTAAGACAGAAATGTCTGCCTTGGCTTGGTTTACTGACAAAACTGTCTTAGTAAAGCAAACTGGTTTTGCTCCATCGTATCTCCTATATATCCAAGTGCAGTGTTCTTACCACCAGAATTGGTGGTTCTGATAGCTTCTTAAAATAAAACCTCTTAGTCTGGACTAAAATAGCATTTGCTTGCTGTTACAAGCCCTATGACTATTTAAATCTCAGCAAACTGATCTATTGATAGCTGTTCTGTGCTTTATGTTGACATGACAGAAAAATTAACTAGGGGAAAAAAAAGTAAATCAGTTGCCAAGTTAACAAGTTGAATTGGATTCCCAGGCAGTCAGATGAGTTCCAGTTCCTGTAAAGGAAACCAGATTGGATGTTCGCGGAGATAATTTTTAGTAGTATTTGATTTGGGGGGATAAAGCTGAACAGAGGACCAAACCCACCCTTTTAGTCA
This sequence comes from Mohoua ochrocephala, assembly GCA_013398855.1. NCBI lineage: Eukaryota > Metazoa > Chordata > Aves > Passeriformes > Acanthizidae > Mohoua > Mohoua ochrocephala. The sequence continues at coordinate 209,447 of VZTA01003415.1, read as the reverse complement.
CCTTTTTGCTATTCTATACAGGTTTATATCGTCATATAGTTGGTAGAATAACTGGTGTTTGAAACCCAACTGGTGATATATATATTGTCTCAGTAGTCACTGTTATAGGTTTAAAATTCCTGTAGTGGCAGAAAAATGAGTTCACAATATATAAAATTTAGTTAAGATGATTGACCTTCAGGTTTTTTAGTCTTAGATTTTTCTGCATTGTAACAAATACTTTAATGTTTCATGTACAGAATATTATGTATAACCATAATGGTTATAAAATTAAATTTTACAGTTTATGTAACAACAGTAGAACCAGATATCTAAACAGTTTGAGCAAGATCTACTGAAACTTTGTTCTTTTTTTTGCTTCTTTCTTTTTTTTTGTTCTAATTAAGGTGTATGGTAAAACAATTGATGGACAGCAAACCATTATTGCGTGCATAGAGAGCCATCAGTTTCAAGCAAAAAATTTTTGGTAAGTTTTTGTATGGATCCACAGACAGTAAAATACAGCTAACTGAATAAGTGCCATTACGTTGATAATCCTTGGTTCAGAGAAGAAGGTGGATGCATATCTTATACGGGACCTTTTTTCTCCCTCCACCCCACTCCCAAGTTTTTCTGCCAAGACTGCAGAAATCTCTTCCTTTGTGGTAAGTAAAATGGCAGACTCTGTGTGCCTGCATCTCCATTGCAGAGCTTTGCAGAATTCCATATCACATATATGACATACGGGATTAATGTTCCTGTTTATCACACTGACACCAATACTCAGGGCTGTATTCCCTAATACAGTTGTTTTGGCTTGTTTTGCTTCCTTTGTGACTGACAGAATAAAAACAGCTCCTTCTAGTTTGAATTTCTCAGAGAAAGAAGGTGACCAAAAATCACTTTACGGTGGGACTTAAGTGATTCATTTTCGGTAAAGATAAAGATGATTTGGGTAAGATAAAAGTGATTTTGGATGAAATAAACTCTTACAAACTGCAGCTTTCTTCTTTTTTTTTCTGGACTTGGTTGAATGATGTTTTCCACAGTCTGGAGTGAACTTTGGATAGCTCCATACAGGAAACTGGCCAGAGTTGACATAAAAATATTACAGTATCAGGAATGGGTTAAGGAGGTTATATCCTAAAGATAGCTTATATATGCAGTTGTCAGAAGAAAGGTACTTCATTGTTATTTGGTTTGCTATTTTGCATCTTGCAATTTATGTTAGTAATCCCACAGGTAATGAATGGAGGTACAGAAATCTTTGGGTTTTGATTCTGAAGGTAGACATTACATATCCATAGTAATTTCAGCCTGTCTATGGATCAGTTGAATTATTTGCCCAGTACACTGATTTTTATTGAATTTACATAGCTAATAAATATTTTTTCCTATTGACCTAAACTTGACTAGTTAAGTCTGCATGTTTTACATAAATATTAAAAGTAACTTGAAATAATACTGATTTTCTTTTTAGTTTGGAAATATGAATGAATTTTGATATGCCAAATAATTATTTTGTAGTCTTTAAAGAAGAGGAACAGATATGCAGCAACTTTTTATAGATGGAGAAAATCTTTCTTGAAAGTTTTCTTCATTAAAGTTATGGTTGGTCATCTATGGGTAAATATTGACCATGTTTTTAAGAGTTTTTCAAGGGTAGTCAGACTCTAAATCTTGTTCTTAGCGAGTTGTAATAAATGCTTATTGGTTTGGGAGATTCAGAGATGGAGGAATGGATTCCAAGTTAACCAGATTCCTCAGTTATCCAGCTGTATGGCTGGATATCCAGCCCAAGCCACAGCCAGTATTTATTCTCAGGTGTTCCAGCTTTTTAGGCATTTGGAAGTCTTTCAGCCTACTATGAGTTTGTTGGGTGATAGAAAACCAACATATGCCAAAGAAAAATACTTTGTGATTATTTGAAATACTGTCAACGTAGTAGGATAGATGGCTTATTAAAGAAAGAAAAGGAAAGTTAATCTCTTACAAAACATTCTAAGTCAGCCGAGCTGAATAAAGAAATGGTGGTGTTTTTACCGTAGAGCATTTCCTACAGAAAAATCCTTCTGAACTTGAATTTTTAAATTTTTTTTTAATAGCAACGTAAGGACAAAAAAGATATCCCAGAGTGGAACCACTGTGGTCGTCTTAACTTCAAGGGACCACAGAGTGGCCGGGAAGCAAACAGATTTGTTAGCTAGCCACTGAATCCCACGCATTCAAAAACTAGAGCTGTACCTAAGGTATAATCCAGCACGTAAGCTTTCTCATAACCAGTGGGGCAGTCTATAAGGCTACTTGTAGTATTAGTGTCACTGAGTTGGGCAACCCTTTCAGTTTTCTTAGCAATGCCAACAAGCTTCTGAATTGTCTTAGTCTATGTGTTCAGTGATACTTTGGATATTGTCTGAAATAATAGCCAATGGCTTTATAGTTGAGTTACCATTGTTACTATCTAAGATGTATGATTATATAGATTCGTTAGTAGCAGTTAATTTTAATATTTTATGTCTTTCTCTCCCCTTGTTGAATGCACTGGAATCTACACCTAACATAGTATCAACTTTTTTCCTCCTTTAAGTGCAAACACCAGACAAATCATGGACAGCTGCACTGAATTCTTAATACAGCTCTGTAGTACTAACCTAATCCACTAACCTCGTAGCTAAATAAGAAAATGTCTAGATTACAGGAAGGAAATCAGGTGAAACTACACCATACGCTCCCCATCATGTCTTCTGGGTGTTTGGAACACCCTTTAAGCATTTTGGCAAGGATTCTGATTTTGTGGAAGGAAACCGGAAGGAAATTGTTGTCCTGGAAGGGCAAATGCTACAAGAGCTGAAAGGCCTAGTTACAGTTAAACACAGCAGAATGTCTTGCTACTTTAATGTTCCTTCCATTCAAGTTTTTGATAGCCTGAGGTGAAGTGTGACTTTGGCTGATCTAGCATGTCATCCAGGTCCTAGAAACAAGATATTGACTATGTGTGCCTAACTAATACTACAACAGAGAAAGAACACTGGAGGCTTTAGGTATTTTCAGAAGTCCTACTGTTAAAAGTTCCTTAATAATAAATCTCCTTGGTCCACATCAAAAACTGAGGTTAAATGTTTTGCGAAACTGTTCTGTTCTTGACTGATTATGAGGCTGAATCTTTAGGGGAAGATTTTCTGCATGTGTAGTTGCACTGCAAATTTCATTCTCTGGTTTCCTTTGACTGTCAGTTGTATGTTGGGATTTTTTTTCATAACCAGTGCGGTGACATTCAATTTCTGTTTTATTGGGTTTTTTTTAAGGAATGGCCGTTGGAGGTCAGAATGGAAGTTTACAATCACCCCTTCAACCACTCAAGTGGCTGGCATCTTGAAAATTCAGGTATGCTTATCTCAAACTGTGTCCTGAGCCGTAAAGTCTCCAGTCATTATCAAGGGAGACTCAGGCCAGTGTATCAAATATGTTAAGGGAGAATGGGGACCCAATAAGCAAGGCAGCAATGCTCATTCAGTTAAGTGTTAGTGACTTAATTTGCATATTTATCTAATCCTTAAAAACATAAAATATGTGTTTAATGTAATGATTCAGAGGACTTGAGAAGGTGTATTCACCTCAGCTAGGCATATTCCTCTTTGGTTTCCTGTTTCTTGAATTCACAGTGAGACAAGCCTTTCCTTAGGGTAGGCCCTTTCTGAAGTGGATTTTTTTTTTCATTTTAACTGATAATGGGGTTTTTTTCATGTTATCCTGTTGTTCAGAAAGGTGGAAACTTTTGGTTTCAGCAATTCCACCATCAGAAATTTTTGAATCTGTTGTCTTCTTCATTCAGAATTTGGCTTTCCTGTTGGCTTTAGGGCATTTAGAAAGGAGGAATTCCAAGCAGGCAGAAGTCTTGAGACCAAAGGAAGTCTGACTGTGATGTGGTAGGCAGGGAGACTTGACTTCCTGGATTGGTTCCCTGGAATGTGTACACATACATTGCAGCAGTTTATTGAAACAGTTCTGGGATCAAGGACTGGAAATTTAGTGCAGTCTGACTTTCTGTGCAGTACTTTTTTTTTTTTTTTTTAATTAAAAAGACAGAGTCAAGTTTCTTTTTCTTTCTGTTTTTGTGCCCCCATGAGTTTTGCTTGTCCTTACTGCTCAGTGATGACTGCAGAAGGAAGATGCAAAGGAATGTTTTTCTAGTCTGAGGCTAGGATGTTATTTTAGGATGTGGTAGCTGTGTTCAGATTCACCCAAGCAAGGGGACCCTGAATCTGCTTTCCCATGCTGGTGCCAAGTCTGTATCATTTGGAATGATAGTCAAAATGTGAACAGCCATTATTATGTTGTGAGATCACAATAGTCGTGGTAAGCAGCACCTTAAGTAACTTCTAGGCTTCTCGAGACTTCGTCACTGAAATCCAACCTGCAGCAAAGAAGGCATTTTCTCCACAGCATGCGCTTTTGGTTAAATGTCTTAAGAGGTTTTCCAGAACAAAGAAGCAGGTGTCCACCTAATTCTTGGAAAGGTTAGGGCAGCAGCCTAAAAAATAGTCGGAACGAGGAATTTATTCAGGTTCTAGTCAGCTTTTCAATTTGGGCACCAGATGATTTTGTGTTTTAGTAATATTTCACATAATTAATCAAGTCATCATTTATATTCATTAAAGTCTGTGTTCTGGAGAGTGATGAAAAGTTCTAGTTTTTTGCTTGTGTGGAAACTACTTGTTTCACCAAGGAATTTTGAACTCAGTTTTAAATTTTTAGAAATTGTGTACAATTTCTTCACTGTATGTGAAGAAGCACTGAGTGCTTCCTCTTCACCTCTCAAAAGAAACAAACAAAAAAAGTGCTTTAATTTTTTTTTTAAGGAGCAAAATATTTTTCTGGTAAACGAAGTCTCTACAGCATTAGTAAAATTTTAGAGTACTGAATTTTCAGTGTTGTTTGCGAAATCTTTGAGAGCAATTATTGCCCTGTTTCTGATAAGACCTTTTATTCATAAGTTGGGGGAAAAGGCAGCATCACCTGCTATCTTCAGGTGTCTTCAATATTTTTTAAGATCATTTGCACAATTTCTTCCTTTAATTTTTAAATTCTATTAATAAATTCTAATATAGGAGATCCTCAATTGTCGTAGTCTCTTCTGTTTAATTTCCTTTAATCATATGTAAGGGGAAAAGCAACAGCAGAGCCTTTTACTAAAGCTATGTCCCTGCAGTATTTAACATGCTCCAACTGTGCATGGAAAACAACTGATAAGTGTACTGGTTACTAATTTTATCTCTTAGATAATTTGTTATTCTCATCCCTCCTTAGTTAACCTTTCCAAGAGGTTCTGTTCATAAACATCCTCCTTCTTGTAGTCTTCTGAACCCAGACCTAGCATTCTAGAAGGATGTCAGCAGTGAGGTATAGTACAGAACAGTTACTTCTCATATTTTATTTAAGATCTAACACATCCCAGAATTAGATTTGACTCTCCATCTCTGTTAAGCTTTTAGGTCTTAGCGTTTGCCTAGAATGTGACTCAGTGACACAGATAAGATGTTTGTGCTGGTGTTGGCCTGAGAGCACAGGGGAGGTCTGGGCTCTGTGCAGTGAATCATGATGGGCAAGGGGGAACACTTCTATTTCTTTGGGTTCTGCTGCTTCATTGGGAGTTCTTAGAATTGTGCACTGAGTAAGCACTTCTCATCTTTTAGGAAATGGATTGAAAAAGACTGGCAGAAGTTTTACCCAGCACTGTGTGATTTGAAAAGAAACTTCTTTTGTGGTTAGGTTGATACCTTTTGTTGCAAAACAAGTATTTGACAATAAGCAAAGTAATCGTGTAAGATGAACCATAGGCAATAATGTTTTACTCATATAGGAAACCTTTCCTCTGCCTGGTATAACAACTGCCTTACTGTGTGTCATGTTTTTTCTGTTATTTATAAAGTTGAGGGTTTATAAAGTTGCATAGGAAATTGTACTATTGTGCATTAATCTCAAAATTATGTTATGTTGCCTCATAGGGTGACACACAAATGTTTCATTTTCTCATAACATCAGCTATGTTGACTATCTTGACTTTATCAAAATTGTAAAAAAATCTTCAAAGATGCTTATTTAAGTGTCAATGACCTGCACAGCTTCTGTATCAATTATTGTTAATGATCACATGTAGTTTTATATATGCTTCCTGATTTTTGAGTTTTCCAACAGTTGTATTAGGAACTAAATGTTTTCATATCTGTCTCAACTGAATTTAAAAGTACTAAAGTTAACTTGAGTAGTTTTAGTGGTCTCCTGCAAAATAATCGAGGAAGCTGTTCTGTTGATACATCATTTCAAGAATAAATAATTTCATTCTGCTTTGCTATCTAACCTTGGGAACTGCTCTAGATAAATGCCAGCTTTTGTTATGAGCCATATCTAACAGAGGAAAATATCAAACCCAAGCAGAGCTAGAAGGGGAATCTTAATGTTGCACTATCCTTAGAAAACAGTTTGGGGAAGCAGAAAAACTTCACGGTATCCTGAAACCTTCCCAAAAGTATTTTAATTTTAAATATATCTTCACCATTTAGAATGGTCTAGTCTATTCATTTCAAGAGTTTCTGGTAAGGTCACCTAAATAAGGTGGTGTCATCTTCATGATGTTAGTCAAAACCTAAACTTCTTTGCTTGAAATACTACTTAAGGCACCTCAACACAGAAATGTTTCCAGAGTAGCCTCTTCAGTATTCCCCCTCAAAAACAGTAAATTCTGCATTATTTTGGTTTTCCTATTTGCTTTTGTTCTGTAACATTTTGTGTGTGGTTTTGGTTGATTTGTATAGGTTTCTTACTATGATAAATAACACAACATTTTGACTTTCCTGTATGTTGTTTCATTTTCTCTAGGTTCACTACTATGAAGATGGTAATGTTCAGCTGGTGAGCCATAAAGACATACAAGATTCTCTAACAGTGTCTGTAAGTGACCTTTAAAGACCTTAGTGGGTATATTGAAGTGGCTTTTTAATTTAGAAATAGAAGCAAGCTTAAAAAAGCTCAGAAGTTTGAGAATTTTGTTCTTCTACATGTATGGGAATTAATGTTCAAATTTACAAATATTTTATATGTAATATTTACTACTTCTACCTAATATGTAGCTAGTGTTTAAAAGTAAAAAGAAATTAGTGTATGCTTGCATGTGGCTTATATAAGCTACATTAACTTTGATTTTAAAGCTTTAATTAGCTTGTTGTCAGTCTTTCTGCACTTCTTTATTTAAACTTTGGTCTGCAGAGTGACGTATAGAATTAATTTTTGAATGTGAAGGAGGTTTGAGTTAAAATCTCAAAGCTCACTGGAAGAAGACCAGTATGCTAAAACAGTAAACAAATGGTACCAGTTGACAAGCAGTAGTGGGTATTCTCCCTTCATTTTCTCCATCTGTAACTGGCTCTGACAGTGTCTTGCTGTTCTGTACAAAAAGCCCTTTCAGAGATGCTTCAACTTCAGAATCATAACACACTTTATATTTAAAGCATAATTTTTTTCAACTTCTTACCAAATGGATTATTATAGTAATGAGGAGCAAACAATAGGAATAAAAATTGTTTGGAAGTAGTACCAGATGTATCTTTGAAGGATTGATAATGTTCCACCATGAACAGCTACTACTTCTGAAATAATATGTCTATAATTGTGTTTATAAACAGCAAGATTTTATGTCGAAGTGTTTTTTGATAAAATTTAAGACAGTGAGGTTAAACTGGCAAAGAGAAATTGTAAAAGTGAACAGAAGAAGTATTTTAATGATAATGACTAGCAGTGGCCAATTTGGCTCAATGGCTCAATTCATCAGTAAAGAACATTGTTTGTTAATATAAAGCAAGGCTTGTTGGCTTTTCAGTTGCAATAGCACCATGAAAAATGGGGGAATGTGGTGCCAACTGATAACACTTCTGGAGCTGTAGATATAAAATTACTTCTGACCCCCCAGAGCAAAGGGATCTATTTAGTCTTTCATTCAAATAAGAGTTGCTTCAGGGAAGGTTATGTGGATGCAAGTCTCCTTTCAATAGTTTTTGCTTCACTTACTATTGGGAAGAAACTTAATCCTGTTTTGCAATTCAGTAAAGAAGCAGCAGACCCATGAGTAGGAAAACATCTTTTACATAATTTAGCTAAAACAAAAGCAAGTATGCTGCTGGTTGCCAATTTTTAACCTTGGCTTTGAGCTTCCTGGAGGGCAGAGGCTGTACAAATTCTTATTTCACACAGAAGAAATGGTAGGTAGATTAAAAGGAGCCTCAATGACTCCTCTTTTTTGTTTGTCAGAGAACCCATTTTAAAACCATTAACAGGCACAACAGAAATAAATGACTGAAGAGTTCTCTTGTTGCTAGAGCTGTGACTAATCTTGCTGAAGGTTATTTTCTTATCTTTTGTTTTCCTCTGAGACAAATAAGACCACAGACCTCTGAATTTTTCCTTTCATTGGCAGAGCCTTTGAAAGTATTTCTTCAGTTCACTGAAAAGTTGAAACCTGTTCATTTTTTCATCTACTTTGTCTCTGCCTTCTCCTTCACGTCTCTTGCAGTGTCCAGGAGCACTTCCACAGCTGTTAGGTGCAGTTTCACTGAAACTTCGAACCAGTTATGGTTGAAGTTGTCAGAGTTTTCTCCAAGTCTTTGCCTTTGCAGGAATGAGGGATTACATAGGACAAGAACACTCCTAACTTTCAGCAGCTTCTGCAAAAGCACACTTAGGAATGTCTCCAGTGCTAAGTTGGAAGTTTGGAAATTCATGAACTCTCACTTCCTTCTGGAGACTTAAGCACTTCAGCAAATTTGCCTCCAGACTGACTGATGGGGCATATTTTATTTTTAAAAAAACCACCCACTTGCATCCTTAAACAGTTTATTTTCTGACCTCATCCTTATCAGTCATGATGAAATTTGCACCTTCATTTTTGCAAGAGGTATTTGGGGATGGTTTTAGAATACCAGGTATAGAAAGTCTAGTGTTTTCCTCAGCTTAGTCTCCAGATTCAGAATGTTTAGTGATGAACAAATCTGTTTTGGTTTCATGGTTATATTCTACTATAACTTCTGGGTCAGCTGGTGTTCTTGAAGTCTTCTTGAATTTGTACTGGAAATGTAGCATTGATAATGTTGTTATCTGTACTTTGCATGTTTTTAGAGCCTTTGGTGGGCATTGTCATATTTCCAAATGCTGATCTGTTCCGTATATCTTTTTATTATACCATAAAATTCTTAATCAAAATATGTTAATGAGCTTCATTGCAATCTTTATGCTTGTTACAGTTTGATTTTATTTTTCTAACATCATCATCATCATATGGGATATGCCTTTTGGATGAATGTTCAGTTTTGGTTTAGCCACTGAATGGCCAAGTGTTCTCATTGAGTCTACCTGATATCACTCATAACTATAGGAAAAATATAATCCACCTGGCCCTAGAATTGTGCTGTATATCAGACCTAATTCAAATGCTTTTTTCCTAGAATGAAGCCCAGACAGCGAAGGAATTTATAAAAATTGTAGAGGCTGCAGAAAATGAATATCAGGTATGTTGGGAAAAAATACTGTATTCTTACTCATGTTTATAGCATTACCATATACTTAACCAAAGCTAGTATTCTATAACTAGCAAGATAAATGCAGTTCCATATAAATAGATTACGTGCTGCTGTTAACTCTGTCTTGTCTTTCCGTACCTTCTGGTGGTTGTGCTCACCTGCTTAACATTACAACAGAAGTAATTTTTTGAGAGCAGAAAAGTTCCTTGCGTGATTGAGTATCAGCCATTCCGGTGTCTTAAAGCATTAGTGCATTCCCTAAGTGGAATTTTTGTACAGATTCTATTCAGGGGCTACTCTGTTAGACAGTTTTACTAAATATGACTGTAGGCATTACCTATTCCAGTTAGTCATTTCAAAGTGAGGAAGGTGAAACTCTTCTGGATACCCTCTGCAGAAGTGGACACATGTTCATTCAGGCTTTGAACATAAGGTAAATTTCAGACAACGTGTTCCGTCAGTTTGAAAGAAATACTCTTTAATAAAAATGTTTGAAGTATCTATAGTATGCATTATATTCAAGTTCCCACGATGTTGTGGACTGGCTTCAGCATCCTCAGAGGAAAAACAGTGGAAGACTTTCCTGTGTGGAATTAATGATGTATGAGCTAACTCTGATCAGTATTTTATTCATGCTGCTGATTAACCGCACTGTGGTTTGCTGAAACACCTTGGCTATGGCCAGGTTTATTACATGTCTCACTAATTTTCTTCACATAGTCTCAATCTATGTCTAGCAGCTTTCCTTCATTAAATATTATTTCAATTTAGCATGTTTTTATTGAGCCTGTTTAAGTGGTAGCAGGCCCCTGAGCCATTGAATATTTATATGGCATCCTGGTTCTGTTCTTCACGTGTCTTTGTGTTGTGTGCCTTTGTGTTTGGCAGACTGCTATCAGTGAGAACTATCAGACCATGTCGGACACTACTTTCAAGGCCTTACGTCGACAATTGCCAGTTACCCGCACCAAGATTGACTGGAACAAGATCCTTAGCTATAAGATTGGAAAAGAGATGCAGAATGCTTAAAGTGAACATTGCATGACTGGATCATTTTAGTGTCCTTGTATACAAATAAAAATTATTACAAAAAAATATTTGGAACTGTCAAATCACCCAGTCAGCATGGGCTTTTGCCATTGAAAATCACTGTAAGTAGTTTGGTTAGAGCACAAAGCTTAGCTAATTGACTTTTTTTCTTTTTCTTTCCTTTCAGAGGGTTGCAACTTCACTATAGCTGAATATCTTCCTTTAGAGTTTCCGTTGTACCTTTATTTTTTTATAATGAAGAGACCATGCCTTTAGTTTTCAATTACACATTAAGAACAGTTGGAAAAAATATTTTTGCATATGATAACCCTTCCTCTTGCTTTCATGTGAAATGGACAACTTGCAAAATTTGCTGGATTCCTTGTGGAGATCAGTAACATGAATTTCTAGGTCAAGGTCAACATGGAGTTAGCCATAGGTGCTGGTTTTAAAATCATCTGTCCTTTCATTGTATGTAAAATTGGGAAAAAGCATTTTCTGTATCATTTAAACCTGTCAGAAGACATACTTAGCCCCATGGTAGCTAATTTTTTTTTTTAAAGAAAAGGCCAAGGTCTAATGCTGTTTGAGGTTTTGAAATTAAATAAAAGTACTTACTCCAGAAATGCATTTAATGCTTTGTTCTGACAATTACTCAAATGAGCTCAAACTCCATCTGCCCTCCAGGTTTTTTATCGTAAAGCTACAAATGTATTATAACAAGGCATATTGTAATATATATAATCCTGTACTCATTACTATGTCTGTTTATTTTTTTCTCGGATTGAAATGTACTAAAATTCAATGTGACATTAAAATGCAAATTTTCTATTTATTTGAGTATCAGATTGCTTCCTGATATAGCCTTTTTTTGGTGTTTCCAAAGGTTTTTAAAATTCTGCTTGAAACAATCAAAAACTTGTGTATTTAGGGATTGTAATATCATTATCTTTTTCATCTATAAAACATCTGCATATGGAAGTCTCCTTAAAACAGGTGTATTTTGGCTTCATATTGGCTACAGAGGATAGAAGAAATTCCAAGACCAAAAATTAATATATTTGTCTGGGGAATACTTTCCCTGTCTGATATATCTCATTTTGAAAATGGATGTCAGGTATCTAAAAACACAGACTTCATTACAAATGCTGTATAACACTTCCATAAAATGCATAGATTTCATTTTTAATCAGATAAAACCTTGTTTTGCAATATGCTACCTACTTAAATGCTCATGATGGCAAATTAAACAGCTTGTTATTTTTTAGAAGGCAGATGTTTATGCGTACTCCTAAACCAGTAAGGCTTACACAAAGGTTTTATGTCTTTGTTTACAGTATGATCTAATGAATTACTTTAAACTGTTAAGTTACAGCATAGCAAGAGAAAGAGTCTAGACTTGTACTGAGTATAAAAATGTACATATGAAGTAGTTTGCTGTTTAAATTTTAATAGCAATACCCCAATATTCTGTTCCTCAGTGCTCTCTTATACAGAGGTATAGAAGTTCTTGAAACTGCTGCTACTTTACAGTACTAAACTGTATAGTAGAAGAGTGGGATTTGTTCTACCACAGTCTTCCTGGATAGTTGCCCTCTCAATTGTCTTTGTAGTTCAGCTCCTGAATCATGTTGTTCTTTTCAAATTAGTTCATAAAAGCTGCATGTGAGTTAATAACAAATGCTGAGTCGCTGTCAAGTCAGTCTGTCAGTCTTAACTAAGATCTAAATACAAACCCTATTTGAAGAGTTTCTTCCAATGTATTTAAGAACAAGGTAAAAAAGGCAGTGAAATGGACAGTTAGGAGAATTGTTAATGGGCAACAATGGTGCAAATAACTTTTCTAGCTGTTTAGAATGTTGCATATGACCAGAATCAGCACTGACTAAAAGTCAGAATGCTATTTTTCTTACCCGAAATAAAGAGCTAGTTTTAAATATATTCCTAATAAAGAGGTATTTTACTGTGAAGTACTCTATTACTGTATTTCCCTCTCTGTTTATTCAGTCCTGTGATAGTCTTAATTCCTTATCTTGAAATAATTTCTTCTTTCAGGTTCAATTCTACCAGTTGGATAACATAAGTAGATCTGTATTACTTATGTTTTTTCTTGTGTTAATTTTTAGTCTGTGAGACAACTTTACACCTTGAACATCAAATTTATTAAGTTATAGCTTCAATAAATCCATTTGTAAGTAAATCAACTATTCTGTTACTTTTTCAAAATGGTGTGTGCTGTATCATATTTAGGAGTAATGACTCCCCAGATGACGCTGACCTGACTGTCAGCTGAGGTACATGGCACATTTTGAGTTCTTGATTTCTAGCAAAGTTTTGGATGTCACTTGCACCTTTTTTTTTTTGTTTCTATCCCTACCACTTTTAAATTGGAGAATTTTAGAGCTTGCTTGGTAGGCTTTAGGATATTTTCTGTAGGTAAAGCACTTTCTCAGAAATTTTGCTGTGGCAATTGTCCTAATGTGAACTACTATTTGTTTATATTCTATTTTTAAATATAAAGACAAGCTTTGTATTGTTCAATCTTGATGTAATAGACATTATGACTTGTAAAATGAACTTGTAAAATGCTTGTGGTTTTGAAGTGTATTACATCTTATGCATCTTAGTGCCCCTTTATATGAAGGAATTTTTAACTTCTGCAAGTAAGCAGCTGTTCTTTGTGAACATCTGCAACAGGAGTGGCAATTCTGCTTTCAGGTTCTCCTGAGCAGCCCCCTTTTGTATGTCTGTCTTAAAATTCATACTGTGGGTAGAATGAAACTTTAAAATCATTGTAATTTTGATTCCATGGCTACTGCTGCTTACTGCTCTACATGCTGATAACAGTTCTGCCATCTGGTTCCACTGGGAGCACTGCAACGCGGTTCGTTAGTAAATGGTCACTCAGCCAGGGTCAAAAGCATTGTGTGAGGCTGAACATCCCGAGAGATGTGTTCTCTTTGGGGATGGCTCCAGCTGCACGTATGGCAGCAGTGTAGTTTGTGCAGTTTGGAAATCCCTCTCTTATCCCCACGTTCCACAGACTGGTTTGGCTGTCAAAGCCGTTTTGGTGCTCTTGAGTTCACTTCCTTTTGGAGAACTCGGAACTGGGACCTGGGCTCTGAGTGTGCACCAGGTACCCTCCAGCTCTGAATGGTGACCTGAGTCCATAGCACTGGTTTCTTTCAGGCAGCTTGAAACCACCTGCCTGTGTGTTGAGGATGTCTGGAGCTTCAGACAAAACTGGGCCGTCACATTTCTAGACTGTAAATACTGTAGGTATAGAAGTTTCATCAACTGTTCGATTCTGTGGATTCACTCCTATCGTATTGAATTACTTGCTGACACAGACATAGCTTCTGCTGCATTTGTTGACTGGAAAGACTGAAACTGTTCTTCATCTGATGCAATTGTAAACTAGGTTTAGATTAAACTTAGTTTGTTCATAACCTTGAAGTGTCAATTTTTGTGTGACAGTGTCAACTCTGAACTTTTTAAAGGGGAAAATTTGCATCAGATTTTAACCTAAAAGGTCATTTTTTTCTTTTACAGCTAAAAGAAAAGAACTCTGAATATGCACTTTATTCCTTCTGTGAAAATGAATGTTTAATACTTGGTAGGTTCTCTTATTAGCAATATTTTCCTCTGCTACTGAGACTTGCTTACCTGTAACAGGTATTGTTCAGCATGATGTTAGCCATGTGCTCATTGGCAAAAAGGGTCAGAGTGATAATCATTGTCTTAAAGGATACATGCTATAAATACATTTAGACTTTCCTGGGCATCTTTTCTTTGCAAATCAATAAAGTTATGCAGGGGCAAATCTGTCAGGTTTGTTCCTCTTCAGTCAAGAGGAGCAGATAGGGACTTTTGCCTGACTAGCTGCAGTTCGAAATAATGTCAGATCAGAAACAACTTCCAGCTTACAGGTTGTAAATATACCTACTAAAGTAGGTATATTGTAGTTGGTTGGATGGTTTGGGAGGACATCACCATCTGCCCATAATTATTTGTAGTAATTTCAGTTTTGCCTTTAAATGTGCTTCATCATTTTCAATTTCAGGTGCATACCGAGTACAGCTGTTTTAGGCATCAGTGAAAGAATTGAGAGTACTTCCTTTAATAAGTAGCTTCCCAGTATGCAACTCAGTTTGAGTTACCCTTCAAGATTGTTTCAGAATTTACTTTAAAATAATAATATTGAAGGCTAAACTGCAGCTTTGCCACACCACTATGAATGGAAGACAAGCAGCATTGTGAAGAGGGGTTCAGAAAAACATGCGCACTGTCTCTTTGTTAGGAAGTAAAAATGCCCCCAGAGGCCTTGCCAATTACAGTGCAGCAGTGTGCTTGTGGTGTATCTGGAACCTAAGCTATTTTATTCCAACACAGAGAAGTGAGTTTCAGTCCCCTGAGGTAAAGAAGGGATTCAGCTTCCCTGGAGCAAATGTTCTTATAACTGGCTAAAAGGAAACGAGGCTATCGCCTCTTTTGCAGATAAAGTGTTTATGAACCTAATTGAAAATTACAGCCACAAGCTCCTGAGTGCAGGAAGAATACTTACCTTTCATTCTCTTGGGCTGCAGTGGATGGAGTGTTTCTTTGTGCTTGCTCAAGCAGCCTCCCTGCACACTGTGCCGGCTTCCTTGGGTGGTGGGTGGTGGGTGGTGGCATTGGCATTGCATCTGTTGCAGAGGCTGGGTACTAAAAGTTAGATGCCCAAAGGCAAAAACATTGAAGTTGTTGCTGTGCTGTGAAGGTGCCAGAAGATCAAACTGTGCAGCAAGGGGCCCAAAGATTAGCCCTGGGATTTGCGATGCTGTCATGCTGCCTTTTCCCAGGTGAGGCAGCACAGTTGTAATACAAGATGTGTCAGTAAGATAATAAAATACGAGACTGCGATCAATTATGATTTTCTTTAAGGAAGAAAGGTGCCATGTGTTTCCCACTCAACCACAGTTCCTGTTCAGCCTGTGACAGGGAGCCTGATGCTGCAGCTCTGAGGAAAGGGTCAGTTCAATTAAAGGTGCACTCCAGGAGCACGGGTTTGATGGAGGCTGGCACAGCATTCACAGCCAAAGTCTGCACTGTACAGTGCCCGTGAGCTGCAGCCTCTGCTGCCCACCTCTCTGGGCACACGTGCTGCAAGTGTTGGTCGAGCTGTTCTCCCTGCCCTGGCACGGTCTGTCTGAACCTAGGCACAACTAAGGCTGCTGCCCCAAATGCCCTGGTGGCCCTTCTGTTAGTAACCTGCTATTGGTACAGTGGCCTGGCTCTAACCATGCAGTAATAACTTCCACATAGTCTGGAAATAGGGAAACAGACTTGGAACAGGAGCAAGGTAGTTACTAAATGAATCAATATTCAAAATAGAAACAGATTTTTTAATACATACATTTTCAACTTTGCTGTGACACTTAAGGTTAATATCTGCATACGCACTGGAGTAGAACAGTTTTAAACTAAGTAGCAGGAAGAAAAATCTGCTCTATTCTTTCCTTTTACAAGACATGTGATTGACAAACCAGCTTTTGGATGCTGTAAAACTGGTAAGCTTTGCAAGTCTTTAACTTCACTGTAACAACAGGAACAATAGGTGGCAAAAATGATTAGCCAAAAAGCACTTTTGATTACAGATTCCAAAGTTCAATATTCAGTTGGAAGATTTCTGAAAAATAGTGGTGTTAGAAATCCTTGAATGGAATGCAAAAGCTTATCTTGTTTTGTTTTTTTTTTCCAGAGTGTGGCACCATCACCTGCATCTCAGCTTTATGTGGCAGGACAGACTTGTCTGCTCTGAAATAAATTATTAAAGATTATCCTTCCTCTCCAATTCTTGTAGGTTTTGGTATTATTAGTATTAAGGTAGATAGTAGGAAAAGATAAATCTCCCAGGCCAGATCTTGACCTTTTCTATCTTAGCTGTGGGCATACAGAAAGGCTTTTTCCCATTCTCTTTGCACCACGTTTTATATATTGGAAGAGTGTCTCCAGACTGTAGCTTTTAGATTAAAGATTGAATACTGCAACTCCAATTTCTACATGAAATCCAACACTCTAAGTCATTTCCTTACATCCTGCTTTTTGGTTTCTGCACATTTTGAGACACTTGTTTTTCTCTGTGTATTGTTTATTTCAGCCCTGATGATACTGCAGGCTATCACGATATTAAGCTGGTGCTTGGATTTCCTTTTGCTAGAATCTGCTCTTGATTGCAATAATGTTCTCTAGTATTATCTTTATCAGCTATTAGGAATTTTAAAAACCATGCTAAATTGAGGAGATGAAACCAACCAGCCAGCCACTGCTAGGTATGTGTGCCTGATGTTATCCTTCTCTACTGACAAAGCAAGTACTGGGAGTGTACAAAAAACGAGACCATCTGTATCCTAATGATGTGGACCAGCCAGCACATGGATTCTGAACTGAGAGCATCTTGGCATGAAAAGACGGGCTGCTGTGAACTTTTCCAGGGTGATGAACTGAATCCTTGTGATCTGGGATATTGTGCCAACAACAGGCAATTTGTTTTTCAGTAGGTACTGACATCAGTTAAAACTGCGGAGTTGAAATGCACCACCCTGTCCTGTGCTAGGAAGCACATAATATGCTTCTTTCCTACCTTTCTTTCTATGGAAAGGAAAAGGAATCAATGATCAGTCAGAGCTGAGAAGCTCTGAGGTGCATCTCACCTGGTGAAAACTGGATGGTAACATCCATGCAAGCACTTTCCATATGTCTCTGTGTGTGTGGGGACAGCTCTCCTCCACCAAGCGAGCCAGAATTACTTCTGGAGTATCAGAAAAGTGTGAGTCATTCAAGAGCCTGTTTAAAGCTCCCGTAGGCGTGTACTGAGTGTGAAGGATTCTTTAGCTGTCCTTGGTGCCAGGAGCCAGCTCAGTTGCAGAAGGCTAGACCTGAGAGATGCTGCTAAGAAAGTAAATGCCATATGCTCACGAAGAATTGAAGTGCTGCTCCTGTTCCAAGGCTTTGCTGCAAGGCAAAGGTTTCTGCGTGACTGATTCTCTGGGTGCAATAGAATTTGTTAAAATCGGTAATTAGTATGTGTCTTTTCCCAGTTCATTACGAAACTGAGTGAGCCATCATCTTC
The DNA here is from genome assembly GCA_013398855.1 of Mohoua ochrocephala. Classification (NCBI taxonomy): domain Eukaryota; kingdom Metazoa; phylum Chordata; class Aves; order Passeriformes; family Acanthizidae; genus Mohoua; species Mohoua ochrocephala. The sequence continues at coordinate 191,762 of VZTA01003415.1, read as the reverse complement.
CCTTTAAGAACTTGTCTACCTCTCCTTAGCTCTTTCAGCTGGAAACAGTGTGTCTTGTAGTCCTACCAGCAGTTGATGTGGCCAGAGTTACTCCACCTGAATGTAAATGAAGAATGGGGGGAGCGTGCCAGTAAAATTTCCCAAGGAATAAATCCAGCTACCTGATACTTCACCCTCTGGGTAAGATCCTTTCAGACATAGTAAAGTTGCTGCCCAGATTGCAGCTGCTGACAGAGAGTGGTAACCCAGTGCCTGGTGTCAAAACACAGGCGATGACAACATTGAGAAACAAGGCAGTAGCGGCTGCAACCTGGGCAATCTACAGTCCAGGATTATTGTTCTAGGAATCATGGAAGTTACCAACTAAGTAACATACCTAGTAAAGGAGGTTCCAAGGTTATCTATAACAGTGGGTTTTCAATGCAGCTGATGGGCTTGCTACAACCATGTGGCAGTCCTGTGGTGATCACCATACAAGGTGAGCAGCAACCATTACTATATCCTTTTTCCAGAATCTCGCCTAGTTTTTTGATGCAAGGAAAAGCCCCTTCAGTATGGCATTTTGTGCCTTGCCAGCAAGGTTAGGAAATGCTGAGCGGAACAGAAGTGTATGGGTGAAGCTCCCTGCTTGCCCACTAGGGTTTTCATCTTGTTCCTCTTCCCTGCTGCCGTGCAGAGCAACTGATTCAGTCAGCAGCATCACTACTAAAAGGGGAGGCAGGATGGACTGAATTAAAGAATGCTGCGAGGAAGGTATTTGGATCTGAAGAATGACTGCTGGGTGTGGAAGACAGAACGCTGTGACCCAGCAAGAACAGATCAAGCAAAAGTGAAGAGCAAAGGAGGGAAGAAAGTAGGACGTGATGAAGCCAACGTGTAAGATGGACAATTGTTCTGTAGCCCGAATCTAAAGATGAGCTCACAGAGACCTTCATCTGTGGAGAGGATAAGAAGAAGAGGCTCTGTGAGGGAGGTTTTCTCAGCAATGACATACTGGATGGGTGTGGAGAGGCAAGACAAGCAAGCAAAGCAGAAAAGAATTGCATCAGGCAAGGCAAAAGGATATTTTGGTACTTGATTTTGCAAAGGTTTAACAAGATTTGGCTTGGGAGCCAAATCTAGCTGTGATGTGGGTAAACGACATGCCATTTAGGTGCTACCTGCTTCCATGGCTTGCTTAATCCCTTCCTGCCTAGAGGCAGAGCTGTTCTTGTCCTCTGCAATCGTTGCCAGCCTCGAGCAGCAATAATTACCTGTACATGATCCAGCACAGTGACTGCTCAGTTTCCTTCCTCTGAATGTCTGGAGATTAAGTAAAATGTAACTGCCGGTGGATTCCTGTGCTGCTACCGATATGTAGCAAGCAGGTAAAGATGCCGTGTTGCAAATGCTAGAGGGAAAATAAAGTACACTCTGCTAATTGCAGATTTCACACGGGAGGAGTTGAGACCTTTTTCTCTCTTTAAAATATTTTTCATTAAATATAATGTCAACACTCACTAAATTGAAGACCATGCTCAACATATTTTTCCTTAAAAAAAAAAGGTCAAGATACCAATCAGTGAAAAAAGGCCATGTCTTCTACATCTCCCACAAATGCATCCCCNAAAAAAAAAAAAAAGTAAATTTACTGTTTGGCATCAGTCCAAGGCATGGATGTGGGGAGCAGAGCTTTTGTCCTTTTCCTCGACCTCAACAGGGGAGGGAGAAACCAGTGCTGGTTTGCTGGTTCCCTCCGGGCTTTTCGCCATCTGCCTCTGCCTCCCTGTTTCTCCCACAGCCTCCCGTGACGTACAGAACATGTGTGGATGCAGATGCCAGATTCTGACTTGTGGAGAGCTCTTTTTTGACCGGGGGCCAACCTCGCAGCTCGCGTGATTCCTTTATGAATGCTAAGCACGTACCATCCTGTACAAATGCTGACATGTCTTGCTCCACCACCTTTTATAAAGAGGCTCAATAAAATGCCTCAACAGATGCGTGTGTCCACTTCACAAAAATACCTAAGTGCTCCTGGGGGATATTTCCATGGATTTTTAAAAACCCCAAACAATTTGCTTTATCGAATATGTGTCTTTGGGATGGGGCACTGCCCCACCTTGATGCCTGAGTGTGCTGACAGTCAGGGTGAAATTCCCATCTCATTTTTAAGGAAAAAAGGTAATAAGGCAAAAAAGCAGCAGAAGAAAATAGGTTTGGATTTTTTTTTTTTTTAATTTGGTTGGGGTTTCCTTTCTGGTTATTTAATTATTTTGAACACTACCCAAAAAGACTGAAACTCTGCTCTGAGTTGCACTGGCTATTTAGCAACACCTTCCATTGCCCTCTCTTTGCACTGACATCTGATTCTTAACTGAGCTAGTTCTAACCTGGGTTTTGTTACTTGTCTTGCAATTAGGGCAGCTTGTTAGTTGAATTTTTTGTCAGTAAAGATCTTAAAACAACTTTCAGACAGGCCTTCCTCCTTCCCAGACACATTCTATAGCAGCATGTTTTCTGGAAGAGTACCTGTGGCCATGGACAACGTTTTCTTAATAATGGAGACAAGTTTTTAAAGCTTTTTGACATGCGGTGCTCAAGGCATATTTGACTTTTCCTCATTAGTATTGGTGGCATGTTTTTAAATATTACTGTCTTTAAGCTGCAGATTATTCCTGTAATACTGTAATATCCCACTTTTAGAATGAGGAACAGAAACTTCAGCCTGGGAACACTGTTCAGAAGTCTGAAGTTGCATACTTTTGCAATATCTATGTTTTAATAAAAATACATTGATTAAATTGTAAATTAAGCACAAATTTTTATTTCAGTCTTTCTTACCATATTTTCGATTCTCTGGATTGTGACTAAGGATTGTGTGTACTTTAGTTGAAAACAGATTTTTGGTATGTGATTAAGGCATTTTATGCAGACTTTGGTATGTCTGAAAAGCGCCGTGTACGGGATCCCATGAACTCTCCCCCAGTGCTTTCACTCACATTGGCACGCTGCTTCCCAACCGATGCTGATTCCAGCTTAGACTGCCATCTGCAGCTCAACGCTGATACTGTTCAACATGCAGCTGATCTGCTTAATAGGTGCACTGTTTGCACATGTGTTTATGTGTCTGTAAATGCACATCTGCACCTAGGCACGCATACCTATGTGCATTGATGTTTAACGGGGGTCTGGATTACACAGTGTTGGGCATAACGCTGCTTGATGGGATTCGGTTGGCAATGAGGCACCAGCTGAACGTCAGGGGGATGTCTGGCTCCTTTGAAACAAGCTGACAATGTTTCCCAGTGCTCACATATATATATATATATATATATATATATATGGAGCTCATGTGGGTCTCATTTCTGCCCTTTCTGAATGCCCTCGACTAGTGTGCCTGGCCATCTTTTGGCTGCCAAGACCCCAATGAAATCTTATTTTTTAGCCAGGTTCCAAGAAGATTATACATTATGGGCCTAGAAAAGGTCTCTCGTTCTGATCTCTGAAATTATCAGACAGAAGATATTTTAAGGTTTACTAAAACACCCAAACATTAAAAACCCCACTGGTTTGGATCTTGGACTACTTTGGACCCATACAAAGATTGTGTGGGCAAAATTTTCAAACTGGACTTTTGCTGCACAGTGGTCCCATCTATTCTTTCCTAATTGCCAGGAGCCAAGTTGAAGAAAATGTCTTTCTTCTGAAAAGAAACAAAACTTCACTGTACCTCATGCTTAGTAACTGTCATTGCTTCTGCTTCCTGATTTTATTTAGCAAAGTCATCAACAGTCATATGAGAAATTAGGAACTCTGAACTGGGTTTATGGCAAACAAATTAGCAATGTTTGCACTTACAGGTATTATTTTGAGGTAGGAACTGAGGGCCTGTGTGAGAAAACTCTAAACAAGTGAGGTAATTGAGTGGAAAATCTTAGCAGAAAAGTAAAACACTGTTTTCAAAATTATTTTTGTCCACTGATTCACTTCAGCTGTATTCTGTTGTATCTTGACTTACCAAATGAGTGCCTGGAACCAGATGACAGTCAAAATGGTGTCTTTCCATAGTAGTGAACAGTTTGCTTCTGACTTATGAAATGCATGTTTCAAGGCTTTGTATTTGCTTGGAATTTCATTCAAACAGAACTGAGAGACAAGAGATAATTTGTGTTAAATAGAGCCTGAACAGTGAACGTGCCTTGAGTGTCAGCTTAGGTGCTTCTTTAATAGGAGCAGCAGAAATGTAATTTGTCATATGAATGCACAAAGCTAGTCATGAGTCAAAATACCCAGCGCATAACTGCTTGTCACCTCACACAAACATTGGGTTTGGACACATGCTTTCTATTTCCTGAGGTTTTTTGGGGTTTTATTTGGGTTTTTTGTTGGGGGGTTTGGGGGGTTTTTTGGTTTTTTTGTGGGTTGGTGTTTTTGTTTCTTTGATTTGTTTCATTGGGTTTTGGTTTGGTTTGTGCCATTGTTTTTTGTTGTTGTGTTTGTTTGCTTGTTTGTTTTGTTGGTTTTTTCTTTGTACAGCACCCAATGAGAAATCCTTTTTTTTTAAAATACTTTATGCTCACTGTAAAATCATTGGAGATCTGGAAGTGAAATGCATAACATTACTGCAAAGCATTAATAACTTCTGTAATTTCAGGGGAAGAAGAAGCAGTGGTGCTTAAAGGAAGGAAGGCATAAAATTAATAACTGTGCTTTAAGTGGGCACGGTGTGTAGTGTTTTGACCTTCTAGTAATATAAGAGATTAAAAGAAAGCAGAGCTGGAGGAACCAACACAATTCACCCTTTAATTGACAATAGAATGAAAAGTTGTTTGTAACAAGAAACTTTGGAAAAGCCCCATACACCACCTCTTATCTTTCATACATAAAAGAAATTGGTCATAGTCAGTTTTTTAAGACAAGCACGAATATTCTGAAAATTAAAATATGTAGAGGAAAATTTATAAAAGTGAAAACTTGCCTAGTGCCTTGGTCCTTTTACTAACACATGAGAAAATGTGAGAGGAATATTTTGATTTATAAATAACTGCACGATTGAATAAGGTTGAGGTTTTTCAGGTGTGACCTAAGGTGCTAAGTATTTCTTCCCTTTAAACTGGAAGGAGAAGCTGAAAAATTTGAAATGCGGTTTTCTTTGGTATGTAATTAAACTATAAATGACCTTTTATGTAGTTAATCTGTATATTCTAATTTTAAAAGTTTTGTGATTTATTAGCAGGAAAAACTTCTGTCAGCCTTGCACCAATATTCTTATATGGTGGTCCCTTAATCAGAAGATCCTGTCACCATCAAATGCAGAAGACACAGACAGTGTTCCCTCCCCATCCAGCTTCAAGTCCCCGCAGTAGTCTGGAAGAACAAATTTCGTGCCTTTGCTACCATGAGAAGGCATCAATTTGTACAGCTACAGGTTTATTTTGGTTTAATGCCTTTGGGTATTGTAAACATTCTAGGAGAGCTACTATGTTTCTCTCTGTGATGACTATTTCTGTGGCGGACTAGAAAATCTCAGGTCGGAGTGGTTACTACCAGTTGGAGACATTTTCGAGGATTTTTTTCTTCTTTTCATAATACTTTATAAATAGTACCTGTTTCTTACGATGCTGGAGAGTGTTACCCCACTGGATACAGACAGTGGAAACACAGGAGAGAGATCCGAACAAATTGCAAATTTGTGGTGCGTATTTACTTAAATGTTTGTAAGCTGTGGGACACCAAAAAAAAGCAGGGATCAGCCGTGTTTACCGACCTGAATTTTTATCACATTCTGCTGTCGATCTAAATACCTCATTCCCGGAAGAAGCAAAATGTATTTCTCAAAAGTACAATTCTATGACTTGAAGTTTATGCTTTGCTGACACTATTTTAATGAGACACATATCTAGTGGGTGCCTTCCCTGCCCTTGGCAGGGGGCTTGGAACTAGATACGGGTCCCTTCCCACCCATTTATTGCGCCACATAGTTATCTTCCAAGGAGGAGAGTTTTGCAGTTCGGGACTCTGCTGGGCACTGTACACACCAACACATGCACACAGGGACTTCTGTGCCTCTTTCATTATCCCAACAAGAAGCTCAGACGAGTCAACTGCAAAAAAAACATCCTGCGTGAGCCCTTTTTAGGTTTAAAGTCCTGTTGCACGGTGAAAATGCCGCCAGAAATTATTGTTCAAGATCGTAAAGATGTGGGGGGGAAAGTTGCATGGCCTTTCTGCCCCCTTGTGCCCCGGTTCTGCTCTCGGCGCACGGCGCCGTGCCCCGCAGCCTCCCGCGCTCCCGCGGCGCTCCCGCGGCGGG
>VZTA01003415.1:100207-185094 GCA_013398855.1 Mohoua ochrocephala | reverse complement strand
TTTCCTCTTTTCTCTCCAAAAAACATGGCTGAAGCTGGGACGGGCTTTTTGGAACAGCTCAAGTCTTGCATCGTCTGGTCCTGGACTTATCTCTGGACGCTGTGGTTCTTCATCATGCTCTTCCTCGTCTACATCTTAAGGGTGCCGCTGAAGATCAATGACAATTTAACCACAGGTAGGCTGTGATCATCTGCCCCCTTGCCCTGCCCCGGGGGCGGCTCAGCCGGGGGTGCCCGCGGGGGCGCGCCCGCCGCCGCCCCCTCGGCTGTGCGAGTACTGTCTTAAGCTATTTATACTATTCGTATTGTGCTCAAGCACTTTTTTAAACCAGGATTAAAACTTTATTTATGTTCCTGATAAAAATTAGATCTCAGCTACTTTTTCTGAGTGATAATAAATAATAAGAGTGCAAGTTTGCTGGAAGACTGTCGCTGTTGCGATGGACTTTGCTTTGGCTGTTCAGACTCGCTAAGGTAGTGTGCCACTGCTGTACTGAATCAGCAGTAACTTAGGTACTGTTAGCCGGTCTGGATCGGGCAGTTACGTCTTTATCTTGAAATTGCTTATATTTCCTACCCATCTACTTTGATAATTTAATTTCTGCCCCCCCCACCCCCCACCCCCATGCTGGAGAAGACAAATTAGGTTTTGGGGCAGATGAGATGCAACCCATGTGGCATCCCTGCTGTTGGGAAGTCAAACGTTATCTGAGCGTTTTTTACCCATCCCTCTGGCCTGTTCTCATTTGATAAGCCTCTGGCAATTCCAGCATCAAAGAAGAATTTAAAAAAAAAAAAAAAAAGAAGATTCAGCATATGGCAGCTTTCACTTTAAGCATAAACGCAGTTATAAATTGCATTTATAAACTTTAAATGCAATTTTGGTCAAATTTCCAGAATATGTCTTTGAACAATATCCTGTTTCTTTTGCCATTGCTGCACGCTGATTAGAACAGGATGTAATTCTTGTTGCTTGATTCTTAATAATTTATGTAATGCGTATGTCCCAGGTAGACATTGCAGGGCATGGTTGTCACAGAGAAATGTCAGAATGCTTTCTGTTATAATTTTCGCTTTTGGAAAAAATCACAGACATCCATCTGAGACCTAATCAACCCCCTCTGATTTCTTCCTGAGTTTGAACAAACTAATTCTTGATGCACTCTCTCATTTGAAATGTTACTCCAGCTGAGTCATCTTGGGGTTTACTGAAATGTCTCAAAATGCAAGTAAAATGACAGTATGAAATATTTGAGGAGTTTAAAAAGGCTGAAGAAAGTCCCAAAGTTCAAGATGAAAATGAGTTACCAGGGGAGAACAATAGGCATAGTATGGTCTTTATGCATCATCTGTTCCTAAATGGAATTCATTAAAAAAATAGTACTGGTAATAAAATGATCGGGTTTTGTTTTGTTTGGTTTTTCAAAGCTTGTTTGAATGAATTAAAACAGATTTGATTTACTGTGGGTCGTTCCCCCCCTAGTTGATTACAGTCGGGTTCTACTGTCATTAGTTTAAGGTTGGTCATAAAGTACCACTGGTGATGTGACACCAATCAAATTTATTTCAGTGATGTGAAAATAAATTTGTAACTGTTGCTACTGAAACTTCTGCATGACATAAAGAAATAGTAGGGCGATTAAAAACAATGACTGGGCATTTTCCCAGAACAAGCTGGATCTGTTGGCGAGTTGAGGTCAAACAAACTGGTTTTCAGTACCACTGGAGGCAGGCTCAGGCAGCCAGTTAAAAAAACGCAGTTCCACAGGTGTGATTTGCACTTCGTGAAAGAGTGATTTAGAAAGGTTTTAGAGATTTAGATCAAACACCTTCAACAGAGTCCACAGTGGGCTGCTGTGATACGAAGGACTGGTGTGGCATGTATGGGAGGGCACCTGCCACAGGGACCTGGCGCTTGCTACTGCTGTATGATTTTGTTTTTCCATGCCTAGTGTCAGTATTTTTAAAAGGAAGTGGAAAAGCTGGAGAAGATAGTGGAAAAATTATTCCAGGGCTGGAGAGAAGCATCAGAATAAGATTACAGTAAGGTGATATTGTCGTGGAGAGACAGAAATGGCCTTTTAATCATGGAAAGAATTACAACAATTGATGACTAGAAGCAGAGGGCAAAACTCAATTTTATCATAATCGGGCATTAATTTTTAGCAGCCTTGGATCAGCTGGTAAAGGAACCTTTGGGATTCGCATGTCTGAAATTGTTCAAATCCGATGGTGAAACAAGAGTCTCTAGTGTTCTTGCAGCCTTAAATTGCTTTTTGGCTAGGAAAGGGCAGCAGGCTGTGTACCACTGGCAGTCAGAGTCATTGCAGATGGTTTCACCAAATAGACCGGTGGTTGGTCACTTGTATCGGAAAGTCTTACTGAGAAGAAGTGTGGGGTCTTTTCCCCCTCTTTCAGTGTTGTACAGATGTGCACACCGCTCACTAACATGAGCAGTAGTGCATGTTGGTCATCCCACGCATTTCGGTGAGCTCCCAGGCCTGAAGGTCCTCATAATGGCCAAGCATAATGTCAGTGTCCTCAGTGGAGTACATTACTGTGATAGAACCAAATGGAAATCTCGTCAATCATATAAAAATATTAACGCTAAATCTGGTTGTGGTGTTTCATGTGGTTTTGGGGTTTTCTTTCATTTTTTAAAAGTTTGATGTCCAGATCAAATAATAAAATTATGAATAGGAGAGTTTGAACTATTGAACTATTACTAACAGTTCAATACAATACTGTTGTATTGAAGTATTGTTCCATTAGCCAGGAAGCAAGAGAGGACACTTCATATGCCAGGCTAGAATATTAAATACAGAATAAGCAGTTGAGGAAGCGGATGTTATCATCTTATTCCAAAATAACTAAACATGCCTATTTTATATAACATGCTGTATTTTCTTCCCGTGTTGGCACTTGCGTGATTTCTGAATGCCACACTAATCTGAACTAAGACACACCTCTTCTAAAAATGTGCTTGTTTTTCCTGACATAAGAGTTTGGATTTCTCGTCAAATCCTAAGAAGGAAAGAGGCACTGAAGTTCAACATTTTTTGATGATTTTATTTATCCTTTCAAAGTGCAACAGAAAGACAGGTTTAATGACAAGAGCATTAAGTATGACTAACTTGTGACAAGGCAGACAGGAGGAAACCTCTGGCTTGCCGAGGGTGGAGAAATCAGAAAACCTGATTTCCTAAAAGTGTGAAAAATAAATATACGGGTATGAGCTCTGGGCTGAGTCTGGTTCTGCTGGTGTCTGTGGAGTATTATTATTCAGCTGTGCTGGAGCAAGGCCCTGTGGTGCTACCAGCTGAGCAGCTAGAGAGGGGAGCATTAGAAGCCTGCAGAATGAAAGAAAGCAAGTAAAATTGTCCTGCCAGGCCCCTGAGGTCATCATAACCACGGTTGGAAGAGGAAGACTACATGACCTTGTGGTGGCTAGGACAGAGTCATTACCTGAGGAACATGGTAGATTTCTTCATTATGACTTTTTAAAAATTATTATTATGACATTTGTACTGAAATAAATAGCAAAAATGTTAATTAATGTGGGATTTGTGACCATATAATAGACTTTTCTTAAAGCCTATCACCTGAAACACTGCGCATGGTGCTGGCCATTTGGAGAGGGAAGAGGCTGGTGTGGAGCAGGGCTGGCAGCACTGGCCATCACCAGGTCCCCACTCAGCCCTGTGGTTTGTGCATGTGTGGCCAGGGGACGAAGTGGACGTGTTCAAAGTCCTGTAAAATTAGGGTAACAACACTTTCTCTTTGTCCAAGAGTCTCTCAGAAGACACAAAATTGAGAGGTTTTTTTAGTCAGCCTGGCCCACCTCGGACGTGTTCACCAGTGTGTGCATTGCACTGACTTCAGGAAGCAAAGCACTTGGAACAGTCCCATCTTACGAAACGATCTTGTGTTAAACCATGCAAGAAAGCTGAGTGTGATTTCATTAGCAGAAATACTGCGGAAGATGAAGAGATGGAGCCTGCCTCTCAGGTTTGGGCTATGCTGTCTTAGGGTGGTGGCTGCTGTCAGTGGAGCTCATCTCATCTTTCTGATCTCCCCTTTCGGGACTTTCCGACCCTGCAGATCTATACTGCTCATCGGTGCAATCTGCCCCAATAAGCTGCAATGTGAAAAAAAGAGTAACTTTTCATTCCCACGGTCTCAAATTCAAGTAGCAGCAGAAAACACTTGCCTGCTATTAAAATTTAACTAATTTCACTTTTTTCCTTCTGCTGATAATTCAGCCACGTGGAGCTGCATGTGCGCAAGCTGCGGTGATAAACCACCTTTAGGACAGCAGGATTTTTTGGGGACTGGACACCTGGGGGTTTGTCTTGCCTGGGCAGGGGGGGCACGGCTGCAGGTGCTGGGGCTGGGGCTGCCAGTGCCTGCTCGGCCCCTGAAGCCACCGTGCATGTCGAGGTGTGTTTGCTGTGATAGCATCTTGACAGATGGTCAGGAGGTATTGTTCCCCTTCATAAATTTAAGCTAGGGCAGTTAATCATGAGGGTTGGAAAACATTAACCAGGCAAAGGCCAGGGAGTTTCAAACAGTTTGAAAACCAGTGAACAGATTCTTTCTTTTGAGAAGAACTGAAGGACAGTTAGTTTTAGTTTTGCAGACTTGCTGGTAATTGCTTGGCCTTTCTTCATAGCAATCTGCCCTCATTGTGATGGGTTTCCTGTAAGCATCTGCTGTGTGAGCTACAGAAGTGAGCGTGGTGGTGGGCGAGTCGAAAGAAAACCTGGAGCAAAACTCTCATGCCACCAAAGGAGATGGAAGAATTCTTAACTCCCTGCAAGGGCCGTGTAGTTTTGTTTGGGGTATTTTCAAGAACTTGACTGTTGAAAGTAAAGTTTCGAGTGCATGACCACTTCTGTCAAGGTCAGCATCAGTTCCACATATGAAATTCACAGAATCAGTTACAGATAGTTTGCTCACTGACCCAAAATCACTTGCATTAATTTTTGCATTTCTTAGAATGTAAATTAAATATTTACTAAATACTGATCTTATTTTCTGCTTAGTGGAATTAAAGTAAACAGTGTTTTCTTAACTGTTGACCCCTCTCTTCAGCTGTATCACTTACAGCACCACAAAGCATTCGTAGTTGCTGCTGAGCCTCCGGACAGGGTTTGGATGTTAGAGGTTTTTTTGGTCTGCCTTTTTGGGTTTTGCAAAAATTAGTTTTTACTGCTGTAGGCTAATATTCATGAGGTTATTATAAAACAGGTTTTAACTGTTTTAAGCACGTGTATTTTCATCATGATGCATTTGGAAACTCTCCCTTTCATTTTTTGTGGAAGAGACTACGATGCGCATGAAAGTAGTATGTTACTTTGGACAAGAAGTAGACAAATCTTTGTAGATTAAACTGGGGATTCTTGGGGGAAAAGCTGTATCAAAACTTGCTGGATCAATGCCCTATGCATGCAGTATACAATGATACTTGTTTTCTATGAATTTTGAGATTTCTTCACCGGTTTGACTTTTTGATTGAGCTTAATTTTTCAGTCAGCATCAGATGCTGGGAATGGAATGAAATTTGTAGGAAATGCAAGGTTTTCAGAAAATACTGTTCAAAAAAATTGACTTTCTTACTGCAAAAGCTCTAGAAGATTTGGAGTCAGTATTTCAGGGGAAACGTGCAAGCCAGAGCCTTCAAAATAATATTTGGTAACATCTTGAGTGAGCGTTCTGTAACACTGACTGATATGCAACCATGGCGCTGTACTGCCAGCCTCTAACTGAAGTCTGATGTCCTCTGTGTGCTGATGAATATCTGCAGAAATGGTCCTAAAACTGCATATGGGTAGTGGGATTTTCCCAAAGCATCCACTGAGTGCCTGGACAAATTTAGCCCAAAAGAACATAAGCCCCTCATCGTTCACAGGGGTCATAGGCCCTAATTGTCTGAGCGGCTGCGAAAATACCACCATTCTAAATTAAAGAAAGAACTTAAAGTAGATTTTTTTGGTGGTTATTTTGCAAAGAAAATGAAAAAATCCAGATCATAAATTTGTATTTGTGAAAGACAGAAGAAGTGCTAACTGGTCTCAGTGCCTCGAGGACTGAAAAGAAAGAGAAAAGTACATAAATCTGTGCCAGGGCTGTACATTAAGTGAAAAACAGAAGGTCATGATGCCTGCCTGAAAGCAGCACCTGGCAGGAATTAGGAAGATGACGTTGGATAAAACAGGGATTTTGAAGGGAATGACCTGCGTGTGTTTTAAAATGGATTCTCTGACAGGAGCTATGAGAGTCTAGTAAAACCACACTGTTAGCCTAAGGAAGCTCAAGCTGTTTATCTAATTACAGAGATGCTACTTGACAGTAGCTGAGGAGGCGTAAGAGCTTTAATCTAGCTGACAAACATATAGTGAGCTTCCTAAATATTTGGAGTTAAAATGCATGTTAACTTGTCAGAATCTTCAGTGGTCTGAAGGAGCAGCCTGGCTGTGAGACATGCTGAGTGCAGTGCCCTCACTTTAACAAAGAGGTGGCTGCTTACGCTGTAAACTCTGTGGTGGGAAGAAAGCAGCAGGTACCAAAGTAGCCTTTAATATAGGGAAGAGAGGTCTTAAAAAAGGGGTGGCTGCAAACTGAACCCAGAGGAATGCACATGCTAAGTATTTTTTATAAAAGATTTTTGAAGATGTGTCTTTGGACCCAGTGGATGTGGCAAGGGATATTACGGCTCTTCATCTTTGGCTCTCGTAGTATTAAGACCATCAGTGTGATGAGGTTTGCCAGGCTCTTCAGTGGGGAAACTGGGAGTGAAATCTAACGGCCCATAATGAACAGGAGAGCTGACTAGTTACAACAGTATCATGCTGAGGTTTAAAAACCCCCACACCCAGCTAAACACACTTGCTGGTGGTGTGCCGGTAGGTTGTGCACGGAGGCTCCGATAGTCCCAGATGTGCCAGGACTTTTGTGCGCATGCCAGAGAGCAGTCCCTGCCGAGTCCAAGGTTTCTGTGTGCTGTTCAGTCAGCTGGCAAGCTCTGTGCTTCAGGGAGAGTTATTTGTCTTGTTGGCAAATGGTAAAGCAAATAAAACCACTTAAGTGGTGACTTAGGTTGGAGGGCCCAGCAGTTTCTTTTGGATTGAAGGAATGACCATTGCTGTCAGAAGTTGATGAAGTCTTTTGTGTGGCTGTCACAACAAGTCAGGATTCACCTTTTTTTATCCAAAATTAGTTATTTAAGAAGGTATTTTACATTTAGCAAAATAAGGCCCAGCTCCAGATATCTGTCAGAATGTTGAATACAATTGAGAGTTCTGTTGAACTGTACAGGAAGAACTAAGGCAAAGGGAAATGAGACCTTGATCCTGCAAACCTTCAGTAACGGTTTGGTTTGTTCTGCAAGCGTAGGCCCAGGGCTTTACTGCACAGGTAATTAATATGCATGAATTCTCAAAGACTTGGGCCTAAATATTTTACGAAGGTACTGCAGGGAGCCTGTAGCAATACGGGGGACAGAGTCCCCAGCTGCTTCAGTCCAAGGGTAGTTTTTCCTCTTGTGATTTGATGATCACATCTAAGTTTTGCCTTTTTTTTTACCAGAGCTATTTCAGGAACATACTTAGGGCATCTGTCATAGAATTTAGGATAACGCCTATCCTGGTCCTGTGGACAGACTGTGAGGTGCTTGTGGGGATGTCCCTCCTCTCTTGGCTGTTAGAGGGGGTGTCTGAAGGCTCCTTCCACCTGTTTTTAAATTAGCTCTTTGTGGCACTGGAGGCATCTATTGAAAGATTGTGTTATAAACTCCAGCTCGTCCTCATGTCTGTGAAGTGTCATGTGGACCAATGATGCTGTGTAAATACTAATGAGTTAAAGTTGCTTTGTGAAATCCCAGCACAGGCTAATTGGATTTTTTTTGTGTGTGTCTTAGTCAGACGCTGCAGAAGGGCAACCAGTTTTAACACCGAGAACAGTAAGCTTAAGCAACGATAATGCATTTAAAGACAAGAGTTAATGTCACGCTTTCAGCAGACAGAACAAACAAGTTGTAACTGTTAAGCCCGAGGAAAGGGCCTAAATTCAAAGTCCAAATCAAACCTCGCCAGCTGCTGAGAGAAGACAAAGATTTATTATTGTGGAGTCTAAACTGGAGATTTGTCGCTGTGGTAGACTCATTGCTTAAAGTGATTAAGTGCACTTAAATATACCAATTAGAAGGATGAAAGCTATAGGGCAAAAATGAACTGCAGTCATGGTTAAGATTCCTATTCTGTATAGTGTGCCAACTGCAACCATGAGATTTAATTTCCAGCTCACTTTCTACAAATAAACTTGGCTTACTGAATGTCAGGACTGTTAGGTTGAAATGTAGGGTCTTGTGCTCAGTGGCAAGACACTCAGAGATCAAATTTAAAGCACAAGAAATGTTGTTATCATCATCGTCATCTTATTTTGTAAGGCGGCCATTTATTTCTCAAGAAAATATGCTTGTGACCTGAGAGTGTCATAGATGTTGAACTTCACATAACTAAATGTTTTCATGACAGGTCCCGTATGTTTATGCTGAGGACTGAAAATTGTTTACAGCGTGGCTTGGTCTGAAGCAAGGTTACATGATCCCCTAATGCACCTAATCTTCCATGTGAAATTTCTTTTGCTATTTTTAATACTAAAGTTAACTTGATAGCAGTATACCCGTCTGGTATGTTTTACACAAATCTCAGCTTAGAGTCCCAGGCTAGTCATTTCCTCAGTTTTCAGAGAGAAGGTTAAACCAGACCCCGTCAGAGAAGGCTTGCGGCTGGCCTTCCGTACCCTGTGCAGGGGACAAGGGGACAGAGAGTCCCCGGTAAGACTCAAGATACTTCTTGAGCAGAAGCCAACTTTGAGCAGCAGCAGGATGCTGCAGCTGAGCTGATGAGCCCTCCCTGTGAAGAGAAGGACTGAGGAGGTCTTTTGCAGGGCTGCACTGATGCACAACTACTGACCTTAGAAGCCAGAAGTGTCTTCTCTGCAGTGCTTGACTTGATGGATTTATCTGCCTGCTCATAGTAGGCTCCTGTATTGTGCTGCGTTGGTGCCTTCTGGTCACTATGTCTGACTGTCCAGCTCATTGGGTCAGGACAAAGGAGGATTGATACAAGCACGAGAGAATTGCTTTAGCAGTTAATATTGTCCTACATATTCCCAGAAATTCTTGTCAAGAGTTTACGGTTTAAAAGTGCTGATGACAGAGGTGTTAGCAGTCACCCCAAAAGCCACAGAGTCTTGTGGGGAACACGAGTCCCAAGGAGCTCTGGTTAGTTCCAGGATTTCTGAAGGTGTCCGAACTGCAGGATTTCCTCAGAGCTGGCCAGGAGGGTTCAGCCTGTGTTACAGCTGAGGGTGTTTTGTCAGCGGCTCCGCAGAAGGCGGAGTTTCCACCCTTGATGTCCTCCTGTGAGGAGTATGTAGGGGCTGTGCTCTGTGGCACCGAGAGGTGTACAGGCCTCTCTGGGTCCCCAACTCCAACCCTCAGTCGTGTTTTACATTATCTTCCCATAAACTGCTGCACTGAAAGATTTTTTTTCCAGAACTTGATAATTCTCATGGATAGAAACTTTGCTCTCACTCTGGCTTAGATGTATTTGTGGCTGGCTTGCACGTGTTTGTGCTTGTGACAGCTCTCTCCTTTACCTGCAGAAGCAGCAGCAGCACCACCACCACATGAAGGCTGGTTCCCAGTGCACTCGTGGGGTTTTTCCTGCCTGTCCTTCCCTTATAAGATTGAGTCAGTTGGGCTGTCCTCGCGTGTTCTCCTAAAACGGCTGGATGTCCTTGTTTCTGCTGGTAGTACTTTATTCTTTCAGTTTTCTGGCCATTTCATAATTGGGTTTGTACACCAAGGTGTGCCAAGGTGAGGCTTCACTAACTGCCTTATACAGTGTAATTAATCCTTCTCACCTTCCACTGGAAATAGTCTTACTTGCTGGTTCCTCGCCTTTTGCCCCATTGACTTCGATATGGTGTCTCTGGCAGCTCATGCCAGATGCCTTCTGCACCTCCTGGTTTTGGTAATGAAAATACTCCGTGAGGCTCATTTGGCAGCTCCATGTGCTCTCCACGCTGTCCAGCGCTCTCGGGCTGGCTGCAGGTTTCTCTGTCTCCTGTTTTAACCAGCTTTCTACAGCACTGTCAGTACTTTGCTGAAATCCAGAGAGTTTAGAGCTACTCATTTTTCTCAGTAAGAGAAGTGAATTTTTTTTTTAAAGGGGCACATCTGATTGGTCTGGCATGATTTATTTATTTTGTGTTTTATCCTATTTTTTTGTGTACCTCCATTGCTTAAATTATTGTTGTCCTAAAAATTCTCAAGTTTCACGTATTACTGCCTCGTAGTGCGCTAGCTTGGGTCTGCATATTAAAAACAGAAATACGAAGTACTCTGGCATAATTTGGAGGGTTGGAACAGTTTATTAAAACTGTTGCAATATGGGGCTTGCTATTACAAATGTAATTTCTATCAGCAAGTGCTTTCTGTACATTCTCTTAATCTTGCACTCAACCATGTCTTGAACATGTTAAGTCCTTTGGATTATATCTCTCTCCTGTCACAGTGTCTCTTTTCTTGCCCTTTAATTATTTTTTTTCCTCCACATTCAGCAGTTGTGTTCCCGTTCAAAAATGAAATAAATATTCACTTTGGAAACTACCATATCCTACTTTTTTCCTTGCTGTGTCCTTATTTATTTTGTTGAAATAGTCTTGGTTTGTTGGATTTGTTGTGATATCTATTAACTGTTTTTATACAGATCTTAAGTTATAACTTAGTCTGACTTTTTCAGATATAATTTTATTTCTGTGCCTTTTGTCCTCACCAAAGCAGAGGGAAATCTTTGAACATCCCAGGCCTTGTGGGTGTTACTTGTACATGGCTGATATTGCTTTATTTGAAGGCCTTAGCTGATAGATTGATGTCGTGAGGTAGAAACAGAAATTAACTTTCCATTACTATTTTGAGAAAGTCTGTGTTGCAATTCTGATCTCCTTGAAGCAGTTGGTAAAGCTCCTGCTGAGTTAAGGAAACTACAGTGTTGCCCCCAGAGGTTTTTTTACATCAGTTTTGATAGAAGAGGGTATGTAGTGTGAATGACTCTCATACACCTCCCAGCAATCTGAAATAAGCTTGCACATTTACTGCCTTCCTGGACTTGAAACATGACAGGTATCAAGACACTGAGAACTGATGGCAATGCAGGTCAAATAAAGGTATTTAGCTTTAAAAGACGTTGACCTGTCTAATCTAATCTGCAAAGTTTCTCAGCTGCTTTTATGTTTAAAACTTTTTAAACAGTTATCTTTCCACACATTCTTATAACTCTTGAAGTTGCAATATAAATTTTCAGTTTTACAAGGTGTCGTAAGCTTTCTGACAGTGTGACGAATTTTACACGACATAAGCCAAACGCAGTAATTAATAAATCACTCAGCTGAAAACTTTGGGTGCTTCGAGTACTATTCTACCCTCTTCTGTAAGTCAGGTAGATCTAAAAATCCCAATTTTTCTTCGTGCCACATTCAAACTGGCAATGACTGATTATGGAACAATACTGTCACTGAGTGATTGTTTTTATTTTTGTTTCTGAGTAATATATACAGTAATATATAAAATATGTTATATGATATATCCAAAATATATTGATATATATTACATTACATATAATGTGTAATGTATAGTAATGTATATGTAATAAAATATGGTGCTGTCCCCCTGGTGTTTGAGGCTACAGCTCTGTCAGCTGGGGCACAGAGTCAGTGATGTGCAGGACTGATCAGCATTGTTTGCTGCTTTCCTTAGGTGACCTAGTAATACAGGCTTGAAATAAATATCCTACGATATCTTCCTTACAAACCTGTTCTTCCCTAGGCGCAGTGGGGTTCCTGTTGCCAGGTGGCAGCGGTGAGTGGCTCTGGGTGCTGCCGTGCTCTTCGCTCGGCTGCAGGGCTGCGGTGGCCCGTGGCTGTGGCTGGGAGCGAGAGCAGCCTCCTCTCGGTTGTTGTAAGGGGGCTCCGTGGCTGTGAATGCCGACCCAGCTTGGTTCGCTGGGAGGCCAGCTCCCACCCTGGGGATCACCCAAGATCTCAGCTCTTCCACTCTGAGTTATGACCCCTTTGCATCCTGGCAGTGGACCCTTAGAGCCGGAGTTTGTGGTTTAGTCCAGGCTGAACACTGGGGACTTTCTTAGTCTAGAGTAAACAACCAACAATCCAAAAACCAGCCACAGAGAGCCCACAGACAGCTGCTCTGGCCACAAGCTCCCTGGCATACACAGCCCTCTGTACATTGCCATCGTCCTCTTTCCAGTGCACATGTGATTCTTCTGCACGGGCACAAAAATCAATAATAAACAGTAAATGAATAACGAAAAGCCTGCCAACCAAAATGTCTCTTGTTTGCCTTCGTGTTTCTTTTCCTTTTCTAATCTAATGTGACAGAGAAGCATTTAAGAGAAAAGGATGCTGGGAATGATGAAATTTTATGAAGCCTTTTCTCACAAATGCCTTTGTTTTAGGAGCGAGGGAGCTTGGTGGTATCCACACAGTGGCCGACATTCCCTCGCAAAGCCTTGCGCTGCGGGCTGCAGCCATGGGCTCCTGGGCTTAGTCCCTCAGAAACTCTCTCCTTGTGTAAGCATCAAAAACTCATGTCCTCGATGCAGTAGGTGGGGACACGTCTGGTGCAGGGTGGGCTCCGCTGTTCTCAGGACGTGTTTTTATTTGTATACAGAAGGCAGATTTTATCTGCCTTTGGTCTTTAAGGTGAAGATAAAGTCGTATTAAAAGTATCTTTTCTGTTCCAGTTTGCAACATTAGTTCATTTGGGATGTGTATTTTAAACACACAGACTGGAATTATATCTGCAAGGCAATGTTTTCAGAAGCAGCCGCAGTATTTAATTACCTATGCTTTAGTCAGCCATTAGTTTACTTATTAACATGTACTTATTCATATACCCTTTATAATAAGCATAGAAATAAACCAAACAATGCTTTGCTAACTGAAAGGAAAGTGTTTATTATCTGATACACAATGTATTAGGTGCATCTGTGATGGCACAGTATTCTTTTACTCACATGCTAGAGTAATTCTGTACATCACAGCCGTTGCCTTTGCAGGAAGTCATGCTGTCAGTTTGGAATAAAAGTTAATATTAATGAGCGATGTGAGAATACCGTAAAATAACAATAAACCTAAAATAGGCGCCAGTTCAAACAAATCTCGTTACGGTGTTTGCTTTCTGTGAATGCTGAAGTTCAGCAAGAACAGCATTGATTGGCTCGGGTCCTCAGTGTTGTTCTTAAAATACAGGTCCCTCTGGTCTGGTGATCGCCGGTACTGCGTGGCAGTAGAGGGGAAATGTCTGAGGTTTGAATACTGTTCTTAATTTATAGTGAACAAAATAAATGGCATATTTACTTACAGAGACAGTTAACATAACTGTTTGGCACGTTGCAGTTTTAAGTTTAGTAGAAAGGATTAATTGAATTTAAAATGGTAGTTTTGATTCACAAGATGTTTATCATGCAGAAACCGACTAGAAGCCAGTGCACTGGCATTTGAATCATTTTCATTTCCTAGTGGTTGCTATTCAGATGGGAACAGTGAGATTAGACTTTCATTCTATGCTGCTGGTTTGTAGAAGTTTTTTTCCCCTTGTCTTTGGTGGTTGCCTTCCAGTCCTTCCCTTAGTGCCTGAGCCAGCCCTGCCCCGTGTCTTGCCTCAGCTGCTGTAAGGAGATTTTGCGTTTGATACTCAGTGGTGTGGCAGAAGTAGAAAAGGCCCTGTGCAGTTCTCGCGCTAGAGGGCATCCTTTGAAAGACACGGGAGTCACGCCGGGACAAGGAGAGGCAGCTGCGGCCTGTGGGGAATGAAGGCTGACACACACCTAGGTCTGCCTGCGTGTCTCACCTAGCGAAGGGTCACCGGTTTCACACACGGACACAGCCCCATGCGGCAAACCTGAGTGTGGGGGTGCCCCTCCGTGTGCCACTGGGGACCCTGAACTGTCACTGTATTGCATCACGTTACCCACAGAGGGGAAGTGTTAAGCTGAACACAGGCACTTGATAAGTAAGAAATAAAGTTGTAGGGCCGTCCTACAGCTGATGTAGTTGTATGGCAAAGTTAAGTTCCACCCTTGAGCTTCGGAAGTCTGCTTGGGAGGAGGTGCTGCAGATGGCTTTTACAAGGCCAGATGAAAGATGAGGTTCATGGCATGCAGGTCTCAGGCTACAGAAGACTGAAGGAACCATGGTGATTGTCATAAGGCCGGATTATTTTAAGTAGGACAAAAAATGGAAAATGCAGGACTGATTGTTTACTGAAGGCGTCTCATATTTGTTTTCCTGAAGTGATTACCACAAAATAAGCTAAACCACGAGTTAGATCCAGTTGTGGTGGTAGGTGCTGCATCTGTGTGCCCATGCTCCTGCAGACTGCAGGCTTTAAGACAGTGAGGACAGTTTACATGCAGGTGCTGAGGAGGTGACTAGTACCAGCCTGCCTGCCCTTACTCCACCCACTGCCTTGGCTGTTAAGGCCACAAAGTGTTTTTACAGACACAAAGTAGTTTCTAAGGCTCTGGAAAATTTGTGCTAATTGTTGTGGTTTAACGTGTGTCTGACTCTGGCTGACTTGTTCTGTACAAGCAGAAAAACTATCTTTATTTCCTGAAGGTTCGTCTCCTCCCCAGCTGTTATTAGAGAGATCTCCCGTCTAATCTGTCCGAGCATTTCTGCACACATACAGACATGGCTTTGTAGTTGGTTTTGTATATGTAGAAACAAATTAAAGGTGTTGGTTGTTTTTGCCCCCGAGTAGAGCTGATCTATTCAGGCATCTGTAACCATGGACACTGATACAAGTTTTAAAAAATGTCCCTTTTGTTTCAATATAAATCTTATAAAAAAGAATATGTATATTGCTCATTTTAGCATTTGTGTCTTTTATCACGGATTTTTCAGGAAAGAAGTCACTGCCTTCCTTTGATGCTTATGTCTGCCTTGCTAAAAAAAAATCATATACCAGGTTGTTCTTTTATAAATCAAATCAATCGAGTTCTAGTTCTGCTCATTCAGATTATTCTCGAGCTGCTTTATATTTTTCCTCGGGACTACCATTGAAATTCTGTGTGTACACAACAGCATCATTTTAAAATGTAGGTGTTTGAAACTGATCAAATAGTTCAAACAGACTCTTCAAGATCAGAGGCCTCTGAAATAGCACGTATCTACTTCACTGGGATTTTGTCCGTGACCTTATTTGGGAAGTTTCAGCTAGGTTGGTGCTCAAGTGTCTGGTCTTTACATGGCTGTGTGTTAAATGCCAGCTCCCATCTTTGTGTCATCCATCCAGAGAGACCAAAGATAAATTTTAAGTGATAAAAGATGAAAAACAGCATTGCAGATATGGTTTAGAGTAGGCTGACAAGTGCTGAACAGGTCTCAGTGGTTTGTAATGCCGGCTCTGCACCTGTTCTGTGCCTATTGGATTGATTTTTTGTCTGTGTGGCTTGTTGTAAACGAACCACAACTTAAGGTAAAGAGACTTCTAATGAGGCATAGTAGGTAGAAGCAATTTAAGTACTTAAAATTTTTGTCTGTAAAGTGTTCTAGTGAGAGTAGTCTCAGCTGTGACATGCTTTTATGACAGATATTCATAAATGGAACAAAAATATTTGCTAGTGTCTATCAAGGCAGCGCCTTTAGAGAGATTTCAAAGACAAAATACAAGAAAACAAATTTGTATGGTTACCATCAACTCACATTGAATATCAAGGGCATAGGGATAGGTGTTCTGTTCTGGTGAGTCATTTCCTACCTCTCTTTTCATAACACATCTTTCAGCCTTGTCCCCTCTTGCACTTAACATGGTATAAATATTTGGGAGTGCATTGGCTTTTCAAGAATAGCTGCCTTGGTAGACAAGCCCTTGGCCCTTCCTTAGCTTACTACATCTTCTAATGCTGAACAACAATGGCTAGGTCAAAAGAATTAAAAGAAGTTTGAATGTGAAGTAGTTTGCTGTGGAAATACTTTTTATAGCTGAATTTGCCCAACTGTATTGTAACAACTGCAGCTGAGAACAAGTAAGTGAACATGAAATATGAGCGGGGCTTACTGTGTATTTTTTTATTAAAAACAATTCTTATGAAAGGAGAAGGCAAATGCCTGATTTATTGATGAATTTCTCAAGTATTTCTCTGTATGTATTAAGTTTGCATGGCCAAGTTGTGGTAGCAGGAGGGCTATAGGGGCGACCTCTGTGAGAAACTGCCAGAAGGTTCCTGTATGTCTGACAGAGCCAATGTCAGCCGTCTCCAGGGTGGACCACCACCGGCCAAGGCCAAGACAATCAGAAATGGTGGTAACGCTTCTGTGGTAACAGATTCAAGAAGAGAAAAAAAAAGGTTACTGCACAGAAGTAATTGTGGCCAGAGAACAGCGGGGTGAGAATATGTGAGAGGAACAACTCTGCAGACACCAAGGTCAGTGCAGAAGGAGGGGGAGGAGCTGCCCCGGGTGCTGGAGCTGAGATTTCTCAGCTGCCCCTGCAGCCCTTGGAGATCCACGGGGATGCAAAGATCCACCTGCAGCCCGTGGAGGAGACCCACACTGGAGCAGGTGGATGCCTGAGAGGAGGCTGTGAGCCTGTGGGAAATCTGTGCTGGAACAGGCTCCTGGCAGGGACCTGCAGACCTGGGGACAGAGGAAGCCACGCTGCAGCAGGTTTCCTGGTAGGGCTCGTGACCCTGTGGGGGACCCACATTGGAGCCGGCTGTGCCTGAAGTACTGCACCCTGTGGAAGAGTGAACCACAGTGTAGCAGTTCATGGGGAACTGTTGCCCTTGGGAGGGCCCCCACACTGGAGCAGGGGAAGGACTCCTCCCTGAGTGGTGGCAGAAACAAAATGTGATGAACTGACCATAACCCCCATTCCTCGTCTGCCTGCGCCGCTCTGGGGAGGAGGTAGAGCTGGGAAGGAGGGAGGGATGGGGGGAAGGTGTTTTTAAGATTTATTTTACTTCTTATTATCTTGCTCTGATTTTGGTAGTAATAAATTCAGTTAATATTCCCAAGTTGAGTCTTTTTTGTCTGTGATGGTATTTGGTGAGTGATCTCTCCCAGTCCTTAACTCATGAACCCTTCATTTTATTTTCTCTCTCCTGCGGAGGGGAGTGATACAGCAGCTTTGGTGGGTGCCTGGCATCTAGCCAGGGTCAAACCACCACACTGTAAACCAAGGGTTTTTATGTGTTCTTGATATTTCTGAGCAGTGTAGAGAGTTTTGTGTGTGCAACCAGACTGTGCTCCAGAAACTACAGAGAGCATAGAAACCTCTGGGGGAAATGCAGACAGATTTCTTTTTTTTTTTTTTTTTTTGGTTGTGTATTTTTTTCTTGAGAATAGGTAATACTAGATGTAGATTCAGCAAACAATGGCAAATAGCTTTCAATGAGCAGGCAACAATTGCAATCTGCCCCTCCTTCATTTCTAGTTTACTTTCTCATGTGAGTTTGCTACTTGGCTTGCCTTTATACTCTCATGTCTTACTGTAATTCCAGTTTTGAATTTTCACAGTTCTTGACTTCAGCAGCATCTTAGCATACTGACTGCTGCAAGTAAATGATGTGTTTAGTGAATGCCTATCTTCTTGTACGGTTCTGTTTGTCCCTTTTTTTTATTGAATGGCTGCTTTTTTTGCAATTGTGCTGCTTTATTCTACAGACACTTGCTGTATCCTTTCTTCTTTAACTCTTATGTGGCATAAGCAACACTGATTTTTCTAATCTTACCATTTGTATTAACATGGCTACATCTCCCTCCGCCGTCATGTTTTTGGATAGGTGATAGTACTCATAAGGTATAAGTGAACTACAATACAAAAAATAGATTACTTATTTCATATTCCTTGCCATTCCTAATACCACATTTTGGTTGGTTAGGGAACCTTAAAAGGTTTCTTTTTCTGGCTCTGGCTGCAGCCGTTCATGGAGGGAGAGAATTCTGTTGAGCTGTGTACAGCAGTGCTTAGATTTTGTGCTCAGTCTGTTGCTCCGTATGGGGAGAGAAGAAAATGCAGTCGTTGTGTTTTAAATTTAGTAACTTCTAGTAATTTTGATGATTACTAAGATGCCTTTTCCGATTATAAATAAACCACATTGTTTAAAATATTTTTGACTAGACTGAATTATGTCCCAAAATTGGAACAGGCTGAGGAGAGTTTGGGAAAGAAATTACCGTCAAGTTTTTGCATTCTTAACCGTAAATGGAAACAGAAGAGCATTGACTGACCAGAAGCTTTAATTCTATAGCTCCTCTAGCTAATGTAGAACATTATGTACTAAAAATCCTGTCAGATTTAGTTTGTCATGGAGGTTTGGAGGTCCTCTTGGAGGTCTGTAGGTAGTGGAAGGTGGCAAGCCCTTCCGTCTGAAGTTCCTTTGGCAACCTGGGGCTCACTAAAAGCTGGATATCAGTAGGTGTTGGTGTCCTCTGGGACAAGCAAAAGAGGTAACCCAACATCACTTTCACTGGGAGACCAAGGCCAAGCTGGCAGACACTTGAGGATTACCATGGGCTGTTGCAAAGACAATTTGGGGAGTTCAGGAGCTGGACTTCGATGATTCTTGGGCATCCCTTCCAACCAAAGATATTCTATGATTCTATGATTTCAAGTCATTGAAAGCAAAGTCTGAGGAATTCAGTGTCTTCCTTGCTCAAACTCCTAGGCAAAGGCTGCAAAGTGTGATGAATAGCTAGGTGGTTATTTGAACTAAGAAGGAGAGGTTAACAGGCAAAAAACCTAAATCTGGTCATTGCTTCTGTATCTGTCAGAATCTATTCAGTTCCATGGACTCAACTATCTGTACAGGTTACTTAAATTGCTTGAGAATCTTGCTTCTTTTTATGTAGTTTTGTCAAGATTTATGAGTTTAGGAGATAGCGTGTGGCAGACAGGAAGGTCATTGAGCTGAAGTTACTGATGTAGCTGAACATGAGCAAACCAGTGGTTTGATGTTCTAGAGTGTATCTCTGCCTTCCAAGAGACAGACTGACTGCTTTCCTCTGTGTACCATGTGTCATCTCTCTTTGTGTGCAAGGTACGTGAGTTTTAACACCCGTGAGATGGAAATGAAACTCTTCCTAGTGTCTGACCAATAAACATGATGTATTTGAGTGTCACTTCTGATGTCCCATTCTGGGGCCAGAACACCTGTCCTGTGAGGAAAGGCTGAAAAGGCTGGGGTTGTTCAACCTGCAGAAGAGAAGTCTCCAGGGGGACCTTATGAAGGGGCTTATATGAAAGATGAGGACAGACCTTTTGCCAGGGCCTGTAGTGACAGGAGAAGGAGCAGTGGTTTTAAATTGAAAGATGGTAAATTTAGATTGAATGTAAGGATGACATTTTTACTGTGGTGAGGCACTGGAACAGGCTGCCCAGAGAAGCTGTGGATTCCCCATCCCTGTAAGTGTTCAAGGCTGTGTTGGATGGACTTTTGAGCAACATGGTCTAGTGGAAGGGGTCCCTGCCCATGGCAAGGTGGTGAACTCCTTGAAAAATCTTCACAAACAAGGTACCAAAGTGTTTTACAGTTTGGGAAATTATAAATAATTGTGGATGTTTAAAATTTAGTATTGTACAGTCATACACAGGAATGCTTCACCCATAACAATATCTTGACTGTATGTTGTGGTTTGACTAATTTGTATGACGTAGACATTTGATGAATTTTTCCATTACTCATTTTCTCTAAAGCCATAAAAGAAGTGTGTAATACTTGCTACTTCTTTTATGGACTCAGAAGAGTTCACAATCTTGGAAGAGATTTCAAACAGTAGGTGTGCTTGAAAAATCCTGCTTCTCTATCTCAGATTAGTACATAGGGATTTATTTTAGGCTAACAGGTTTTTACCAGATATTTGTCTTCTTTCTGTGCTTGATCTTAATGTTTTTAATCTTCAGCATTAAACAGAAGCAGCAACCTAAGGAATCACTGTAACTTTTTTTGTTGTTTTCAAACAAGTGAGGATCTCAGGAGCTTTTAGGCGTATTCGTAACCATGTGTGATATAGCCCCCTATGAAGTTACGAATTCCATCTGCTCTATGAAAACCATTGATAGTTGTCACTGGTGTTCTGGTTCACAACATTTCTGTCTCAGCACAGATGTGATACTTCATGGACGACCAAGGCCAGAGATTTTCTGGCACAGCAAGCCAGCAGTTGTTTTCTGCCAGCGAGACCCATGACTTTAGAACGTCTCCTTGTGCAGTTGGGTGGAAACCAGCCATGCTTGTGAGCCAAGATGGATTTCTGCTCTATGAACTGTATGAACAGTAAGAGAATTAGGAGATCCCAGATGAATTAGGTCTTTCATCCTAACAGACAAAAATGACAAGAGGCAAGAGGACTGTTGGGATTTGGGGTTTTGGGTAAACCCAAGGTTCTAGGATGGGATGAGGTCCAACTTCTAGGGTGTGTTGGATTTATGTTGTTTTTCAAGGAAAGGCATTTGTGACTAGAAACATTGTTTTGTTAGCCAGTTCCTTTGGATAGATTGCCCCATGTAAGTGCAAGTAGGTCAGTAGCACGTCCACGCCCCTTCTTGGGGGGCATCTACCTTAAATACACAGGGCTGCAGGAGACTTGTTTTTTAGCTCTGGGCCTGAAACCACTGGGCTCTGGCAGGAATATGAGAGCTCGTTCGTCAGTGATTACAAATAGGTTTTCTGAGGGAATCTAATTGCAAAAGTAACTGTGGAGGTAGAATTGTTTTCCTTATTTAATGTCTTTTTAATACTGCCATGGAATGTAGGTATCCTTGGGAGCTCTGTGGCCGTGGAGATGAATGTCCTTCTCTCAGTGGGTACTCAAACAGGCTCTGGTCTCTGGATGTGTAAGGTCTGCACAAAGGCACAGATCCTGTTTGTTGCAAATACTGTCATGTGGGCTGTATTTTCTAATCCTGTTCTTTCCACTCAGCAAACCACAGTGTTAGCAGGACAACAAAAGCTGTAGCTTTTGAACATCAGACTGTCCTGGTTCTGGCCAGGAACAGGATTATTTTTTTGCTGTAGTTGGGATGGGGTGTGGCCAGGCCCAAATGTTATTCAGCACCACTTCGTGAGATTTCTGGGGGCAGGAGAAAGAGACTCTGTTGCTCTTTAGGAGAGAAGGGGTTACTTTCTGTCGAGAAAAGGTGTGGAGGCGTAAATTGTTTCTTTGTCTTATACCTTTTGTAACTAATGTTGTTGTTGTTACTGCTGTTTACTTGTCTCATTGCTGTTTCCAGTAAATTTTTTTTATCTCAAGCCATGATCTTTGCCTTTTGTTCTTCCAGTTGGAAGGGGGGGAGTGAGAGGCAGTGTGGTTTTAGCAGGAGTACTAAATTGGAGAATACCATTTCTAAGCCATGATGCAGACATGCTCCATGATTCTGCCCATGTTGCCTCTGTTAAGCAAATTTTAGAAAACAGTGTGCTTATAACTGCCATTAACCTCTTAATGGAACTGAGGGAAAACGCTTAATACAGGTCAGGCCATTTAATGTTTTGACTGCCACTTAGTTTTTAAATTCCATGGGGCATTATCCTGTTACATTTTTGTCTGAATGGTCTGACCTGCTCACAGTGATGTCAACAGGTGATCTCTCACTGGCTTCTACAGCTAAAAACCCATGGCAACATGAATTAAAACTATGTGTTCATGTTTGGTCATGAATTCGTGGTTTCTGCCTAAATTGTATGTGTTTTGGAGTAATTTTGTAGGAAAAATAGCAACATTTCACATATAGCCTATTCCTACTTGGTTTAGTAGAAAGAACCTAAAAATAAAAAGTCATGACAGTAAGGAAAGTCAAAGTAATAATTCAACTAAAGGAAAGAAGAAATGCAGCAATTAAATGAAACTTTATTTGCAGTAATTTGCAACTTATTTTTTCCCCAGCTGTGCAGAGTAAGATACATTTAGTCAATACAGTATCTCATTTCCTACAAAATCCCTAAGTGCTGTGAAGAGATTCATCTGCTTTTATATTATATGGCAGGAGCACTTTTGTACCAAATTGTAATGCAATAGTCAAGGAACCATGGAATATTTCCTGTTGATGACCAAAATTGCCTACCCAGATCCATGGCCTTGGCATTTATAAAAACTTAATGTGCAAAACCTTATAATTTGAACCTGACACTTCAGACCTGACATAAGTTCTCCCTTCCCACTGACACGAAATACATTTTTATTTATCAGTGCTGTGTGGAAAAAGAAGGAGAACAAACTAGTTTGTTAGAAGTACCAGGCATTTAACCTCACTTTCTGTGCATGTTTGATATGCTTTTAAGAACAGGAAATGATGGTATAGGAGACTTTATCACTCCTCATCTGAGATAAAAAAACCTTCTTTACGAAAACAGGCCAGTTGCCATGAATGAGAATTTGTTTCCAGAAGGCAATTTCGTTTTAGACCTATATTACCTCCTAATAAATATTAAACTTTACTTATTTGAAAACCTAGGTCTGTCATGCTCCTAACATGGACAACATAATTTAATCATTCATTTCAGTAGTTGATCAACTATGTCACACTGAAATAGGGTGTACCTTCCAGACAGATCTCCAGCTGTTGACTAGAGCTAATGCAAAGAGTCAATCTTTATCTAAGTTTTTATTACAGCAGTTTTTTACAATTGTTGAGATTCGAAATGAAGACCTGTGGACACTTGCTAATAGAAACCCATTGTATTTTATTCTGCTGGTGTTGTGAATAATATTTCCTGTGAAGGGGTTGAAATATTATGGAAATGATGACTAAGAACATTTGTTTTAAAATATATTATGCTGCATTCTTAGCCATGGATTTAAAAATAAATTGTCTACTGAGGAAAAAATGTCGGGCATGTTCCAATTTCACAACAAAAAGCGGGGGTGGGGTTAGATACTCTGTACTTGTGCTGAAAAGGAAAAGAGCAGAGATATTGGGTACAGGCATTTCATGGAGACCAAAGAAGTCCAGCTGCACGTCGTGCATAAGGGAAAAGCTTAAAAGGCTTTCTCGGTATTTCTGAAAGTCGATGCAACTCTCAATATAATCAGAAAAGGAGAGTCAACAGATGGAGTGGCAAGAACTCCATCACCAGATCCATTCGCATTTTCCTTTAACTTTTTATTTAAATGTTGCTTATTTGAGTCTTACTTATTTTGTGTACTGAGGTTGTGATACAGAGAATTGAGTTTGTCTAAGGGTAAAAGGCCATAATTTGGTGTGTTCCATGTCAAATGTGACACAGGAAGAAACTCTTGTGAGTGTTGCAGAAGATGCTTTAGTACTTAATGCTTCTAGCCTTTGGACATTGTCCTTCAACCTCCGGTTTTAATCTCAGACTTTCATGGTTTGTGTGATTTAAACAGGCATGAACACAAGACCTCTCTGGTCTCCACAGCGTTCTCTTGAATATCAGCAATAAAAGACATGGGTAACAAATGATGTGCATATGGGTCAGTGTTGGACTGGTTAGTGTCCCCAAAGTGAAGATATTCTCAATTTCTTTCTATATCATCATGCATCTAAATCCTATTTTCAGAAGTGATGTGACTTTCGAGAAAAGCCAATGGTACCTGAATAAAGAAGTTCCTAAGTAACTTTTGAAAAATGTGCTTGGGTTTCTAAGCATTTCAGTGTCACAGCTGAAACAGTATTCAAATAAATACATGTACATAAGGCATGAAATGTTCTTTGAAACAGTAAGAATGGGGCAATTAACAATCATGAAAGGATGACTGAAAGAAAAATACATGTACCCCATGCAGAGCACATGGCATAGCTGGTTTTGATAGCATTGGGTATTGCTCCTTTCCAGGCTGTAATTTCTGTCTGTCTGCAATACATTTTTTTTGGTCAATAGAAATCTAGTGGCAGTAGATAGAATGAAACAAAGATATGTGTGGAGGTTCTACTGAAATGAAAAGATCTTCAAGCGGTGTTTCAGATTTTCTGAATACCCAAAAAAACCAGCATGAAACAATGCAAGCAATCACAAGGTGCCTTTGGGAAGTGAGTCAGGCTTGGCTGGTTTGTGGGTGCTGGTGGCTGCATCCTGGGACACGGGCGCCTGCTTCACATCCGTGATCTCTGCCTTGCCTGGCTCCTGGTCAGTTGAATTGGCCAGAGCAGAGTCTTGTAGGGGAAGAAGCTTTGATTAAAGGCTGACCTGCAGTGATTTGAGCTAAAAAAAGGTAGATTGAATGCACCTGGTCATGAAGTAGGGTCCAGGGTGTGGTCTGTCTTAGCCCAGGCTAATGCCCTACCCGGGGCTCTGAGGGGTCCTCCTCATGCCTCCTGGTTTGCGAGCCTGTGTGGGCTTCCTTGGCAAAGTGTTGTCGCAGTTCATGCACTTTCGTGAAATATGTTGATGCAGTTGAAAAGGCTGCCAGCAGAAAAACCCCTCCTTGCTCTTCTAGGGAAACAGTGAATAGGAGGCTACTGAAAGATATTTATTAGAATTAGTCTTATAAACTTCTCATGGTGTAATTTATGCTTTCCTCTCTGTGCAGGCTACAGCTTTCCTGCCGTAAAGATTGTGAGAAGACAGAGAGTGGTCCCGGACTGAAAAAAACAAAGAGTGGCTGTGAAATCTTGTACTTATGAATGCTGAGAAAGATGACTTGAAAAATATGTAGGAAGAAAAATAACAATGACTAACACACATAAGAAGAAAAGTCTAGTTCTTAAGAGGACATAAGTTTTGCCACATGTTGGAGAAACTTAGAAAAAAAGGAAAGAACCCTGAAAAAATATTTGAAAATGTTTGTGTTTAGTTTTTTTTAAAAAGCAGTGAAGTTTGCAATGTTGTCTGCATGGCCATCACCATGTTCCCTTCCCACGGACAGATCTGTGAGATTGTAGAGGTAAAGAAAGCACTTCAAATTCTTATTCACTGTTTCTGTTTCTTTTTTTTCTTTTTTTTCTTACTCCTTTATTTATTTTCTTTTTTTAAAAATTTTGTTTTGGTCATATACATCCATAAGGTTCAGACACTTGTTTTTATCTGATGCTGGAGTGTTTCTGTCCTTTTTCAGGTTTATTAAGATCTAATCTCCATTCTTCATTTGAGTTCATGTCACTGTGCTTGGCCATGTGGTTAACACACATAAAATCTGCCATGCTGTAGTGCAGCCAAAGGAGCAGTGCTCCTCACCATTTTAGCTGCTTCTCAGAATTTGTTCATGGCTGAGGTTGAATGTTTGTTCTTCCATCTGCTGGAATCCCAGGGACGTTACAATGCAATATTGTTCCTGACACAGAACGATGAATGTGATCTTTACTGTGGGAAAATTCCTCTGACAGCCGTGCTGGTTCAGAGGAGGTTTGTTGTTGATGCTCTCCTCGGTCACAGGATGTGGCTCAGGCAGCTGGATCTGCACACAGAGGGGTGGCTGATGCTCCCTGCCATATTACTCCATTAACCTTCTGCCGTCTCTTGACATTCTTTTGTGCTCACACCTCAGTCTGCCCTGACTCTGTCTGTCTCTTCCCTGCAGTGCACTTTGATTGCCAGGTCTCTGGCTTTTCAGCAGAGCCTGGTCCCTGAAGCTCTCCACTGCAGTCTCATGACGATTTTAGATAAAATGGTGTTGCAAATTTGAGTACATCCCTGTAGCAGGGAAAACCTTTGCTGACCTGGGAAATGAGCCCAGTCTGCTGTGTGGATTGCTGCCACACAGCAATACAGCGGTGTTTAATTTGGGTTCTTCGGTATTTGCTGGATAGGGCTCTGTATTGCACTGCTGTAATGGCACTAGACAGTCTCTTGCATAGTACTTTCATTAGCCTGTTATTTCTCAGACAAGACCTTTGCTGTCCATCGGGTCCTGTGAAGACCCCCTGTGGGTTTTGATAAGAACAACATATGGAGAGTTGTTTTAGCTCCCTGTCAAAACAAAATCAAGGATTTGAAAAAACTGGAATAGCCAGGTCCATTCCGGGATGGTGAAGGTGGGCTCCAAGGCATGCAAGGAGGCTCACGATGTGAGCATTTTTTGGGGGTAGAGTGAGTGATGGTGACTGATGAGGATCTCTGGACCCCAGCTGGGTGGACGCTTGTCCCCTCATTCCTCAAGTGGTCACTCTTTCCTTGTCTTAGAAGAAGACTGTGTCTGGACTAGAAGTGAGGAATGGGAGCACAGAGAGGAAGACTTGTGTAAGGCTTCAGTCCTGGCTGTGTAAAAGGCAAGTGCATGCCCCAAGGGAGAGCTAACATTTACTACTGCAGAAACACATCTGAGTACTGTGTAGAGAGCACAGATTTGAAATTTGATGACCCAGCTCCTTCTGGCAGGGTCTGAAGCTTTTAAATAGAAACTGTGCTGGAACTCTCGGGAAGCTGTTCCCTAGGGGAAAGGTCTGGAGGTGGAGGATGCACTGGGAGGCTCACTGGACTCTGCTGTCAGCACTTCCTAATCAGTTGTGCAAGTTGTAGAAAGAGGGCTTAAGAGTTGGGGATGGAAGTGGAGAGAGAAATGGTTTCTCTTTGAGTGTAGGAGGAAATAGTGAGACTTCAAAAGGGCAGAAGCCTTCCTAAGGTCCTGCTGGCGTCTTGAAGACAGTAAACTCTGTGCAACAAATAAACAAACAAACAAATAAAAGGACAAAATTGAACGTGTGAAAGATGCCTATTGAGCTCTCCCTCAGCAGTGGGAATTCAGAGGCTGCGCCAGATCCACCTTTGTGGGACTGTGCTTCATTTCCCTGAACTACCTTTGTGCCTTGAGACTAGCAGCTGTCATTTAAGATGCAGCATTCAGGTTTACATTTAAGCCGCACCTTTAAATCAAGATATTTTTTTTCAAGCTTCATTCAGAAATGACTTCAACCATCATTGAAATGAAAAAGGGTGGTTTATATATCCCGTAAGAACTGTACTCTCTTTGAAAGAATAGCTTATACATACAGTCTGTTGGTGTCTAAAGACTGTTTTATCCAAAGGCTGGATTCTGCCTGTTTGGAGAATAGTATGTTAGATCTAATGGTCTGGTACGTAGGAGTACAAAGGTGACCCAAGGCTGTATTTGCTCGTGACCACAACATTTGTGGCAGTAATAACATCCCAGGTAGTGGGAACCCTCTGATCCCAGAGATGGGTGAAGGTGGCAGAGATGGCCGTGGGTCAGCGGTGACTTGAGCAGTTTGCTGTGTGGGGGCAGCCTGTCTTGCTGTATGCTCTTCCCCGTGTTCTGCTCAGCCAAGTCCATTCCAAGACCTGATTCCCCACGGGCTGCTCAGGAGAGCAAGTACCAAAAGGTGGGTTTGAGGAGCACAGGCTCTCATGGCCGTGTTCAGGGAGCACATGGCAACTGAAGGCTAGGTAGCAGTGCATGCAACTGAAGGGGATCATAAAACAGCTCTGTAGAGCTTCTAAAGGCATGGTTTAGTGAAATTTTCATGGTGAGATATACAAAAGTACATTTTGTTGCTGCAGAAGCAACAAAATGATGCCACACTATTGTCAGAAGTATGGATCTGTCTGATTGTGAAAGAAAATTAAAACAGGTGAGGTTTTAATATTCACCCTGAGCTAAAATGCTGCATCTTAAAATGATAAAAAGTTTTGTTCATTGCCAACAGCATATTAATTCATCTGTCAATTGGAAGAAAAAACCAAGAGTGTGATTAAGATAATGTTTTCTCTGAGGTCAATGATGCCTTAAATCAAGGAAATTCAGAAACTCAGTTGTTTCACAACAAAGGTAAATAACCAATTTAAACAGTTGTCTGATTATTTTCAAGAAACAATAAAAAGTACTGTAATTTTAAAAAAGCTATATAAAGCGTTATTGGGTTCTGAACTATTATCTATCCCATTCACTGTGCAATACTCCAAAGTACATTATGGAAAAGTCCTTGGTTTGGAAAATCAAAGGTTCTAATGATCTTCCTTTATCTTCAGAAACTTCAGAACTCCCTGGCACAATCTGTTTCATGGGCTTGATGACATGGAAAAATTTAGTCATGCCATCACTGCATGGTTTTTTTTCCTTAGACTGCAGTAGAAAGGGTTACTTCTTTACTATTAGGTCTGCAAAAGTGTCCTGTTATTATTGCAATTTCTATTTTTTTTTAAGATGCTAAAAGGGGGAAGGCAAAGATACTTCCTGTGGCTTACAGCCAGTATTTATTAATGTATTAAAATCTATTTATTATGCACTCTTAAAACTAGTTCAGTCTAAGCATTATTTTGGTCTTAATTTGGCAAAAGTCGAGAATTGTTGGTTAAAGTTTTCGCTATAGAATGTTCCTCACAGAGATGTGTATTTTTGCTTCAGTAGCTCTGCAGTAGGAGAGGGTACAATGTTGTGCTTTTAGATTGAGGCTTCCTGCTCGTTCATTATATATTTTATATATATATAGTATATATAATGTATATTATATATTTAACATATTATTAGTGTTAGTAGTATTATTATTATCTATAAACTTACTGACTTTATTATATGTCCTTTTGCCTCAAATTCAGTGATGGACAGAATACCTTTCTGACATGAATAGTCCTGGACAAATTACAGAAGCCTGAAAAATATACTCAGCTCTTAAGGCTGAGTTTCAGTTTGAGGTTAATTCCAAGGACGTGCAGAAAACTTGATATTCAGATTTCAGGAAAAAGGAAGACAAAAATAATCAAGTTATACATCCATCTGCTTTAAGTACCATTATTTAAATAAATTATGCACATTATAGTATCCTTGTTTTCATCCAAGAGACCTCCGGTTGAGACAGAAGGGTATTTTGATGGAGAGATTGGAAGGAATGGTGTATTCCAGGCCAGGAGGGGCTGCAGTCTTTGAGATGGACTTGGATACACGGATTGGATTCCCAGTGGGGCCCAGCGGTCGAACAAGAGGCAACAGGCAGATGCTCAAACACCAGAAATTTTGTCCGAACATGAGAAAGCATTTCGTTGCTCTGACGGTGGTCAGACTCCAGAGCAGGTTGGCCAGAGAGGCTGTGGAGTCTCCATCCTTGGAGACATCCAAAACCCAGGTGGATGCGACCATGTGTAACCCACCCCAGCTGGCCCTGACGGGCCAGGGACTCGGCCACCCTTGCAGTCTGTGCTCCTGGAGGGCAATTTCACAGAGGCTCAACACACAGAGTATGGAGCAAGGCAGCCGAGAGGGGAGATTTTTCTGTGGGCTTGAGGAGGGAATTGGCTACATGCTGGGAAAGGCTGGGGGCTCTCCAAGGGGAGGGCTGGATGCTCATGCCGCGGAGCTCTGGATTAGGAAGCGTGGGGCAGGTGAGGGGCAGGTCTGGGTAGAGATCTGGGATCTGAGCTTGTCTGTGGCCAGGTAGGTGGAACAAGTAGCCACCTTGCTATACCCATTTCATCCAACTTGGATTTTGGCTTGAATAAAGGTGAACATGACTGTATTGCTTTGTTTGAACCATCCTCAGAGGGTCGCTTCACCATGGTTTTTGCAGGGGGGCTGTCCACACTATCTGCCACCTGGCCCTGTAGGCTTTTGTTTGTTCTCATTTTGCTTTGTGTTTACTGCTGAAAACATAGTAGTCCTTGTCTGTTATAAACTAGTGAAACGCTCTGTTTTAAATTTTAATGGCAATACAAACCAAGAAAAATAAAAAGATTATAAGCAAAAAAATGCTTTGACTGCAGCTTGCTAGCCAGAAATTACCCCTTTAGAAAGCTCCTGCCCTGGAGACATCTGGCTCTGTAACAGTATACGTAATTCTGGTGCACTTTGCAGCAGAGCTGAACTGTGACTGGCTATTGCAGTAAGACATTCCAGTTTCTTTCTGGCTTCCACAGTGAACATGCAGTGTCTGTGTCTGCCCACTGCCCGCGCCAGGGTGGGCCCTTGCCAAAAGACACATAAGGGACATTTCAACAAGGAGGTTTTTAAAATATTCAGTGTTATGTCACAGGAAAATAAAAGGTTTTGGCATTTCTTTGAGTGATGGTTATCTAACTAACTGCATTTAAATTGATGTTAATTCAAGATAGTAAATGACAATGAAAAGTCCACGAAGGATTAGTTTCCTGGTGAAATACAAATTCACATATGTGTTGCTTTCAGTTCCATCTGTAATGCATGGGTAAAGTAGAACCGAGTGAACTATTTTTTTTCACAGACTATACTGTATAAAAATAATTGCTCTAATAAGAAGCAGTTATTTCATACAAAAACCCCCAGTGTTCCAGCAGAGTCTTAATTCTCTCTGCACAGACATGAGGAAGATAGTTGGAGTAAGGGGCATGTTGAACACATGATTAAGACACAATGGTCCTTCCCACTGAGGTCTTTTCCCCAGGACCTGACATGGCATGCCAGGGGAGTCTGTTTCTGGTTGGACACTTGGTAATACCCTTTTCTTATTCAAGTAACTAACCCTTTGCTTTTCCCTATCTGTAGTGTGTTGTACCAATTTCAGTCAAACGCATTGTTAGCAACAAAAGTAATGAACCCTGTAGGTCTTGTTTGTACCAGTTTATAGAGAGATGTGAAGGTTGAGGTCAGAGAAGGTGTCATACTGGACTGCATTCATCCAGTGCACAGTTTCCAGTGATGTTTGGTGTGAGATAAATACACAATAAGCTGTGTTTTATTTTGGAATACATTTTCTTGAGAATTTTTGTTAAAAAAGATTTTCACAAGATGTGATTCTCATGCTGTTTGACTGAAGTTTAAGGGACCCACAAGCCTCTGCCCTCGGGGTGCCCACAGGGGCAGCCTTGACCAACTGATGAATACAGGAGGCAACTTCGTCCTTGGGCTTGAGGTTGTGCTTTGGCCAATCACCAAACCATCTTCTGCAAAGGATAAGTGGTATCAAACAGTACTTGCCTATAATGTAAACAGAGCCAGAGGCTCAAGTGGGTAAATAACACTGACAACAAACAGCACTAAGCAGAGCTGGTGGCCATCTAAAGGCTGATGGGTTTCAGGAAGCATCAAGGACGGATGTTTGGAGGCAATCTCCCTGCCCTGCAGGCTGAGCAGAGCCATATGCTCCTGCTTTGCTGCAAGGTAAAGCTCTTCAGCCTGGTTTGATAACCGATTAGGTGGCATTAAGTAAACAAATCAGGTATGTAGGAAGGGCCACAAACACTTCTACTTGAAGAAAAGAATGTGTGTCCATGCTTAAATTTGTTAGGAGGTAGCATGTCTCAGATGGCAGGGAAGACTTACTCTGGTGAAGTGATGCCTGCTGATTTTATAAACTTCCTGTATCTGCAAACTGTGCTCAGCATGACCTTCCTGCCTGAGCTGATGAAGTTGATAAACTCAGTGTGCCACCTGGTACTGGACACAAGCCCTTGAATCTTTCATGGCATTGAAGGAAGAGAAGTGTCACAGTGCTTTGAAGTATCAGGAGATCACTGGTGTAATGGAGATCTCTGCAGCTGCAGGGGGCAAAAGGGTGTCTCTCTCAGCTGAACAGCTGCTCTTTAGATGACCTGATCATTCTGAAGTCTGGGACCTGTTCAGGGCGAGCACCCATAGAAGAGTCCACAGTTTAAAGTAGATTTGGAGTGCAGGGATCTACATTTTCTTCCTTGAACCATGGGGTCCCTGACATTAGCATAGCCATCTCCTTTTCCAGTGGTTCCCCTAAAACTCCCAGATGCACAAGAGGCACTTCTTTGTAGACGTCTGCACCTGAGCTTCTCAAATCTTACTCTGTGTGTGCCCTCTCTGTAGCCAGTGAGAGAAATGGGCACTGCTGATGTTGACAACTGCTGAACTGAGAACAAAACTAATTTAGAAAATCAATGCTCTCTAATTGTGCTGACCAGGACTTTCTTGGGATGAATGTTGTGGAGATTGGGAGCTGCTGAAGCCTCCATGTTTCCTCTCTCCCCTCGTGCTGTGAAATACAGCAGCTCTGAGGGTACCACCACTCCAGGGGAGAGGCCAGGAAGGGTGATGCCAGCATCCTGGCAGTGTGGTACCCTCAGAGGGAGGCCCACCATTAGTACCAGAGTTCTGAGAAACTTGAATACTGTAATGTGTGATCATTTAGTTGCCATTTAATTGCCAATGCCACTTACTGTCTTGCCTGCCTTGAGTCATGATTCTACGTGGTGTTCATTCACTGACCATCACCAGGCAGAAGCATAAGCTGTGGTTCCTGATGCTTCGTTGTGCTTTGGCAGCACCGTGATTTGCTCTGAGAGGAACCCTGTGAACCACTAAGTGCCAAGAGCTCTTAGTAGAGGTCTGCTCCATGTCCTAAGATGAGTTTCCACATGGAATTAGACTCAGAAGTCGCTGCTTTTTACCTTTGTGCCTGGTGCCAGGTGAGAAGGCTGCTGGTACAGTTCACTGTAATGAGGAGAGCAGATGCCACCACCCTTTCCAATCCTGTCTTCTTCTAATTGTCTACATAAAGTTTCTATTACCATGACTAAAAGCCTAACATTTTCTCTAGTGCTTTGTTCAGGAGAGCTTTTCCAGGGTGTCTGTCAAGTATAAGAGCCTTTTTCTCCTAAAAGCCAGTGGTAAAATGCTTAAGTGCATTGCTGGGGGCTTCCTCTTCACCATACATTTGTTCCTCCGGCTAGCACTTATCCACACAAGTCTTTTTTATAACTTGTAGAATGTTGCTTTTCCCAGAGGGGTTTTATTGTTCTGGTGTTGAGTGTTCTGCAAATGAGGGTGCTGTGTCCAGGCTTTGTGCCTGGAGCCTGCAGTCAGAGCCTGATGGATGGACGTCAGTGCTGCTGCAACCTAACACCGATCACAGGGCAGGATCAGGAGGGCCTCTTGCTTTGGTTGTTTCAGTGACTCGTAGAAGCAATTCTTTGTCAAGAAAAGCTATGATAATCAAGCTGTGCAAGCATTTACTAGTTTTTGTGGTTAATCTTTTTTATTTTGAGAAAAGAATTTTAGATCACCAGTCTGGGGCTGGCACTGAATGGAAGTAGAGTGGAACCCCTGGAATGAGGGGCTGGGACACCACCAAAATGCTGCATCTTGAGAAAACTGAAATCCTTAAATGTGCAGTGCAACTAGTCAAACAGCTTCCAGTACACTTGGTTTCCCCACTGACTCTGTAATTGTGTTATATTTATGGCTGAAGTATCAGTTCATTCACCGTTATGCACAGGAGTATCCATATAGGAAAACAGAAATAAAACTCATAGTTGAATTTTTTCCCATGGTTATGTTATGGATTCCTTTATATCTGCTAGGGAGTATGCTTAACACAGCGCTCACTCATCCAGCAGGGACGTGATTACCTTGTTTTTGGGTATTCCCTTGTAGGCTTAGAAGTCCTTCATTTTTCATGTATTTATGATGAAATCATGGCTATTTGTAATGTCAGATTGAATGTTCATACTGTGTTTACTCAGGCTGAAAAGTAATCTAAATTTGATCTTCCTCTCTCAAAAATCAAACCTTCTGCTGATCATGAAGTTTTGACATTAGATCAGACATTATTAATGCAGATTTT
Source organism: Mohoua ochrocephala (assembly GCA_013398855.1). Classification (NCBI taxonomy): domain Eukaryota; kingdom Metazoa; phylum Chordata; class Aves; order Passeriformes; family Acanthizidae; genus Mohoua; species Mohoua ochrocephala. The sequence continues at coordinate 151,596 of VZTA01003415.1, read as the reverse complement.
AATGCAATGTTAGCAATACTTGCTACTCCTCTAAGTCTCTCTGACTCATTTGTATGCATATAAATTGGATATTTGTGTTTATGTGGGGCACACATGTTCCCTCTGATGCCAGTTTGCATGTGGTTTATTATGAGTTGGCCTTAATCCTAATTTTTGATCCCTCAGAGTCACATAAAAATCATGACAGTTTGTTTATAATCCCTTTTTTAAATTTGTTATCCATCTCTGTTCATTCTGACATTAGAAACGTTCATGTCTACCTCATGTGCAGGCCTGTGGCATAGATCCTTGGAAACAACCTGAAATTAGGATACCAAAAAAAAAAAAAAAACCCAACCAAAATATTTCAAGTATTTCCCTCAGTGTAGAAAATAAACACCTTATTTTTCTTCTAATATTTTATTCTTTCAGAAAGCTATCTAAATAGCTGGTGATTTAAATTAATTTAATAAATAACACTGAAGATTTGGTTGCTTCTTTTGTTTCTAAGTTCTCTTTGAATCATATTGAAATATGCTGGAACATTTTTCAGATACAGTAGTGGCCCTATTTCATCACACAGTTGCATGCATTTGGGACAAAAAACTGCTCTCAGAATTTAACAAAGGCATTACACATGCTCTGATGAGCCTTGGGGCTTGATGTTCCTGAAAAAATAACATATTTCCTTTGGGTTTGATATGTCATTTGCGCACTGGGAGTAGATTGTCACATTGTGTTGGTAACTGTCTTAGATATTTGTGGGTAAACAGTTCTGTGTTTCAAAGGAAACCAACCAAACTGAAAACCAAACCAGCAAAACCAAAACAAAAAAGAGATGAATCACCATCCTACTCTTTTGACAGTATTATATAAAAGGTGAGCTGTACTCTGCTACTTACAAAATAATATTGCCTTTTTTACCAGTCTCACCCTGAATGATGTAAGGGAACTTGTTGATGAAATGTGACGATTTGTTCCGTATTCTCTGCTGTAGGGAATGGGAAAACCATTCTGTTCTGCCACTCCCTGATAGTAGGTGCCAGATGTGCAAGTAGAGTCCAGGGGTACTACCAAGGAAGAAAAAGATACTGTGTTGCATAGTATCTCTGGACTCTCTGCCCTACAGATGTTCCTGGTTCCTATGAGGAGGAGAAAGCCCAAGATTTGGGATCTCTGAAATATCTTGAGTCTAACAAGGAGCAGATGCCCAGCTCCCTAAAGAGATCTAGCTGGACACCTGCCCGTGATCCACAATCTCAGTTGTGCCCTACAATTAGGTGGTTAAACTGGGCTAATGTATTTTCTTTTTTTCTTTCTTATATGCAGTATTCTTTACATACAGTTTTCTGTGTGTAATACTCTACCATTTCATAACTGCTGGAGCTTCGTGTCCATTAGATGTGCCTCAGATGGCTGGGTGGCCTGGGAGAGGCAAAACACACAGGACTTCCTCTTTTAACTGCTGAGCATCTGCTGAGAGCTGCCTCTTGCTGCCTGTGGTGAATGGCTTGCAGTAATAATGTACAGAGCTGTGGTGAAGCTAAGATCTTTGCTAAAAAAGATGTTGAAAGGCATTACAGTAATGTAATAATTGATTATTACGGTTCATTGTATCTCTTTCTTGAAAAGCGATCTGTCTCTTGAACTTCATCTTTCAGGTAAGGACCAATGCAGACATAAAAATACTTTCTTGGTGGCAAAAAGTACTCATTCTTCAGTCTGTCTTGTTATTTGTGTGTGTATGCATGTATATGTTTACCCAAAAAGCTTAATTTTTCTAGGCATTAATTGCCTAAAAATGGTGAAGTAAAAGAATTTTTACATGAAATGGGGTTGCATAAATGCAGTACAGACTGCACAGAAATGTTTTAAAAATCAGCACAAGAGCAAATAATAACAAAAAGAGAAAAACATCCCTGCAGTCTGCAAATCAGTCTGGTATAAAATCCTTTGTCCATGTTGAACAGGACAGAGATCTTAACTTTTATTCTGCCAGCAGTCTCCTTCCCTTCTGTGCCAACATAACAAGGGAATGGTATGTTGCAAAAAGGGAATGCGGGTGGAAAACCTCAAACAAAAAGTGATAAGACCAGGCTATGAGGAGAACACCGAGGACTTCAGACAGCTCGGATGTTCAAAGATATTTTCCACTGTCTGGCTAGCCAGTCCCTTTGTCTCCCTGTCTCGGCTGCCTGGTGTGGTCTTGTGTCAGCCTTCCTTACTCCCTGAGCTGTTCCTGGTTGTCCAGCTCGGCTCCCCATGGGAACTTGCTGGCATTTGCACAAATGAAGCACTTGAGACATTTCATTCCAGTGGAACATGCCTTTCTTGGCTCTACTTGGCTCTGAATGCTCTGTCATCCAAGCTGGCAGACCCCACTGGACCTGCGCCCCGCTGCCAACTTTCCTGCCAGGAAGGGCTTGTCAGGGCTGTCCTCCATCCCAGCTGGCCATGCTCCCTCTCCATGTTGCCGCAGCTTCAAAATTGCCATTTCTGGGACACTGGCTTCATTCAGTGATGGAAGTATTGGAAAACACCTCTGCATTGGTGACTCAATGGTATGGCATCAGTGCAGGGTATTTGTTTTGGTTGCCTGGGGGTTTGTTTGTACCTTAAACACATGCCCCTGTGAGATGAGATGCTGAAGTTGTTGCACCACACTGGATTACATTGGCGTAATCATGATGTCAACTTTTTCACCAAAGATGCTTGTTAAAGATAATTAAGGGTCAGCAAAGTTGAGCAAAGCCTAAAGCCAAAGAGCTGTAGTTCTGTAATATGTGCTGCTGTTTGGTTTCATGTGTTTCTGGAGCCTGAAAGAACACCTTGCCATATTTTGTGGGTACCATGTTAATCAATAATCGGTGTGGCAGCTGTTGCCAGAACTGACAATACCTACAGAAGCTGGAGATTGTCACAGTGTGGTGGCTGGGGGTCTCACTGCATTTTTAGGAGGGCGCTAACTAACATTACTACAGGCAAAATAAATTCCTTTTGGAGGTTGCTGAATGGTGTGGACTCATTGCAGAGTCACTCAGAGGTTTCCAATAGCACATTAAATGGATTGAATTTGTCAATGTCATTAAAAAAATCAGTTTTCAGGCATTAAAAAAACTTACAGAATAAGGGGACTTGGAAAGGAAAGGCAAGTCTAACTAATGTAATAAAAATCCTTACCCACCTCTGAGGCTTATTGAGATTACCCTGTACTTCCTGTCTAGAGACCTGAAGGTGTGAGACCTGTGCTCTTGCCTTGGGGAGGACACAGGTGAGAATTCCCCTGCCAAGGTGAGCTGCTCAGGGCAGTAGGACAGGAGAATCTCACAGGTGGGATAAATTCATTTCCTGCTTGCAGAGTTTCTCCTGTGAAAAAGGAGGTTAAATGCAAAATGAAATGTTTTTCTAGTGACAAGAGAGAATAAAGACTTCTACTTTAGTGGATCAGCATAAGGCATGTGTACAAATCTGCCTCTGTTGGTAGCTCAGATTTCCTGCTTGCACTGTTTTTATAGAAAAAAATTACTCTAAAGCAGAAATTTACATCTGTATAAAAAATTTAACGTTTCATTATCCAGCTTCATTATTAAAACTCAAACTATGCTTTAGGGCTTAGACACATGTGTCCTTACAAAATGAAGTAAAATATGTGTATTATTTTTCTGCAGTGATAAAGTGAGGAATAAAGAAGATCTGCTCCAAGAGTGGCAGTGGTTGAGAAGTACGTCCCTTTCTCTGGAAAATGTGAATGTACAGGAGACAGCTTTGCATAGCATATATTGTTTCTGATTCAAATATTTCATGCTGGTTTGTGGAGGAAAGTATGGAAGGTGCATTGTAAATTAATCTACTACTTGAACAATGTCTTGTGCACATTGTAAGCAAATCACAGCAATACGAATGCTGGCAGGAGATTTCCTTTGATGTTTTCTGTACACTAATTACATTATCTTCACTGCTGTATAAGAGAGAAAAACCATTTGTTGACCCTTCTTTGTAGACTAAACCAACATCAACACTCAGCATAGGAAACAGAAGTCCGTAATTCTGCTAGCAAACTGAAAGGTTATGATTTTAAAAGAGCAGTAGGTCAGAAACAGATTTTGACACTTTCTTAAGGTCATTTGACAAAATGTTTTAGGTAAATTTGAAAGAATTTCAGAGAAAGTCCTTCAGTGGCCTGTAGCGGGTCATGTTTCCCACAAGGCAATGTACTGACCTGCCAAGCCTAAGACTTATGAAATAGATTATTATTAAATCCTTCCAGAGATACTGCATGGGTTGTTTGGGCTTTATAAGCGTCCGTGTAATGAGAACTTGGCAGAGGGCCTGGGCTCTGTGACACCTTCAAGGATGTAGTTGGAAAAGCCCTGAGGTTTTGTCTCTTCCTTGGAAACAATGCTGTGGGAAGGTCAGATCTGCTCATCAGAGCAGAACTCATTCTTCAGCCATTGCACGCGTGTACTTGGGACTTTGTTCCAGAGACCTGTGTTTAAAGGTGCCTGGAGGCTTACTGATACATAATAGACACGTTTCTTTTGTGAACTTGCTTCAGTTGCTGGAAAGTCCAGCCAGAACACTTAGTTTATTTGATGCACTGAAGCTTCTTATCAACCTATTTTGACTGAAAGAGGTATTAACTGCTCCAAATAGTCAAAATAACGAATTCAATTCTGGGAACAGAAAAGCTGCAGTCCTTGTCAGGATTTGTGCCACTGTCATGGTCAAAACCAATTTGGACATGGCTTCTTGGTGCTGAGCATCCGTGCACGTGATTGCAAATAATCATGACAATTGAACAGCCAGGCTATTAATTCAGATGCTTAAGTCCACAGATTTGTGGACATCTGGTTAATTTAAGACATCTGTGGGTTGATTTGAGTCACTGTGATTATGAGCACTGATGTCTGCTGATGGACACTAAAAGCTGCCTGTTAGAAAGTGCGTTGTGAGATGTCTCACCACAGGATATGGCCTCTCTCATGACTTTCTTCCAGAAATGAAATACAGATAAATGTTGCCATGATCTTGGTGGCCCTCAGTATTCTTATGGTGTGTGCAGAACACAAAGGGACTGTTCAATGTGTGGAATGGAAAGCAGGGAAAAAACCGAAGAGCATTGTGTGCCAACAGATGTTACCAGGAGAGTAGCTTGGTGTGCCTTGTAGGTGCCTCCCACCACTGTGGGAAGGACAAGATCAGGCTCTATACAGCCTCTTTCCTATCTCACAGCACAGGGCTGCTGAGGGTCCATAAGGATGTTTGTGGGCACACACACTCTGTGAGCTTGGGACCATGTTTCCCCCATCCCCAAGACCAGAGGGACTGGCCTGGCAGTGAACTGCTGTGGCTCGGAACCCCATATGTTGCTTTCCATATGTCCTTCAGGTAGCAGTGGTCCCAGCCAACAACTCCTCGGTTCCCTCATGATTTCAGCACACTGAGCTTCTCAGGTAGCAGGTGCTGCCAGCCTTCAGTAGTACTTGTTTTTCCAGCCCGCTGCTCATGGTGGCATTGTGTGTTCTGCAAACAGCACAAACCCCTTTGGCACGCAGAGCAGCAGGAATGTTTGGGAATGGTTAACCCAACAAAAGCTGAGGAATGGGAGGAGTGGTTGCTTGCCTTTAAGTGCTTCGCTTAATGGACTTGCATCTATCTCCTTTCTCCTCATCCACCAGCAGCATTTTTCAGTGTCTGACATCTTGGGAACTGCACGTACATGTTCAGTGAGTCTTTGCAGAAACGTTCTTGGTTTTGCCCCCTCCAGACAGCCATTCTATGGATGGCCCCCAATGTCTGGTAGCTTCCAGCCATCAGCTTCCTGCTTGGCTGCTCTCGCCAGCACGAGACAGGCAATTCCTTTTGTCTGTGAGAGGACCGAAGGAGCAAGCTTAGGGCTTTGTTTCCATGTTTGAACATTTTTCAATTACTGAATGTCAGGAAAAAAAAAAATAAACTCAGTGCACTAAAAAATGCACTTGCAGATACACACTAGATCTAGATGGTTTTGAAGAATAAAGAAAAATTAAGGAAAATATTTCTTTGGTTGCTAGGATGCCTTTTTATCATTGAATCCAGTGTGCTTTGGGTTTTTTTATTTTTATTTAGATGTGTGACTTATTTATTGTGGTTAGAACATTGTTACGATGTATTCTGACAATAAATTTAAGTAAATGAGACAGTTGGCTAACACTTTGATGTGAAAATTAGGTCTGGAGTGTAGACTGGCCCAGGAGTTTAGTATTTCTTTGAAGGAAAAATAGTAAAGAGAGTTAGTGATAGAAATTTGGGGTTATTCTTTACTGAAAATGCTGTAAGTGGCATTTACTAGGATATTCGTTCCTGAAATTTATTCTGTTTGAACAGAGGCACTTTGCATCTTGTGCAGCTGAGAAAAGGAGCGTGAATTCAAGGCGGATATTTTCCTGCTAGCATTACAGAGCCGGGTGGGAGCTGTAGCATCACAGAGGGAAATATATGTCTGGCTCTTTGTCCTTTGCTTTTTGTGACAAAGGAATTCCCATCTGAATCGCTCTGCTCTGTCCAAGCCCCCTCCGAGCCTCTGGGTTAGCAGCAGTCAGTCTTTGCAGTGTCCTGACGTCATCCCGTGTGTGCATAAGCTCCGCTATTGTCTTACGGCGAGCAGGGGCTGGGGATTGCAGTATCTGGTGGCTGATACCTCTTTCTGCCTGCCGGTATCACAGAAAGGACGCCGGCCTGCCCTTATCACTTGGATTTAAAACAGAGGCTCCTGCTTTTTGCTTCCTGAAGAAGGACCTTCACTGCGGTTGCAAGGAAAAGCTGTCTGCGGTGTTGAGCAGAGGAGAGGAGGAGAGAGGAGAATCTGGCAGCTTGGATAGCCTGGACTGCATTGTCTGGCTTCATGACCCCTGCTGTGTAGCAGTCTCATCCCTTCTCGCATACACTCCCTCTGTCTTCCACTCTTTTTTCTTCTTTCCTTTTTAAAATAGCAGCATCTGGGGCGAGCCATGTTTGGCACTGAATCGTCATGTAAGTAAATGCATCCCATTTACATCCTTTTTCTGTTGAGAACAGGGCTTGTTTTATCCTTGCCGTACCCGCCACACTTGCATTCTCTTTGCTGTAGGTCGTTGGCTAAAAGCTGTGGTCCTTGCCTGTTTATGAAGGGATGAAAGATGCTGGAGGGGAAGCAGCTACCTCCTAACTGCATCCTCGATGCAAGCAGCAAGGCAGCGTAGGGCTGTCAGCGCTGCTGAATTCAGGCCACTGGAAGACTGGGGAAAAAAGGCAGTTTTGCTTGAATGTGTCAGTTGATAAGATTGCATCTGTCAGTGATCAGCAGTTGCAAACATTCTAATGAATGCACTGCTTGGATGCACCACATTTGGGGACTGAGAATGCTGCAGTATTAGATGGGCGAGAGCTGGGGGAAAGTGATTTAACCAGCAGGAAAAGACTGCTATCTCACGTCTATCTCATTTACTTCATTTTTGTTTCAGGGAAAAAGGAGGCTTCTGTGCAATCCCCCCTATGACTGCAGAATCTGCAATTAAATTAGGTGGAATTCTAAATATGGGGTGAAAAATGTAAAATAAAAGGATCATTTATTTTTTTCTTCCTGATCTTTGTGCTGGAAAATCTTAAGTGAGGCAGTCTGCTGTATAATAGCAGTGCAGATGCATGTCATTGAAAGCGAGCCAGTTTTGCTTCAATGGGAACAACAATTACCTACCTGGCAAATCTGGCCGCGGAGGAAGGCTGGGGGTTGATGTATAAATAGTGTTGCTGGTGACAGTGTGGCTGTGTAGAGAGACCAGTCTGATCCAGTGATTATCGGGTGACCGAAAAATGGAAAACAGTTGGTTCACGTTGTATTTTGTGCACAAAACAATACTGCATGCTGAAAACATGTCTCATTTGAATATGAAGTGATGGCTTTTGTAGAACGTTGTCACATCCAGCGTGGTGTAATGTCTCCACACTGCTAGGCTGGGACCTGTTCTGTAGCTCGTCTCTTCCTAGCAAGTGGAAAGAACATTGGGATACCTCATAGTTATGCCTTCCTGGCTGTCAAACCCCTTGCTCCCAAAGGGTTAATTGGTCCTGTCGCCTGACTCTGGCAGCTCCCCCCTCCTCTGCCACAACACCCAGTCAAGGTCAGGCAGCAGAAAAACAAAATTTGCCTTTAGATTTCTTTTGTTTAGGGACGCATTTTTCATGCACGCTTGTAAACATGTCTGCAGCTCTGGATCATCAGAGCATGAACAGATATGCCGAATGTTGTAGCCACATCTGTTTCTGCCCTGCCAGATCTGTGACCCCCAGCCTCTGTGTCCATGGGCTCTGCTTCTGCAAAATGCACTGAACAGGCTCTGAGATAAAATCAGTGTCCTACCTGCCCTCTTGCAGAAAGCCATAGTGCACGCTCAGAGTCAGATTGTTCAGTCTTGTTCATTTTTGTGGTCCTTTCTTGGTTTATGAGGTGCATTGGCTAAAGTCACGGGGGTTGTGCACCAGCAGCTGTGGCTGCTTTTGTTTCCATGGTTCCCACAATTCAGAAAAGGGCGATGGGAGCTTCCGTAACAGCCACTACCTGTTTCCCAGAAGGGTCTAGAAACATTTCTTGCTTTTAAAAATGGGATGAAACAGAACATGGCTCGTTGCCATCGATTCGAGCAGAGGCTATGGTCAGTCTCTGCCTGAACTCTCTGGCCAGATGCAGAGGAAGGCGGTGTGGTGGCCAACTCCCCTGTGCCTCTGCTCAGGCCTGAACCTCCCGCCCAAGAGTTCCTCTTCAGGTTGGACAGGCTGTCCCACTGCCTGCTGCTGCCAGGTGCTGGCAGGCGGGAGGAGAGCAGGGTCACTGGTGCTGCCCCGCTCACCTGCCTGTGCAGGTCAGTGCTTGCGTAACGAGCCCTGCCCACACCACTGCTGGAGGAACAGTGGCTTTGCTTTCAAAGCAAGAAGATAGTATCAAAATTACTTCAATCAAAATGCTAAGAGGTTTCTGGTCTTCCCTCTCCTCCTGTCTTCTTAATATTTCCAGGATGTCAAATGATAACAGTGCTACTAATTGTTAATGTTTCTGTCTGGCTAGAACATCAAATAAGACAAAATAAAATTTAAAAAAGATTCAGCATTATTTGGGCACTGGAAATATGACAGAAGCCGCTGCTGCTGCTGCTGTCCAAAAAGCATGAAATGAGCAGATTACAGTTTTTTTAATCCTGCTGTTTACACTTAGTATTTAGGATTTTATTTCTCCTTTCTCTGATTAAAAAGCCAAGAAAAATGGTTAGAAGCAAATACTGGTTCAGAACCTTTAGTCTCACTCGGCATCAAAATATTTTAAATGTCAAAACAACTCTCATTTGGCAATCCTGTTTTTTTCTTTTTGCTTTTAGCAGCAGTCAGAAGGGCAGTAAAAGATAGTCTGAGGGCCTTTGTAGGAACAGGCATCTGCTTATCACCTCCTGGATGCAGGGAAAGACAAACAGCCGGTGACAATAGCTCATAAAGGGGGATAAGGCAGCAGGCGATGCACAAACAGCTGCTGGCACTCCCAGTGCACGATGAGCAAGGGTAGAGTGTGCAAAGCAAAAACCCCAAGAAGTGTCTGTGCAAGGGCACTGTGGGAGGGTAGGGTAGTTCCATAGGGTCATGGTCAGTATTTTCCATTGGTCACATGTCCTTTTTATAATCCCCACAGGAAACATAGGTGCCAGAGACACATCATCTTCAGTGCTTTTGTGCTGATCCACTGTCAGATGTACGGCTGGGGCAGTGTTGAGGGGCTGTGTGCAAGGGGGGCAGCTTTCCATTCCCCGCCACCGCTCCTGCTGACCTGAGAGATTTGTCTGCTCTCCGTAATCGTTTTACAGTCTGTAGGAGGTAATCTGGTTTGATAAAAATTGAGAATTTTTGAAGATGAAATGGTGTTGCAGTGCTGCACCAAAGCAGAGAAGTGGTGGACCTCTGACAAGGTGGTCCCCACAAGTAGAACACCCTCATCTCGAGGAGAAGAGCCTAGCAGAAATAACCAGCAAGCATCCCTTGTCTAACTAGGAATACTGGCAGTTGCAGGCCTGTAGGAGAAACAACAGAGGCACAAATTAAACGGAACTGTGAGAGCAGCCACAGTTGGTGGGGCTTACCAGTGCTGGGAGAGGTCAGGGGAATGCGGCTCCATCACATCTGACTGTATTGGTAAGGAATGGGACAGGATGCAGCTTAGAGCCTGTAAAGCGACTAAAGAGGCTCAGACAGCCATTTCATGCATGTCTGAGAATATGCACCATGCGTGCTTCAGCTACCCAGAGAAACTCAGTAGGAAGCTGCAAGGGAGGGAATCACACACACATGTCCATGGTGCTTGCCCCAGTGCTGTTCCAAGGACCCAGATGTGTGCTGTGAAAGCCCCAGGTGATGTTCTCAGTACTGCTGCATTTCTTCATGCTGGGGCATTTTAACCTAGCAGCAGTACTAAACTGTGAGGGGAGGTTGTCTGGGAAATGCTCTTCCAGCCCGGGCTGTCTGGGAGATGCTCACGGTGGTCCCTGTCAGGTAGATCAGCAGCTGCACTCTGGAAGCAGAAGGACTCCGAAACAAAGGAGAGCTGACCAAAGGGCCAGAGAAATACAAAACCAAAGGGCAAGTGGAGCTTCCCTCTGCTGCAAGGTTAATGCTGGAAGGCTGCTCTCTGTGGGGAGGCTGAGGACTGCTGGGGATAGTGGGAAACCTTGCCCACCTAAGTGTGCCAGGAAAAGCTTCTGTGCTTGTCCCAGGCTCACTGTACTGTCTTCTGCTCTGTCTGTTCTGGAGATGTTTTTGTTCCTAGGCACTTTTTTTCACAAACTTTCTTCCAGCCAAAATGCAACAAATGGGAAAGGTTACACCAAGATAATTGATTTTACGGCATCAGAGAAGTAGTCTTAGAAACCTCAGCAAAACAGCAGCAGCCAGCAGTAGAGAAATGGGAGATCTTAGCAGCAAATATGGAGATGAAGGACAATCTGATTGGCATGGTTGCTGCCATCCTGGGTGATGTGCCTGCCTCCTCCAGTCCTTCCCAGCACTGATACTGGCCTGCAACTCATCCCAGCTGTGGGAGAACCAACCAGAACCTGACCACTTCTGCAGGTAGTTGGTTCACTTCTGCAAATGCTGGCTCTCCAGGCTGGTTCATGGTGTGGTTAGATGAGCAGTGGCACAAGGAGGGGTGGGACATGACTGTTGAAATTCTGGTGGGATAGCAGCCTTGGTGAGACTGGGCTCCACTGAACCAGCAGATGACCAAAACACTCCTTTTTTGAGCATAAATAGGCCACTGCCATCCTAAAAGGCAAAGAGCAGTAAGTACAGCCACAATTCCTCAATGATGTTACACTGGTTTCTCAGGCAACAGTATGTCAAAGCGAGGTTACAGAAAGTATCAGAAGTTGTAACTTTAAACCAATATATTTAGCTGCTGAGGTTCCTGGTCCCCGTAGAGTCAGGGCTGTTGAAAATATTGCAGAACCAGGTCAAAGAGAGGCTTAGCTACACCAGTGTCAAATGGCAGAATAAACCTGGGTTATGAAATGGGTTGAGATTACAGGAGCTGTAATAACTTGACAAATTCATCAGTGAAACTTCAAGATATTTGGAGAGAAACAGTAGTCTCACATCCCACTCGCAGTAGATTTTAAGGATTTACTGAGTGCTAGTATTGGTACTTTCTAAATGAATGTATTTTTTAAAAATACAAACCCGAGATAAGAGAGGGTTCTGCATGTTCTCTAAACTCCTTTGGCTGTAACACTTTGGTAGGTGCCTGAGATATGGTCTCCAGAGGCTCGACTGCGTGCTCAGGAGAATAAGGACTTGAAGCTCAGCCCTCCTACTCAGGCAGCACCAATGGCAATTGGAACTCACTGTGTTGAGCTGTTCACGAGCAGGCAGCTGTCGGGAGAGTTTAACTGCACCTTGCCCTTTCTTCCTCCAAAAACAAAAAGTGAATTGAGACATCTCACAGGCTGGATATGGCTCACGAATGTGACAGTCTTTGGTGGTTTGTCTCTTGCAGCCTTGGATCACCTTTCCTATCTCATTGGTTTAGAAGTTGCAAGGTCTGACCTAAAGTTACTGAATACAGTGACAGTCTCCCAGGTAGCTGTGTCCACACAGCTGCTGGAATGGGGAAGAAATCTGAAGGTACATGAAGGGAATAGGTAACCTTTTCTTCAGCTTGTCAAATTGCTTGGTCCTTGCCGTAGCTAAAAGGATGAGCTATAATTAGTGGAGGGGTCTGTGACTGATCAAAGATGACAAAAGGTCTTTCAGATTTAAGACAAAAATCATAGAATAGTTTAGATTTGAAGAGACCAGCACCTCCCTCAAAGCAGGACCAATCTCCCAAGTTAGACACAGGGATCTAACATGCTCAATCAATCTGCATGTTTGCAAAATGGTATGCGATCAAAACAAGCTTCAGCTTTGACCAGTTTAATTTACAGAACCAGAAATAGGGATAAATCTTTATGACCAAGGACGCCTGAAAGATTATTAGAGTCCCTTTGGGCTGTGTGACCCAGATAGGAAGTGCAGTACATGCAGCGAGGACTCTGTCATATTATTTGAGCTGGGGTAGAAGCAGTAGTGTTCCATGTAATTTGGGGATAATTAATGGGTATGACTAGCAAAAAAATTTATTCACAGAAGAACCTAAGTCATCTCTTTTCATCTGAGCTAAAATACCCTGCTTGATCCCTGAAGCACCAGGAAAAGTTCTGTAAAGTGCTATGAGAAAGCATGTGGAATACAGAGAGACAGAGTATTCCAGGTTTTCTAGATTAATGGAATTCTTTTCCTTTTGGTGAAAATCACTTTGATGTGACATCACTGTTTAGATCCTTTCATATGAAGGTCGCTGTGTATAATATGACATTAAAGGATCTTAAAAACGACAATATGTTCCCTATTGAAAAGGATAAGATGCTATATTAAGCAAATAAGCTGGACAACTACAGAGAGAAACACTTGCTACCCAGAATCTGGCGGAGCTCAGTGAAAAACTGGCTGACTTTGGTGTGTTTGATCAAGGTGAAACTTACACTGAGAGATCAACTTAAGATGCTTAGAAACTGGGAGTGAAGAGAACCCATATTCTGCCTAGACCAAGAAATGTGCCGTTGCTTCCCAGAATTAGATGGAAAGTATTTTAGAACTTCTTAAGGCTCTCTTAAATTTCATTTGGAAATGGTATCTTGAGGTGTTTTGATCAGTACAGGAGAAGGGAAATTTTTGTGAAACTACATGGCAGTGATACAGAATTAAAGTATGATATTTTTGACCTCCTTTGAGAAATAGAGTGGCTGGGAAGGTCTTCCTCCACTCATGCTTTGAGAGATGCTGAGCAGACCCTCAAAACATGCTAGATCATGTTTCAGCCTAGAGCAGGAGCCTAAGGTGAAAATGACATATAGTCGGTGAGCTCGTCAGAGAAAATGTAGAGCTATACTGGGGGCTTTCCACATTTGTATAGCCCTTAGGTAGCTTTTTTAAAGGTTTGACTGAACAGGGAAGAAGGATGAGAGAGGGTAGGAATGAGCTCTTGGAAGAAAGTGCCTTGTGCTCAAAAGGTCTGTGGCCTAAAAAGCCATGAGGAGGTTTTGAAGATGCCAGTGGAAAGATTATCCATCTCCCTTAACCCCTCCTGTTTACCGTGCCACTCATTAGCCCAGTGATTTTGCCATTTGCAGTGATTATATGATTTCATACATGTCATCACTCCAGCAAATGCCAGCTTTCATTTTACCACTAGGAACTAGTCTTGGAAAGCTGTCGTGTATTTGGATTTCCTGCTGCACTCTCTCGAGTGTGGACGTGCCCATATCATAGTACATGAAGAAGTTTTAAGAGGATATAGTCTTGATGTTGATGAGTTGTGGTTGTGCAAGTGCAGCAAAAGGAAAATGTACTCAATTACATATTTTGAAAGTTCCTGGATGGGAGTAGAAAAAGGAGACCAGATATTTTTTTACTTCATGTGTTAGCTGCATTTTTTTACAATGAAGTAAGGGATTGTATGATGAGGACACCACTAGAAAGCAAATTCACAGGGGAAGGGCAGCTATTACAACTCCAGGGAGGTCAGAAAATGGCAGCAGACTCCAGTTGTAAGACCTCTGCTACAAGAAAAGGAAAAACTGCTGTCAGAAGATACCATCCCAGGCAGAACCTCAACTGCATAAATCACTGGCTTACAGATACCTAGCAAGAGTCACACCAATTCTGAACTGACTTAGCACAATGAAAATAGTGCTGGTCAGAAAAGAAAAGAAAAGCATCCTGATTAGGAATACTGAAAGATGCTAAAAAGATATATTTAACATTTACTAAAAGAGCTGAATGTGGAAAATATTGGCACCACTAACCTTTTTTTCCTGTCAGGTGCATTCATTACTGTCATTAGTAAGGTATCTAGGACTGTTGTAGTGGCAACAGTGAATTGTGCCGCTGTATTTTCATCGGGGTAGGTAATCATGAGTCATTCAAGCCATCTGCTAATAAAATACTTTCAGACTGTTTAGGTTATCAAAGAGAATATAGTAGCTGGGAAATGTCAAATTAGCTGGCAAAGAAACATGGCAAATTTTGTGTGAAGATCCCATGTGCTTTGTCATCCACAAGGACATGAGCCCAAGCAGTCCAGCTGTGTTATAGGCAGTGGGTGGAGGCAAAGGTCTGCTAAGGGTTAAATGAGCTGGGGAAAGCATTCCTCTGACTCTGGAACATCTATCAGCCTGGCTATTCTCTGCATCCTCTGCTGCTTGCATGGTCTGCAGTGATAACTCCAGATAAGCTGTACAGAGCGAAGAGGGTGATAATCAGGCTGCCTGTGTGATTGGATGGAGAAAAGCTCCAAATGATGGAAGTGAGCAGCCAGATAAAAAGCAGCAAGATCTGAACTGTAAGCGTCACAATCAAGAGTGGAAGTTCCTCCAGGAATCCACCCAAGTGTGAGAGGCCTGATGCATGAACATTGCACAGGAGGATACCGTGTCCTTGGTCACAGGACAGAAGAGCAGTTCTGTGCCAGTACAAATGGGAGCAGATTCCTCTACAGCTGCTGACCCACTAGAGATGTCTTTCTGAGACTTTGGAACGTTCTGATAGCACAAGGAGATAGCAGTGGGATGGAGGATTTCTCAAGTGTGTTAAATAAGACATGCTGCATCATCTTTAGTTTCATTTGCAGTTACCACATCATAGTGGGACTAGGGGGTGTTGCCCCAGCCTATAGGGATACAGCAGCTACGATAACAAAGAGATTAAGTTGCCTGCTCAGGATAAAGCGCTAGTGGTCTGTCACAGCAGGGGGGGTCCCACAGAGAATGGGCATTCAAAAGCCTTTACACAGGACCTTTTTCTAAACTTACCTTTATAGGTATGAATATTTTCACAACTGGGGTTCTCGCTGTGATAGTCTACACCTCCACGCCATGGGGCACTGCTGTGGGCATTGTGCATCACAATGATCGTCTGGATGCAGAGAGACATTCGTTTGGTTGCTCTGGGGCATTGCATGTATGCTAATGACTTAGAGTCTCTGTGGGGCTTGGCTGCCTGTCAGAGAGGAATGAAGCTGTAGATTTAATGAAGCTGTAGATTTCAAACCAGTGCTCTGTACTGCAGCAGTTTGGTGAACTACGTGCCTGGCATTTAGTTAGGTTATGTCTTGTTTGTGCGTCTGTAGTGACATTCAATTAATTCTTCCATAAAATACAGATAAATACTCACAGAGAATTATACAAAAAGACAAAGAAAAGGGCTCATGTTTGGACTTGCCATCCTTAATAGTATCCCCTTAAACAGAGAGGCTCCCTTGAGGGAACAAAGCGATATGAGTCTCTAATGTGGAACGTCAGTGCAGCCGCTGTCACTGTCGAACGAGGCGCTGCGGGCAGCAGCTGCTGTCTGCAGGCTGGCAGCAAATATGGGTGTCTGCATTTTCAGTTATTCTCCCCTAGGTCACTGCTTTGTGTGTACTCCTGATTTGGTTTGGTTTACACGAGGAAGAAAGAAGTGTCTTTATGTCATTGAACAATCTAACCATGGACAAAGGAGTTAAAAAAAAAATCTGCCAGCTTTTGTTTATGAATGTACTATGTGTGTGTATTTATCTATTTATTTATTTATTTTACTTTGACAGCTGTTGTTAGTTAAAACTACAACTGCCTTGTTTTTAACAGACTAGTTGAGTGAAATTAAAGCATTTTTTTCCCAGTGAAGGAAAGCCTGAAGCTGTCTCACTACATAGCATATCATTGCTGATGAGAAGCTGTGGTCTTCCTGCTTCTTGCCAGGGAGTTCAGTACCATGGCAGGCAGTAAGCCTTGTTATTCTTGTGTATAGGTATGCCAAAAGTTTAGATAAATATGAAAAGTGGACTATCCTTTCATCTCCAGAAGCATTTCAGACGTACTGACACAACAGGGGTGGGCATGTATCAGAGGCACCATGGGGAAGCCTGCATTGCAGCTGATTTAGGTGCTTGCTGCTTTATGCACAGGTCAGGGAAGATCATACTGCCAAGCTGGCTTTCAGAAACTAGAATTTCATCTCTGGAAATCATCTGCTGGATGTAGCCAGTTGCTTTCTAGGGAGTTTTGGTTGGTTGGTTGGATTTTTTTTTAAAATTGGCTAAAATCTGGCCATTAGTCCTGTGTTTATTTCTGAAGTTCAGTCTGAAAACACCTTTCAAAGGAAGAGATGCATAGCTATTTCAACAGTTAAATTCTAAAACTGAATCACAGTTGTCTGGCTGCCCTTTTGCTTTCTAGCATCCAAACTCACAGAACTGGTCTGATTAAATAATTTTGAAGAAAAAAGTGAGGACAGCCAGTCAAATAAAAGCTAAAGTTAATAGTGGTTATAGCCAGAATGAAATCTAATCAAAATAAACTTCTAAACAGTAATCGAAGACATTAATCTATGAAAGACTGGTGAATGAGATAATCTTGATAGGACAAGAACATGACAGGTGCACTCTTTTTCCCTCTGTACTCAACACTGGTGAGGCTGCACCTTGTGTCCTGTGTCCAGTTCTGGTCCACTCCAAAAACGACATTGAGGTGCTGGAGCTTGTCCAGAGAAGGACAATGAAGCTGGTGGAAAGTTGAATGCAAAAGTCACATGAGGAACAACTGAGGGAGCTGGGGTTGTTTAGCCTGGAGAAAAGGAGGCTTGGGGGAGACCTTATCACTATACACCTCCCTGAAAGGAGGGTGTAGCCAGATGGGGGTGGCAACCCCCAGGCAACCAGTGACAGGATAAGAGGAAATGGTCACAAGCTGGGCCAGGGAAGGTTCAAACTCGACATCAAGAAGAATTTCTTCATGGAAAGCATTGGAATGGGCTGCCCATGGAAATGGTGGAGTCACCATGCCTGGAGGGGTTCAAGAAATGACTGGACATGGCACTCAGTGCCATGGTTTAGTTGCCAAGGTGGAGATCAGTCAATGGTTGGACTCGATGATCTTGGAGCTCTTCTCCAACCTAAATGATTCTGTGATTCTGTGGAGAAATATTTTAAACATTATAAAAGTCACCTTATTTTCCAGCATTTCATTTGCTTTCATTCTTTGCAAGAAGAATGGAGAGCTGGCTCTGAGCAAAAGTAGAGGTAACTTCCTTTGTTCTTCATTAAGTTGCGTTTTCCAGGCCCTTATAAATGAGTCCAAGGTAAAACACAGCCTTCAAGGACTCAAGTTTTATCTTTGCAAATGATTTCACACCAGCTATGGTAGGATGCTAATGTGCAAAAAAAATCAAGAACAGCAGTTGTTGCACTGTAATTGAGCTTTACATGTTGGTCATTTGCAGCTGGTCACCTTTTCTTTGGAGACAGCACATCAAGGTGGGTTTGAGCCATGAGAGACCTCCTTCTTGAATAACAAGAAAATTGAGGTGTGATGAGCTAGAAGAGAGAAAGAGGCCTGCAACATACAAGTTCCTGGAATAGTAAATTCTTGAACTGTGGGTGATTTGGCAAGTGTAAGAGCTAAAATCTCATATGCCAAATAGATATGTGTACTGTATATGTGTAAGAGAGGGCAGAGGATGGGAGAAAGGAGGGGAGGGAGAGTGGGGCAGATATGAATAGGTTTGATAGTGGATTTCTTAATCCTGCCCATCCTTCTTTAAAGAGTGCTGCCATTCCCATGAAGAAACCAAGAGACATCCTTAAAATGTAAAATGGAGATGGTTGAAAATGCTGGTAATGATATTTAAGTGATTCTAAATGAGGCTATTTTAGAAATTAAAAACAAGACATCAGTCTCCCTTTATTCCAGTATCTAGATGAGAAGGTGGGTGGCAGATGATTTGCCTGACTAAATGATATCACACTCTTCTTGACTGCCATAGGAACAAGAATTCATCATATCCATAGAGCCCTGCTCCTGCTTGGGGTGGGAAGGTGGGGCAGGGTCTCTAGGACTGGGGTGGTGCTAGAATCTGCAGTGACTGAGATGATCCAGGGTTGGAGGCGTTGACACAGATCCTACTTTATTTTCAAATTCCTCAGAGTTTGGAGTGGAAGCAGGCTCTGCTTTCCTTCCCTGATGATGGCTGGTGGCTTCTTTTCTGTAGGTCTGTCAATTCTGACTGTGGTCTGTTTTACTGAAAGTACCAATTAAGTGGCCAAGCACTTGCTCTTCTTCCCAGACGGTTCCCTCTTCAGTACGGGAAGCAGTCTGTGCTGTAGGGGAACGGGCAGGAGCCCGGGCTGTGATCTTGCTCCCATGTCTCTCAGCCTGCCGTTGGAAGCTGTGTTAGTAGTGGGGTGTGCATTAACAGCGTAGTGAGCAGGAAGGAGCAGAGCTGGGGCCAGGTGGGAGCCAGGCACAGGAGAAACCGCCTGATGCTGGTTTGTGTGAGCCTGGCTTGCTCCTAATCCTGCTGGCTGTTCAGCCTTGATGGTAGCAATAAGCCCGAGTACCAGCTGTGTCTTCTCATGGGCTGCCATGCTATTTTCAGCTCCTGTGAAAATGAGGTATTTCCATTTTTTTCCTTTCTCTAATGAACAAATGAGATGCATTTATGCCCTACGTAGTGATGCCTCCCCTCCTTTTAGCTCCATCTGCAGTAAGATCCCTTTCAGTCCATTGCTTCCTTTAGATCTAGCACCTTGTAGTTCAGGAAAAATAGCTGAAAGTCTCTGCTTATTGACAAGATCTCCTGCAGCTTCCAGCTGCAGCACTGGGATTTTTATTCAGAACTTGGATTTCTGAGCATAGGCTTATTCACCCATTCAGCATCACCAGTATGGCCCCACTGAGATTTTCCTACTGCACAGAAAAAATTTACTCTGAAAAATCTCTTATTTTCAGAATGTATATTACAAACTTGCTGACAAGCTGCCTCAATTTTCCTCCCTATTTTTCAGAACTCTAAAGATGACAGTGGAGAAAATAACCGAATATGCCATGTTTCATGTGCTGTATGATCACTTCCAACAGCTGGTGTTTCAGGTTCTTCCTGGGCATTTAGTCTTTACAGTCCTCAGCTGTACAAAACACAATGCTCTCCTTTCTATCACAGCCCATACAGCATGCCACAGAGGTTGCCTGAGCATAAAAGGGTGCACTAAATCAATTCAGTAAATCTATAAAAATACGTTTAGCAGTTTCTGGTGGACAGATCTGGTTTAAAGAGCATAATTTGCTACAGAGAGGGCTTAGCTAAGTATCTGGCACGAACCAGTCAAAGTGGCCGAAGTATAGGTAGCCAGAAGATAGTATATATTTTCAATTAACAGACAGGCATTGAGTATTTTGAAAGTAGATACAAATTTCTTCTGAAGCAAAAGGCTTAAATCTTTTTTGATACAATCCCTGAAATGGTAGGAAAGATAAGTAAGACCAAAACAAACCTATCCTCTCGGTAACGGGAAATAAACAGACATGTAGAGAAAATAGTTACTGTTATCTATGACATGGCCTTCAGTTATTTGGCACGGAGCAGTCTATCATATTTTTGTCTCATACCTGTCACTTATTTATTTGTTGCTCATGACTGAGCATGACTCCCCGCACTGCATGTGATTGGACCGATCAGGCTCAATCAGATGCACAATCTATCTTAGACACCAGAGTTACTCATTTTGTCTACTACAAACACATGACTGGTCTTCAAGCTCCATGCTATGGCCACTTTGGTTTGTGCACTTAGAGTTCATGACATTTTTCTGGGAAATTGGTGAGTTATTTTGTTAAGCACCTCATTTTGAGAGGAGACTTTTCATCAAGTCCTGTTAGGTAGTTAAGTTTTCTGCTAAGTGGGATTTTCTGATCTCCTAGTGGACTGGCAATAGCCATCTTTAATGGGTAAGAAAGAGAATTTGGTTCTTCAGCTACAGCTTCACAGCTGGAAGCACTTTCACCGCAATACCTCCCTGCACAACACAAAGTTGCTTCTAATTCCAGTCACTAATTTCATCTGCTTCGAACAAGATTTGAAAGTTGGTTAGCAGCAAGTGCCTGTGGTGAGTGGAAGGTACCTGCCGTGCCTGCAAAGCAGCACTTGCTTAAAGCAATGGCAGAATTTTATGTTGTAGCTATTTATACCCCTAGTTTTGTGTTCTCTACTTATTAGTGTGGCAGTTACTGGCTAAAAGAATAGAAGAACATGTATGTGCTAATACTGTATGTTGTAAACATTTTACACATGCATGCAATGTGCTTTTTTATAGCTAGTATGTCAAAAAGAAGCTTTTACATTACATCCTCTTTCAGGGAAAAGGCTTGTTCTCAGTTGTGGGTTTGTGGTTTTTTATTGTCAGTTTTCGTTGGTGTATAAAGAGAGGAACTGAGTCAAGGCTGTGAAAGATAAATTTGGAACTGAAAACAGTGACTTTAAATGCAGTAATTTCCCAAGCAAAGACATTTTAGTCATATTCCAATCAAATTTAGTTCTGATCGGCCAGTGGATGTATTCATTGCTGAATCCTACTTTGATTCTTAGCATAATTTCAGATTGCAGGAAAACAGTGATTTTGTCATTAATTTGTTCCAATTATTTGAAGTAAAACAGCGAATTACAAGAAGAATCAGTTTCAAAATTGGCTGATTGTTTTAAATTATTACTTTTTAGCAATTCTTTTTCATTCCTTAATATTTCAGCTGGGCATTAATGTAATATACCTTGGTAAAATACCGTGTAAAATACCTTGGTTGAGGTACTATTTGTACACTTAGTTTATAGTTTTTCATCACACCTTGGATGTTATTCTGTCACCATTACGCAGGATCCTGGATGTCAGGGAAAAAGATATGTCTTCTGAATAAAGGTAGTCAGGTGCTTCCTGAAAAGCCACCAATCAGATAATCATTCAGATAATTTCCTTCTCCTGTGGGCTGGGAGTGCTGAGTTTAACCAACTGCATTTATCCTTGAAATAATGTTGTGGGTGTCAATCACCCAGGTTGGGGTCATTTTGTCCCACGTATGTGAGTGACCTAGGCTTGTTCTGTTCCTGCACTGTCCTCCTCCAGCAGCAGGATGCCCTGGGAAAGGGACTGGTCTTGAAGTGTTGTCGTTTTGAGTTTTCTGCCGTTTGGCCTAATCACATCTTTCATCAGACTTGAGCATTGTGTTCACAAGATGATTCCCTTGGGTGAGTGTCTTCGGTATGTGCGTGTCAGGAGGAATACTACGTTTTTAGTCTTCGCAAATGAATTCAGATGTGCTCCCAAATGTACGTACTTTATGCATTTTTACTTTTATATAAGTGCTTTTAAATAGCAGTGCTAACTCATTTTTATTTGTGGGCTGTGACATGGAAGAAGAATGCAAGACATAAAAGGGTCATTTGGGGCTCAGATCAGTTGCCTAAATGAGGCAACTATAGCCATTTCAGATGCCCTGGAACATATTTCACCTGGGCACCAGCTGTTGGTCCCTGGGGTATTCTGTCTGTGCTTTGTGTCAGTGTATCAGCTACCCTATGCATCTCAAACAGCTTTGGATGCACCTGCTTAGACAACCAAATCGAGCTCTTTTTGTCATCAGGGGTTGTCATTTTTGAATCCTAAAGAGATCCAGTCATGTTAAGTAATGTAGGAATGTCAGATTCCTGAGTAACTGCAGGTTTTTGGGGGTCTTCTGTTTGTGTTTTGTTTGAACAGCAGAGAGTGAAAGTCACAGTGACGGTGACAAACTTGGACTCTGGCAAGGTGTGTGTGTCAACTGTTACCGTGATTAACACCAGCTGCTCAGCAGCACAGACTCAGGGCTCATGGAACATGCTGTACTTGAATTATCTGGCTTAGAAATGCCCTCCACTTGCCATTTGCGAGCAGGGACAGACAGAAGACAAACATTTCTTCCCCTAAATATGGAGCTTGTTACAGCTTAGTTGCTTGGCAATCCACTTGACTGTAAAATAAGCAGACTATTAAGCAATGCTACTGGTTTCCTTCCTTCTATGGCTTTGCAGGATATTCTGTGATCTTTGTGCTGTTACAGCCTTTGCAGCCATCTGTTTAACTGCAGTGGGGATAACGTACTGCTGTCACAGCTGTGTCTTTGTGGAGAGAAGCTCACTGCATTTTCAGGTGTTTCTCCTGTTGGGTTTTTTTTCTGTATGACACTGCATTTCTATTCCCACCACTTCCCTTTCTTCTTCTAAGCTTACTGTCAACATGTTGCTGCTATCTGTAATTACACTTGGCACTGGGAGAAGGGGAGACACTGAGCGAAGCAACTGCCTGTGCCTTCCCTGTAGATTTTTGTGTATTAATGATTGCCATGTATTAATATAATGATACATCTAGATACCTTCATCATTTATTTCCGTCGGACCAGAAAAAAATTCTTCTCTCTCAACCCTGTATTGACTAAATAGTACTTCTAAGTCTTTCCTTGGTGGGGAAAAATTGAACCAGCTGCTGTCAGGAAAATACATCCGTTTCCATATCAGATTATATTTTTATAGCATGAATTTAAATTTATTTCTCTCCAAAGGTTCCTAGCCTTATATTTTGTTATGTCTCCAGGGTGCTGGTGCAAAACAGGGTGTTCTTGTGAGAAATTCTTTTCTTGAAAATAATTAACAGAACAGAATTTCAAGAAGGTGGCATAATGTGTGAGAAAGGGTAATATATTATTCTAAAGTGTAAGAAAATGTTAGAAACTATACAGCTATGTATTAAAAATCAACAGTATATATAAAAAGCTAAAAATCTTTAGGCGTCAGAGTGACTGGCTTATTCCCAGCATCTGCACTGTGAGAGAGATCCAGGAAAGGCAGAAATACAGAGAACAATAGTCAATCAAGCAAATTATTATTCTTTAACAACTATTTCATTAGTAAAGATCCTTGTGAAGCAGAGTATATTAACACCAAATGAAATGAACTGAGCAGATGTACAAAATAAAGAAATTGGCTCTGAAACAGATGGGTTTTGTCTATCAGGCCTCTCTTTGCCTGGAAATAGGCCTAGATGATGCTTTCTTCTGTTTGATGTATATGACTGTTAACCATAGCCAACGTACAAGGGAGAAGGTATCCAAGAACTGTTCATTCTGCTGCAACCACTTAATGATCCCCCCTGCATAGCTTCCTGCTGTTATGGTGGCAGCCTTCTGAAGGCAAAATTAGCAAAATAGCTTTACATGGATGTTTTTTGGAATTGTTAACCCTACCAGGGAAATGGCAGAGGCATCAGATTGCTGTGGTGAAACCCTAGTCCTGCTAACGTCAGCTGCATAACTTCTCTGGCCTCAAGATGAGCAGGTCGGTTTCCCCTGTGACTCCTGTCTGAGATCAAACACAGACTCGGTGTTCATTAGTGATTCTCTCTGTATAAGTTTTCCCTTCAAAAATGTGAATTTGACTGCCCACTGTTTAGCGATGCATTTTGAGATCTACAATGGAAAGGACGCTGAAGTGTTAAGCAAAACTTATTAGAAGAGAGAATCTCCTCAGACCACTTGTTACAGTTAGAAAAAAACAAGTATGTTTCCAACCTGCGAGCCTTTCTGAAACAGAAGTCATGTCACTGGCTCCTGTTTCCTCTGAGTCATAGAGCCTTTCTTTTGGACATCAAGTTTTGGTATCTTTCATGTTGTGGCTGCAGAGCTTTTATGATTGTGATGGCCTGAAGACAGAAATTAGATTGAGAAAGAGATTGCCGTCGCTTCACTAATGCTTTACCAGATGTCGTTCCGTCCATTCAGATACTGGGATTTGTTTAGATTTTCCTGGATTTGCCCTTTTTATTTGGGCAAAATAACACACCACATATTGAAATACGAGGGCAAATTGTGAAGGGCTGTAAACGTGCTTAGAATGAGCAAAATGAGTATTTAGGCAAAGACTGGGAGATTTGGGCTGGCAAGAGCTGTTGAGTTCTATTAATTTCTTTGTACACCTGCTTTTAGTCCTGTCTCATGATAGGCAAGCACCAATCCATGTACTGCGGATATAGGCAACATACTCTGCATGCTCTTTTTTCATCAATATTTCATGTTCTACAGTAATTTGACTAAAAAAACCCAAAACCAACAGATCAGCAACTGGGATGCTCTGGCCATTCACCGGAGTCCCAGTTCTCCTTGCAGTGTGCACATGTGACTTCATTAATAAAGCCCCCTTTATTAGAGATCCGGAAGTTACTCTTCTATTAGTTTTATATTAGACAGCACCATTAATATGCTACAATCTAGCAGTTGCACTTAATCCTGCTTTAGAAAGTGGCTTCAGACCAGACTAGAAATCTAAAGGTAGAACACCGGGATGAGCATAAAGAAAAGGAGACCCAGAGTTTTGGGGTGCGCTTCTGCCCCTTTAACTCTGATTGTGTCAGTATGAAAACTGACATAATATTAGGCTATTTGTACAGGATTAGAAAGAGTTTTAATTTCTGTTTGTTAGGTGGTCTGAGCATTGAAAAAAAAGATGCAAGTGCAAAAGATGGTGTTTATTAACCTTTTATAAAATCCTTGTCAAAATTATGACTATCCTCATTTGTTACAGGCTTTCACAATGTTGTAACTTATAAATTGGAAGTAATATCAGTATCAAAATAGAGAATACAAGTCTAGTTTGTTGGAAGATTTTTTCATTTATTGTTGTAGGAAAGGCCAAAAGTATAGCAAGTATGTTACTGAAAACTTTCCTCCAGAAGAGATAAGACAAAGAGATTGGGGAAAAAAATCCCATCAGTAAGACAGGTTATCTTTTTCATTTAATATAAGGAGTTCTCAACACAGCTTTTTTCTGTTCACTGGGAAGAAAAACTTGCCTGTTGAGGCTGACAATGTCCTTTAACCTCGAAACAAGACAGTAAATTATCCCATTTTTTGTGGTTCAGAAAAAGAGATGTGAAAATACTGCTCAAGGCCATGAACCTAAAAACCACTGAGTGGCTGCTCTCAATGACTTGTATGTATTACTGGGTACAGAGCTGTCCTGAAGCTTTTGTTACTGGAGCAAACAGCTTTGGAGCAGTTCTTGAATTAAATCAAACAACCGAAATCTCATGAAACCCCTCAGTTTAAATAATAGTACAGGCAAATGCTTGGTGCTACGCACAAAGGTTTAGCTGCTGAGCTGCTCGTACTCTTAGAGATGGAAAGCTAAAACCCTGGGCTGGAAATCTGCTCCTTGGAGTCCATCTTAAGCATAAATTATTTGGGAAACTGCCTGGAGAATCTGTGGCTTAGCATCACATGAAAGTGGAGGAGGAGGAAGTAGGAAAGCTGAAGAAAGAAGCTGATGAAAGAAAAAAAAATACAAGAAGTGAATTTTGCGTTTTCTAAGATATATTTTAACAAGTACTCTTTTGGCATTAGCAGGTGGGTTATAATAAACCCTACTGTGTCACTCTTTGAATTGTTAGTCAGAAATGAAGTTACATAAGGTGCAGCACGTGTGATTGCTAACATGAACTCTCGCTGCACAGCTGTGTTTGCCCTGAGTGGTGGATACTGACACCTGCAGCTGTGTCACTGGCCCAGGCAGCCCTCTCACAAAAGGTGCTGTGCCCAGGCAACATACTGTGTGGTCTGTGATAAAGGAGCACAGTTAGACCTCAAGCCCTTTGGCACTGAACTGGTTTTAACCTCTTTCTAAGTTCTTTCTAAAGGAAGGAAGAGTGCTGTGGCTCTCTGATTCCCTGGTAGTGCAGCTGAGTCTGTTGGGATGGTGTAGGAAATGGCAGTAACTGGGGGATTTTAACACAAAATCTAGGAAGAGTAGGCAAAAATAAGGCATATGGATTTTCTAACAGATAGACAGAAGTGAGGGCAAACAGAAGGCAAACTCAGATTTCACCATCCATTGGGTTTAGGGGCCAGAGCCAGGGGTTTAGTAGCCCATTGCTATGAGATAGAGTTGGATCTCTCTACACCGTTCCTCCTGCCGCTCTGCTGCCCGGACGGCATCGCTCTTGCTAAAGGACCTTGTCCAGGAAGGCCTGCATTGTCCCTCACCTGGACTTGGCTGGTAGTGTGTGACAACTCCTTCAATTACTGATTTCAGCTTCTTGGGGCTTCCTTTCAAAGCCAGGTTCAGTTGTACAGAGGCTGCACTGCCTCAAATCAAAAGAGGCAGCTGCTGCTGCATCCCCAGGTTATCCCCGTGAATTAGCACCCCTCCAGGAATCCCACTGCCTTCACCTCACCATGTGATACAAAAATCGATTACAGACTTTATTCTTGCAATAGAGCCTTGGCAGTAATGGTTTCCTTTCCTTTAACAAGGTTATTTTCCTTTGAGGTTAAAGGAACTTTTTATTCTTCCTTTAAATAGAATAAACATCTGTATTTCCTGATTATATCCCTTTGCCGTTCAATTCTGTTTGCTCATCAGCCACTTCTTTGTAGTTTCTTCCCTGCCTTTTTAGCTGAACTATAGGGATATCTGATTTGAGGGAAAGCTTTGCAAAATAATTTACTGAGAAATTGTTCTGTGTCAGTGGGAACTTTGACTAGAGTTTTCCCCATCTGCATTCATTATACATTTGGCCCATCATTGTTTACCATACAATTAGATTATAGAAGTGGCAACTGCTGCTGAACTCTTCAGAAATGGGTGCTGTTATCTATTCCTGTCAGAAAAGACACAAACAGAAGTTTTGTACTCTAGCTCCTTCTCCTTTTGAGACCATTTCCAATGCATGTGGATGGGATGGGAGAGGAGAGGATACTCTACCGTGCTATGTTTGAATGACATTGCAAATTGAAACTAAATTGAGCTAAATGACAGAATGAATAATTTACAAGTCAAAAAGAAGGGACCTGCGGTGGAGGCAAGGAAGTGGATGTACCTCATGGAAGTGGAGGCAAGAAGAGGCTTTAAAACTACTGCAGCATGGAAGAAAGTAAAAATGGCCTTGTGAACTGGACTCTGGTGTGCTGGGAAAATTAACTTACAGGTGTGCCCTGAAGAGATGGAAGAACAAATAATTCAGTCCTTTCAAGCCATGTGACCCCTGCAGGTAATCTGATGTACGGACAGCACTTTGGTTCATCTCATGCTGGCCTCAAGCAAAAGATCTTAATGGGCCCATCTGCTAGCAGAGGCTCTGCTTTCCCTGTCAGCTCTGTGCAGGACTCCTGGTGATAAACAATTCTAAAGACAAGGAGTATAACTGTGGTGAAAAAATTTCTGTCTGCTCAGAGCAAAACAGAAAAATCCATAGTGGTCTACTCAGAAATAAAACAATAGATTTCAAGACTGTCAACAGAGAATCCAGAAGTTTCATTTTATTTGTCAATTTTGCTTTCCTTTTCTCTGCTCATACAATCTTATAAGTGAGGATTTGGCAGAAATTGCTTGGCTCCATATGAAATAAGTGTGAAACTGCAGGATAAAAACTCTATTTTCCCTTTGCAGCTGAGCTCAAGGCAAGCTATGCTGCTTGGTACCAGTGTGCTCTGCATGCAGGGAGTTCCTCCAGTCCCTTGAGGAGAACATCCTTGTCCACTTCAGTGAAGGGGTCTTTTGTAACCACTCCTCAGGAGCTTGTTTTCAAACACCCAGGCAGCAGGCTGTAACTCAGGATGATTTGCTTTAATTACTCATTTGAATATCTGTGCTACATGTTTACTTGTAATTTTGCCTCAGTGATGATCACCTTGCCAAATTTGCCAGAATTTCCCAAAACTTGAGTATGGGCAAAATGTCACTGGCCTTTTGAGGCACTTCAGTTCTCCTGATACATATCCATGTAGTCAGCATTTTCTTGTAGCCGAGCAGCGTTGAAGACAGTGCAACTGGCAGATGGGGCAAAGAGTTTTAGTTTTCTAAACAATGTCCTCTTGCCTTTTTTTTTTTTTTGCTTTACCTAATAGGAGCAATCAAGCATAGGATTAAAAATGTTTCCTTGTTTTTGAAAACCAGTAAGAGCAACATACTTAAAATTGCAGCAAAAACAACTGCAAGTTGTCTGCCCAGCTCTGGTTTGAGATTAACTAATCTCTGAAGGATTTACCTATTTGGTGGTATTAATTTAACTTGGGAAAACTGGCAATATTAAATTAAATCGTGAAAATTCCTACAGGGAAAAAAAAACAGCTTTAGGGAAAAGATAATGATTCTGTGCTATTTAGTTAATGATCAAAAAAACTGAGTGTACTTCATGAGCAACAAAGCTGGAGTAGTTTCCTCAGGAGTTTTACTTCTCAGAAAAAGGCAACCACCATTTTGGAGAATTCTAAAAGCCTATTATAACATTTCCATTTCAAGAAGTGCATTTTTCCCACAAAGCCATGTTCATAACTCATAAGGTAAAAAAGACTGGATTTATTTATTTCATCTAAAAATTAAGTGTCCTCGGGGCAAAGAACTTGTTAATGGAAAAGAAAATAGGAGTTTTGAAAAACAGTTAAGTATTTTTTTTAGTATTATGCTTCACTGAGAAAATTGTGAATGTTTTTGGGGGAAGGGGTTAATTTCTTTATTGACGTATTCATGCAACAGTAAACAAATCTTGCCCCACTGCATGTCAGACAAATATATTTTTTAATACAGCTACAAGATGGTGACATCTCTTGATACCATTTCAAGCTCACAGGCCTATGGTATTTCCCGCCTTTGGCTTCTGCTACCAGTATCGACTCTGAGCTTGGCTTTGCTGGCAAGCTGTGGTGTCCTGTTTCCTTCAGGCAGCAAAGCCTTAACAAGCCCAGACGGTTTTCCTTAATTCCCCTAAATGATGATGTTTCCTATTTTCAAAGTTTGAGATCTTGCTCAGTGGCAGCTCTTCACCATGTGAAGGATTAATTGCCTAATATGAAAAAGCTCTTCAAGGGACCCATTCTTTAATAGTGCCAACGTTACTGGAGCTCAGAGAAACCTCCTTTGGGGAGCTGTTTTTCTTTTTATAAAGTAACAAAGAAAAGAGGGAGATCATAGCCAAATACATGGAGACCCAAACACAACACAGTAGGTTATATGTCGTCTTCACTTTTTCTGCTAAAAATGAGCTTTTTAGTCTGCAAAGCTGTATTAGGTTTTTGTTCTAATCACCTTTGTATATCCTCTCATGCTGTAGTTTATCTCCGAACCCCTTTATATATAGTGAAAAGCAAGCAGGACTGCTTCACAGACCACCATGGTGTAGACTACCATGCTGTCCTGGGACAGACTGGACCTAGATCAGGTCTGCTGGAAAGTAGCAGCAGAAATGCAGTGCCTTCCTTAGGATACAGCCAGCTATTTCAGAGGGTGACACTACCAGAATCAGTTCTTGGAAAAGGCCAGAGCAGTTCACTTTGCTGGGGTTTGGGAAGGTGCTACATGTAAGGGAAGAGCCCAGTAGGGGGGCCAGAAATTAGTGCAAAGATCTCTGGTGCGTTTGCACACAAGAGGTTACTTAGGTCTCTTCCCAAAGCACAGTCAGGGATCCAAAGCCCCAAAGCACTGCATTGAAAGACTGCAGGCAAGCCAGCCATGAAGCTGGGAGCAGAAGCCAAGATCTACTGCAAGTTCCATGTTGTTCCAGTATTATATATCCCTAAGCACATCTCTCTAATGGGAACTTCTAGCCAGAAAGTCAGCTGCCCTCTCGGTGGTATTTCGTGCTTTGAATAATGAGCAATAGGGGTTTTGTTGGTCATTTAAATGCTACAGTTCCAAGTGCTTAAACACACTTAGCAGGTTCTGAATTTCTCTGTTTCTGAGCCAAGAAGCATTTTGAAAAGCATTAAGTTAAGTAGCCTCCTACAATAATTTTGCATTCCCTCCTTGAGCTTTCTGTACCAGAGCCCACTTTGAATATATTGCTGTATTGATTTTGGTATTCTGCCACTCTCAAAGTTTTGTTCTGGATTTTTCTGTTGAAGCAGTTGCTCATTCAGATGTGTGTTCAGAGAGGAATTGGCTCCACGTGCCACACACTTGGAGGTCACTTTCCTCTCATTCTCCCTCAAAGGCCAGATAGAAAGCTAGTTCCTGACCACAGGTGTAGGGACAACTGGGAGTGGATGGGAGGTCCCCCAGCTGTTGAATCCTTTTGCATTGGCATTCCCCTACCCAAAAAAAACCCTAGAAACTTTTGGTACTTCGTTAAGAGAAAACATGGCAAGTTTTAGCTTTATAGACAATTTTTCCAGGGTAATCTAAATAGGTCGAATTAATGGACAGCAGAAAAAATTCCAATTCAGTGATTATCATAATTAACCACCAACATCTGAGGATTAACATAGCCATGGTTACTAGTCCTAGATACACTAACATGAGCAGAAGAGGAACAAGCAGATGCAAGAAAACCACAGCATTTTGATAGGCTGTTTTTGCAGCATGGCCTTCTCTGGTCACCAGGTGCAGTGATGAAGTAGCACTCAGTCATGAGTGGAAATCAGTAGACGCAACGACCACCACATGTGCTCAGGTCTTATCAGCCCTAGAGAATGGAAAGCTGAGCTCCTGAGGTTTGTCTCACCTCGGTGACATTGCCTGCCTGACCAGACTTGGAAAACCACTTTCTAATTGTCGACATTCAATTTGAGCCATCTTGGCCTGATTTTTGAGGAACTTGCTCAAGTCAGTGTCAAGGGGTGAACTTGCAAAGAAGATCTTCAGCCATTACCTGCCTGTTTTCAGACCCAGGTCGGCATGATGCAGTGGAATGGAAGGACAGAGTTGCTGACCTGGCACGCCCTCCCTTTAGCTCAGCATCTTTCTCACAAGCCAGTGCGCAAAAAACTGTGCAAAACCCAAGATGCAGACATAATCGCAAAGAGAAATACTTTTGGGGGTTTTTTAAGTTGCTTTCTGTATCATCATTTCTAGAATCCAGCTACAGTTTGATACGGTATGACATGCAGAGTATTTCCCTAGAGTTATTTACTAAAATGTGGGGGGGTGCTCTTCAGCTCCTTGATGTCCACCTGGAGAATTCAGACAGGTAAATGAGCATTTACTTTCACACATTCCCAACTTGATCTAAACATGGGAGCTTCCAAATGCAGCTTTGAATTTTCAAGTTAGAGAAGATACAGTATATGAAGGGGGCAAGAACAGGGATGAGAATACAGGTTACACTAAGTTCTGTGCAGGTGTTACTTCTCATGTGAGTTTCACACCTACCAAAAGGTGCTACATTTGCCTAATTTAGTCCAGCATTTTTCACTTGTCCCTCCATGGTGGTTGGCTTTAGAGGAAAAGAAACCTGACAGTAGCTAGCAGGTAACTCACAGTGCTGGGGTTAATGTATTTCTGTGGTGTTTCTGAACAGCCTGACTGCTGCCACAGGTAGAGTACCAGTTCATGGAGTCCTGTCTGCAAGTCCTGCCCCACTCCTCCTGTGGTCCCTCCGACCTGCCTGAGGAGAATCACCTCTGAAAAGAGTCAGTAATTTTAAACAGAAGAAAGGAAAATTAAAGAAGACACTTTTGGACAGAATGCTCTTTCAGTTATTTTCAGCCAAGTCAGCCACAGTCATGTTTGGAATTAAAACCATCGAATGTTCAATAAGAAAAATAGTGAGTGTCTTGCACTGCCTTTTCTCATGGGATTTCATCAAAAGCTAAACCAAATAACATCATCATTGTTAATGCTAATGAGGTGGACTAAGTGGCATTTAATTTGTCTTCTCATGAAACAAAGCAAACTTTAATACTATGGACAGTCTGGTTTTGTCTAGCGGACACACAGAACCTTTAGAGGAAATGGCACTGGAGAGAGACTCACTGCCTATGGGGGACAGGAGGACCACCCCAGCCACAAGATGATAATTTTTTAAAAGTCTAGCTTCATGCTATATGTCCGTAAGGCTGTATGAGAGGGGTGCTCCCTCAGACTCCACTGTGCCATTTGCTGTGCGTTTGGTTGGAAATTCTTTCTCTGGAGCTCATTCTACTGAAAATCTTTATTATGCAAAATTCCTCCCCGAAGTTTGTCTCCTCATCAGTCAGGTCCTGAATGCAGATTGCAGTTCTGTCTGCAGCGTTACTGCAGAGCCTTTTCCATTTTAATAAGTGTTGGGTATCCCAAGAGACTGGTAGACAATGGAAATTATACAGCACTTGTCAAACCTGCTGCTGTGCTTTCTTTGAAATACCCCAAAATGGAGGCAAAGAGGTAAAAGTTTTCTACTTGCCTTGTCTTCTTTTTCTTTTGGTACAATTACTGTGTTAGTCACACAGTGTTAAGAATATTTTGAAGGGAAAAGTTGATTATTAGATACATAGCAATAATAAATCACTTGATGGAAAAATAATTTTCCCCTTCTTCTTGTGCCATGTTACCCAGTCCATCAATTACTGGAAAAAAATATAAATCCCTGCCTCATATAGAAATTTACCATAGGTTGAAATTTCTTATGGGAGAAAAATGGCACAAACACCTTATTGATTTTGTAAGTAGATGAGTTTTCAATGATAGGATAATGATATCAGCTATTGTAGATCTCCAGGGACTTTTCATGACGTTGCTGGCTCTAATTATGAAAGTGTTTTCTAGTCACCTCTATTCCAAGAAGCACCTTGCAATTTCTTGTATGCAAAAAGATCAGCATCTTAGAGACTCTCAAAATAGATTTGCTATATAGAGTCAGGCTGCCAAAGTTAGGACAGAAATGTCTGGAATAAAATATTTCTCCAGAATTTAAAAAAAAAAAAATTTAAAAAAAGGTTTAGTCAATATACAAGTTTCAGCCCAATTTTCTGATTTTTCTTTCATTGCTGAAATAATTTCGTTTGATGCACAAATCATGGTGCTCCTCGTCTTTGTATGCCGAGGAATGCAACGCACAAGCAAGGCTGAAAGGTGTAGCACATATCTGTTGGTTTAGTGCTCATATCAAATCCTGCCTGGAACAACAGGAGGCACAAAAGGAGGCTGCAGGGCAGCTGAGGGTGCTTTGTTCGTGTGTCTCTTTTGTCTTAGCATGGGAATTAGCTCCTCTGAGAGAGGTTCCTGGATAATGGGAACCCATGGGATGTTTTCTCTTTTGTGGAATGCTGGTGAAAACTCTTTGCATGATTTGTCTCTCTAGAGTAGATTAGCCTTTGTTATCTGTGGCATTGGAATTAATCACTGTGGCAAACTTTTAGTTCAGGGTATTCTTTACACAGCTAATGAAGCAACATCAAAAAGATTTAACGGTGCTGTTACCTCCCTGAGTGTTGCATGAAAGAAGAGGGCAGAACATATCCATTCCATTGAGAGAGCTGTACTGATCTGGTACTTGGAAGAAAAGCCTTTAATTTTCTTAAATGACTCTAGATAATTAGGTTTAGTAATTGGCTTTTGTTTTAATACCGCTTTGAAAGGCTAAACCACATAAATCTGTGTAATGCCTCAGAATAATCAGCAGTTAAGGTAACAGGTACGTTTAACTTCGCAAAGAGTGCCTGTCCAAACTGGATAAAGATCTGTCAGTTCAGCTACATTAACAGTTGGTTGACGATAAGAGTAATTTTGAAATAGGGATTTCTTTGAACATTTTGGGGTGCAGAGTGGAAAATAAGGTATTTTGTTGCAGTGATTAGGTACATTTTTGCAATGAAATACATTACTATTGATTTTTCAGCAGAGCCCAATTGCTGTGCATATTAAATTGAAGACCTAAAAGACTTTAAAACATCTACCTGATAAACTGTGCAACAGCCATACTCTTGCTCTACTCCTGCTTTCTCTTACAAGCATGTATCTAAGAGAAGGTAGAAGATGTCTATGCATGGTGATACTCTGCAGTCACCTGAGAGACCACTGGGGAATCCATCCTCACTTGACTGTTGCATCATATCAGGATTTCTTTTGTTTTTGTGTTGGGGAATTCGGTGATACACATGCTGGTATGTTTGTGATTAGAAAAGGAAACCACAACCTCACTGTGAAGGTGCTCTCTCCAGTATCTGGACTGGTTCTGCCCACAAAGACATCCATCACAAATCTGAGCGAGCACTTCCTCGTGCAGTGCAGTGCTGAATAAAAATTAAGACAAGGACTCATTCTTGAAACTAAAATCTGTAGGGAAGATGTGTATAATGACAATGTTTCAAATCAATTTTCAAGCAACCTGATTTTAGAAGAATTGAAGTTGAAAGTGTTGCAAGAGAATTTGACTGACAACCAAGCAACAACATGATTTTACACATCCACATCTCTAAAAATCCAAGTATTAATATCTCTACTCAGCACATCATTGCTCATCCTTGATGCCTCATTCTTATTTGACCCCATCTTTCCTTTCCACTTGTACATTATTAATATCCCGAGTCTGCTTTTAGCATTAGGGCACCGTGATGGTCATAAAGAAATGCACAGTAGTTAAATCCCTGATAGCTAAGGGCTGCAAGGGCCCAGGAAGTGGTTTCTCCCTTGTTTTCTTTAAATGGAAATGCTGTGGGGTTTTGGTGCTTTGGGGGTTTTGGGGGGGAGGGGACTGGTGGGTTTTTTAGAAGGGTTTTTGCTGCCAACTATTAGCAAATTTTGGTGTTCGTGCAGCATGCTCTGCAATTAACAGGAGCTGTGTAATTAACTCATGTCACCACTGCATTGTGAAAGCAAGAGCAAATGTCCCCATCCCTTGGCAGGGGTAACTATGTGACAGAAAATTTGCATTATAATAGCAGCTTGCATTGGGGAAAGTTGATCTTTTCTTCATACTTTTACTCTCCCCAAATCCACAAGGTAGAGAGTTCATGATCTCAGACAAATGGAGTAGCAAAATACCGTGTTTGAGTCCAGTTACACTAAGTTGGTTTTAGCATTTAAACTCCCAAGACAGAATGTTTTCCTTGGGGTGAGTATAGTTATAGTACGTCCTCTGCCTGTACGTCCAACCTGTCTGTTCCTGAGGCAAAGTGGAGCTGTTGACCATAGCAGGACACTCGGGGAAAATACAGCTGGGAATGGGCCTTTAGTTGCATCTTCTGTTAAGAGTTTAATAGCTTGTTTAATAGAGAGAAGGCTTTGGGGTGTATTTGATAGCAAGGAATAACTTGTGGACAGCATCTCTTCCTAAATGACCCAAGCTGTTATTGTTGGCAGTCTTATTTCTCTCAGTGAAAAGCTACTTCTGACATGCAAAGCATCTTTTGCTGAAGTAAAAATAGCCTTTGTTTACATTCATGTTGCCTGTGTCATTTCTTGTGTCTTTTTTACTTATGCTGTTCTTGTCTCTATCATCATCTTTCTATGCATGATAATTTTTATTGGCATTCCATTTTTTAATTTTCTTTTAACTCATCTCTGTATTTTACTAGTCTACCTCTAACACGGTTTTCTTTTCTTTTTCCTTTCCCAAGTCACAATAGGGCCTTAAGTGCTTTTTTGTCTCACAGACCTGGTTTCCTTGATGCACCTGTATGCCCTTCTGCCCTCAGCTCTGTGTTGGTTCTTATCTCTCATCAGTTACATTTCCCTGTACGCTATTCGCAGTGGGGATGAGCAAACTTGCTGTAACAGGCTGAATGGTTAATGCACTCTGAAGGATGCAGTATATTTGTCTAAGTCCCAAAAGCTCCACAGCCAGCACAGACTAATTCCTGCTAGGAGTGAGACAAGAGTTTTGATCGATCCAATAACTTTTGGACATCGTAACGTGCATATAAACTTGGTGTTGAAAAGCAAGCCAGCACAGATCATTGTGTCCCTTTGGCCTTCAGATATTTAACATGTTAGCATGTTGGGAAGAATGATTAAATTGGTTTGCAATTCTCAGGAAGCATTTTTTGGGAAAAGATGGACTGAATTTAGTAAGATTTGTTTCAGTTTTCTGTGCTGGATATAGTTTGCTCAGTAGGCAATTGGGTCGCAAAGCATTCTGGAGAGAATGTTACAGTTGCCATTTTCAAAGCTCGGTATTTTTCAGTTATAAGTAAATGAACGTGAAAGTTTTTGACATGTAACTGCTTCTGTGTTTACTACCATCTGCTCTTTCTTCTCTTTAGGCTATGCTTAGTGGCCAAAAGCCTCTCCCATCACACTGTCTCTACTCACTTTCCCTTTTTATTGTGTTATTCTGTTGAAAGGGGAAACCTGCATTTAAGATGTGGAAACATGGAAGAGAGTGTGGTGGTCTTCAGTCCAGAAAGTTTCATTTCACTAATTTGAAACATCTGTATGGGCAGAACTTTGATTATGCACAACCATGTGGTTAATCAGAGCTGAAGTAATAGGAGGCTTCTGGTACATCACCATCTTCTCTCACCTGGGCTCTGATCCAGGGGTAACTGAGAGCGACAGACTCCCGGCCGTTAGCGCAGGCTCCAGGCACCTGAATGTGACTCTCATTCAGCCTCATGCCTTTAGGACGGGACTGGGTGCTTGAACAAAGTGAGTGGGCATCTGGATTTCCTTGTGCACAGATAAGATACCAGCTGGTTTTGCCTGGAATGGCCACATGTTTGTTTAGAGGTGAGAAATTTTTTCAAGTTTTGAAAACAGATCTAGACACAAGGCCTTACAGAAGGAAGCTGCATAGCATCTGTAACAAGTAAATGGAAAATCTCTCTGCAGCATTCTGAAATGTTTGAATGCTTACTTCTTCTTTGGTAATTTCTTTAAGAAGTCTGAAGAAGTTAAAAAAATATTGTTAGCTTCCCAGAGAAAATCCTGATAATTGGTAAAAGTTGTTTGGTTTTTCTGAGACAATACTCTGTGCTAGCTTTAAATCTGATGGGGTTTGTATTTGTATTCGGGGCTTATATTTATATTTAGTTGGAGACCATCATAGTGGATAATGCATAATTCAGCCTGACCCTAGTGTGTTTTCCCGAAAGTTCATTATAGGTAACATTCTTACGAGGGAGGTGCTGAGAGTTTAGAAGGTTTACGTACAAACAGTTCAATTTAAGTCAAGAGGATGCAGTGTTTTATACTCAGAGAGGGAAAGTTTATACATTTAGTAAAAGAAGTTTATTGAACTTAATTTTGCCCTCTTCGCTGACACTTGGGCAGAAGAGTTCTTCATTGCAGCAACGACTTTGAATTGGGGAGTGTCATTAATCCAAGCAAAGGCCCCTGTGAAATAAGCCAGTCACTGCCCTATCTTCTGTACCACGTTGGAACAGCAGCCTGAATGGATGGTTGCAGTGAAAAGAAATTGAATTGCTGTGTCAAAGGTCTCCAACGATAGGTTTCTTAGCTTCTCGCCTGTCTGAGGGATTTGGGGCTCTCGGCACTGGTGTTAAAAAAGTTTGCATCAGTCTGCATACCAAGCAAATATTATGGAGGGCAGAGGCAGAAAGTGCAGCAAAATTTCTTAGTGACTCAGATATTATATCCTTGATGGCTTAAGGACTGGTAATGCACTAGAAAGGCTCTGGGACTATAAACTTGTATATGCAATTTGTTCTTATAAAATTAACTATTGTACCCAGTTATATTTTTATTTATTTATAGAAGTTAATTTATAAATTATTTATTTATGCATAATATAATTTTTTATTTAACAAGGTTATTGGGATATATAGAATTTTACCTGCATTTTGAGATAACATTCTGTTCAGGATGTTCTTTTTCCTCTTAGAAGTGCCATAAATGATGCAGTCCTATCTTTGCTTGATCTGTTTGTGTATATGATTTATGTTACATTGCTATTAAATTTTTAGTTGCACCTTACTGTACACTGACATCACCTCACATTCAGAAGTAGGTAATGGGTCTGTCATTTTAGAAGATGTGCATGTGGGAATAGTTGGTAGTTTGCAGTGCTCCCTCCCCTAGTGACCTTCTAATGTAATTAACTGATGCCGCAGTTAATATGATACTTCTGGCAGTTTAACCCCAGTATTTCCCTTCTGCTGTGGTTCCTCACATGCTTGAAATCTGAATGCTTCAAGACCTTCAAGAAATTTATAAAGCAACAGTGGGTTTTTATCATCTTGAGTGATATATTTTATATGTTTTGAGGATTTTACTACTTGAAAAATACCTGGATTTTCCTCTCGTGTTTATTCCCAGGTTCAGGATTAATCACAAATATTGGAAATGAATAACGTGAATAACAGGAATGAAATGGCATCTGCCTTCAAAAACATTTCAATCACCTCTTTTGATTATTCTCAACTGGGAATGTTAGATATGACTTTGGTAACTTGTCTGCCGTGAATTGAATAGAATGTAATTCATCTCTGTGAGCACACGCAGTTAGTAATGAAATAGCAGTCCTTCCCTAGATAGTATATAGAAGGATGGAATGATTTACCAGTGTGACTTAGGCACTTCTGAAAATGTAAATACTCCTTACTCTGGATGTCTCAAGTATTATTAAAATGAAAGCAATAAAGAGAAGGGAAGAAAGAGGTGTGGGAATTTTTAAGGCCAAGAGTCTCTCATAAGCAGACATGCTTGGCTTTTTTAGACAGAATTTATAGGTCATGCTGGTTTTCTTTAAAAAAATACAAAACAAGCTGTACTAACACACCTAAAATAGATCATTCACTGTCAGAAGCGTGTGCAAATAATTGCGATTTGACAGTAATTTCAAACGAGTTGCCACTGTAGGAACATCAGGCAAGCTTCTTTGTCTAGATACTCATTACTTGCCCTTTTTAAGTCCTACCAAGTTACAGACAAGAGATGATATTCTGAACTGAATAGCTACACCACTTTCCCTTTGTGAACAAAACAGGTATACACTGCAATTCAGAAGAAATGACATACAGTACTACCTTTTGCTGGTGATTCTACCTGGCTTCTTTATTTTGCAGTCATCTGCTATTGTCTTCAGCTCACATTTCTCAGAAATCTCTCTCTGCTCCTCAATCCTGCTACATCATCAAATGGAACATACAGAAGAAAAATACTGCTATCCAAATTTAGGCAGTTGGACAGGTAGCATTATCTAATGGCTCTAGTTTACTGCACACACTCAGGAACCCTGATTCCACTGGGGGATGGAGATATTGGATATGATAGTGATTTCTTCTGTGTCAGAATGCTGACTGTGAAGAAATGCTCCCTTTTGGATAATGATATATATCACAATGCAGAAGTGGATTGATTTTTACTCCTGAGATTAATTATTATGAGAACTAGGCCTTGATGTAGTTTCCACTGAAACAATGATTGAATTCTCATTGACTTCAGAATAAAAATAGTCAGACCCCACATGTTTTGTTTTCCTGTTTTGGAGATATGTTTCTTAGTAAAAATGTTTCCTTTTGTTAATAATATTTATGGAGACAAAAGGAATGGGAGAGTAGCTAATAATTGGCTGAAGGTGATAGTTTTCATAATGAAATAGAAGATTCTTATATTTAATGAGTGGGAAAAAGAATGGTCAAAGGATTAGAGAGATATAGTCCAGATAAACAGCTCTGGTCGTTGAGTGCACCTGTATCAAATCTACAGAGTTATTCCAGTTATCTGGGAATCTGCCCTATGCAATCTAAAAGCGTGCAGCATTGTAGCTGTTCTGTCTTGCCAGTTCCTGTGACTAAGCTGTAAAAGTGAAGAATTGCAGCAGCCTATAGTAAAGAGGATAAAGCAGCACCAGAATATGTGCAGGCAAAGAAGCAAGCAGTAACACAGGTGGAAATTATGGATAAATAAAATCCAGTCTCCATTCACATCTGAGAGTTTCTCTATAAACCAGTTTACATTGCTTGTAAAAGAGTGGTGACAGAGGAACGCTAACAGCATTTCCTGAGAGCCTTATTCAATCTACACCGCCTATGAGCTCCATAGAGCTAATTTGTTGAGAGGGCTCTTCCAAGTGGG
This sequence comes from Mohoua ochrocephala, assembly GCA_013398855.1. NCBI lineage: Eukaryota > Metazoa > Chordata > Aves > Passeriformes > Acanthizidae > Mohoua > Mohoua ochrocephala. The sequence continues at coordinate 111,471 of VZTA01003415.1, read as the reverse complement.
CATGCATTTCCCAAAGCAATTTTTATTGATGGAAGTCAGTAGTAATATTTAAAGCAAATAGACTCTATCCTTATCCGATGGATATGCTCATGTGGAATCTTCACAGTAGACTTAGATGGCTCACAGCTTTAGAAATCAAATTACCTCCAGGGTAATGGGAAATTTTAATAGGAAAAATTCCAGCATTCCATAAGCTGTGAAGCTATGGTGGGAGAGTGGAAGAGAAAGCTCCTCTGTAAAGTCTTTTGCTGCCTGGCTTTTCATGTTATTGTTGGCACCGCAGTAGCACTGTGTTACAAGGTGGAACATGGGCATCTATATCCCATCACAGCATATTCTCCCTCAGGAATATCCTGACCTAAGCAAAGGAAGTAGTTTCACTGGCAGTCTGAAATTTCCCCAGTGACATAGTTTGAGTATGTCTCTGGCTTACGTTTGCATTCCAAAGTGAGGAATGTTTCTTTTAAAAGACTCGTGGTAGTTGGTGAAGCCAAAGCTATTTCAGTCTCTTCGTTCCTCTTCCTACTTACAAGTGCTGGGGCTGAAGAAAGCAGGGGCTACTATTTCAAGGTCTGCTTTTATCAGAGAAGGAAGGAAGGCAGGAAGGAAGGAAAGGAAGGCAGGAAGGCAGGAAGGAAGGAAGGAAGGAAGGAAGGAAGGAAGGAAGGAAGGTAGGTGTGTAGCTGTGTTGCACACAGCTGTGTTGAGGATGTGATGCTGATTTACACTAGCTGAGAATCTGGCATCCAACTCATTTGGGAAGGAAAATGTACAATGGCATTTAAAAACCACCAGACTTGTTCTTTACTATATCAGCTTGGTGCTTAATGCCACTCCAGTGGACTAGGAAAGGACAGTTCCATTTCAACACTTTATGGCTTCTTCAGGAAAAAAAAACCAACACAGAAAATAAGCTACCAAAACCCAAACAAAGCAGCTGAGTTGCAGGACTTTAATCTCTTTTAGTGATGCATTTCTGGAAAACAATTTTTTTTTTACTGGTCATGGAAAGTGAATCATATGTTCGATGATTTGTATTCTGCTATCGTTGTCTCCTCTTCATTTTTTGGCTTCATATTATTTAATTTCTGTTTGGTGTTATTTCTAAAGAGAACAGAATGAACCGAGGTCTCACACGCACATATCTAGGTCTTTCATCAATGTTTTTTAATGACTAGTAGTCTGCTACAAGCCTTTTAAACTTACCTGCTGACTATTGTCAGTTCCCTCCCCAGTCCTGGATACATGTACATGTACAAATATATATGTGTGTATATACATTAATGTATATATGTATGAGAAATTCTTTGGCACTGGTTAAGGATGAGACCAGTAGGGTTGTTTAGGGTTATTCTAACCCTTCATGTAGTTTAACAGGGAATGTTTTCATTTGTGAAAGATGGAAGTGATGGAAAGTCGAGTTTTCTTTAAACATCTAGAATTTAGTAGAACTCCAGTTCTCTCTAGTCGCTTCTGTAGAGTCATCAAAAACCTAGAATAATAGATTCTCTTAAGGCCAGCCATAGGGATTTTCTATGGGGGATGAGCATGACTACCTGGTGATTTTCCTAGCAGCTTTCAAGATGGGATATGACTAGAAAAGCCCTTTGGATTTCCAGAAGCCCATACAGATGGAATTGCTCATCTGACTTCACTTCTGCCCTAGATTTCAGATAATCTGGACAGCTATCGTGATTTTCACCCCTTATTAACAGAAAGCTAGTTAGGTCTTTTTCTAATCATTTATTCACTGTTGTCATACTGAGTGGTTCACCAGTTTTGGAGTGCTAGAATGAGTTAGGAAAATGCCATTTTCTTCTACTTTGTAAGTGAGGAACCAAGGTAATGAGAAGTAAAAAGCTTAAAAAAACTTCATCAAGATCTACAGGATGTTGAGACAATTTTGAATGCAGGACATTGAGACAGACTTCTAAGATTTCTAACTGCAATGGAGTAGCAAAGGCTTATAATAAAACGTCTTCCATATATCATGGGGAATCCTAAACTCTGTGTCAGCGGAGCACTGACTGAAATAGGAAAGTCCCAGACTTGTGTGCAACTGTTTTCCAGTGCCTTGTGATTGACTTTGTTGTGAAAACAAAATTCTGCATGTGGCAGTCTAATGCTCTACTTTATCGCACGTTAGGCAGATGGGACAGCATGTTATTGTAACTGTCTTTTTTATCAAAGTTAAGGTAATAACTTATCTGAAGTTGGGAGGAGGAAGGGGCACATGGAGAACATGTCCTGCTCTTGTACTCATGGTTTCCTCTCTTTTCTTTTTCAGTGAGTATGTTTTTGAACACATTAACCCCCAAGTTCTATGTTGCCCTGACAGGCACATCCTCTTTAATCTCGGGACTTATTTTGGTAAGTACTACATCTATTAATATCACTTTACAATTTGATTTTGATATCCAGAATTGTATTTCGGGCTTCATGCAGATTAATAGGTGTCTTTTTTTCTTCTGTAAACTTATAGTTCTGCAGCACATAAAATTTGTCTTTATTTGTATGTCTCTTTCTGTGGGAATGAAAAAAAAAAGATGTTTCAGTGCTGTATCTTTGAAGAAAAAAGTCTTGAAGAACAATGTGACTCACTAACAACCCTACAGGAATTCAGAACAAGTGTTTGCACATTAAGTGCTTTCCTTGACAAGTACTACAGAAGTGAAAAAGGCCAGTAAAAGGAAGATGAGGAGAGGTACCAACTATCTCATCTTAGTGTGGTCCTTTCAGAAAGTTACAGCAGGACTTAATAGAGAAACACCGGTTCTGGTGCCAAGATTCCAAGGGATAATTATTTCAGATCTTCACTTCTAGAATCTTTCCCAGTACGTATCTTTCTATTGCTTAAATGTCTGTATTTTTAAACCATTAAAAAAACCCTCCTCCTCTCTGTAATTCCTGAGGGCTTCTTTATGCAAATTGATGCAGTGGAGTGAATCATAATACTATCACAATGCAGGAGTCCAAAGCAGAGCATTTGCTCTGAATTTTATTAAATATCTTCATAGAAACCAATGGCGATAAAAATATAAGAATTAACAGGGTGTACATATATATTATTATATGTGGTCTGTTCTTGTTTCCTCAGTGCTGAGAGTTGGCTTACTGCTCACACAAATGAACAGTATAGCATAACATAACACAGAACAGAACAGGATAGAACAGAATGATCATCTAGTCCAGCTGCCTGATGACTTCAGGGCTGACCAAAAGTTAAAACGTGTTATTGAGGGCATTCTGCAAAAGCCTCTTAAGCACAGACAGGCTTGGGGCATCCACCACCTCTCAAGGAATCCTGTTCCAGTGTTTGACCACTTTCTCAGTAAACATATTCTTCCTAATGTCCAGTCTGATCCTCCCCTCTCACAGCTTTGAACCATTCCCATGTGACCTGTCTCTGGATACCCAGGAGAAGAAATCAGCCCCTCCCTCTCCACTTCCCCTCCTCAGGGAATGGCTGCCTTTTAGTCTTGTTCGTTCAAGTTGTACACTTTTAAAATCTGCTGGATACAAGATGTAGACCCTCCCTCACCACACCAAACTAGGCGTGTAACCGGGGGACCAATGAGACCAAGTGTAAGCTATTGTAGTGATAAGTGGAAAGAGGAAAGAGAGAGAAACATGGCTAGAGGCTGGTTCACATCACCTCAGTCTACTAATCTCAGAGAAACCTGAAAGCAACTAGGATCCTAACTAAGCTATCAGTTTGGTTTGGGAAATCCACACCTCTCACTTCCACATTGCCTGCAGCTGACATAGATAAACAAATGGCATCCTTGACTGCTTAATGCCTGTGAGACTCTCATCACTTAGATGATTTCAGGTATAAAGCAGCAGGTGCACTGCTGCTGTGCCTTGCTCTGAGTTTCCTCACAGCAGAAGGCAATTACCTAATGTCTGCACCTTGGGCATTCATCAGTCTTGTATGGATTGAGCCCCAAAGCACACGACGGAGCTCCAGAGAGATCAACAGAACTTTCAGAATATGAGCAGGAGTCAGACCTGTAAGACTCGGATTCAGTGAAGCACAACTCACTCAAATGCACGGGAGGAAAATGATGTTGCATTCAGCACTGTCACTCAGAAAGAAGAAAATGCTGGGCCGCACCACTAGGATGAGAAGGAACGAGAGAAATAACATGGGTTTCACAGACACAATTCCATATTTGTTGCTAGAGGGCGAAGACAGCAGGAGGAGGTGGCAAGACAAAGACAGTTTATTTTGTGCCCTATTGAATTACACTACAGAATTAAACAGGAATAAAAACTTTGAAGAGTGACTAATTTATGTGGAACTAAATTAATCATTGCAAATGTAGGTACATTTCATACTGTATTCATGAAGGCAATTTCTGAGGAATGAGCTCAGCAGGCAACTTATGAGCAAGAAATTCCTACGTGCTGTACTTTGATGGGAAGTACAAGATGGAAGTGGCAAGAAGTACTCAAGACTATGATACGGAGAAGAGGCAAAAGGACACAAATAGAAACCTTTCACGAAGAAATCAGATTGAGCCTTAATTGAAAGAAATCCCTTAGTGTTACATGAGAAAGCCCATTATGGACAAGTTGAAGAAACAGTGAGGTGATGGGGGTGTAGACACAGAAATAAAACTGAAAGCCTTTTTTAAATTTTATTTTTAATCTTCACTACTGCTATCAGTTGTTTGCTGTTCATATGGCACCTTTCTAAATGTGAAAAAGATATATAGGCCAGAGGGGTAACAGCCAGGAACCCTAGATTGTAGGGACCAGTATCTGTGCTGAGAGGAATATGTTTTCTGTACATTTGATAATGGAAAAAGAACTAATCAGACATGGTCATGGGAAGTTGAACAGTCCACACATTAGAAAAGACAGCTGATTAAGTTCTAGTGAGGTAGTACTAGCCTGTCATTAGCCCAGTTGTCTTTCAGATTAATTATTTCTCAATCTTGCTGTTTACAAGTGGCCCTGTAACATGATGAATTGCCTACATCGCCACCACTTACATCAGACTTCACAGCATCATCAGTTCTAAAGGATTCTTAGTCCTGTTAATGGTATAAAGTGAAATTCTTTTATAAAATACACATTGTCTTGTCAAATCTACATCACTGGGGTACTTTTTAGACTAGATATACTATTATTGCTTGGAATTTTCCACCATATGGGCTGGCAGATTTCTTTCCATTATCAGCTGGCTGCAGTTCCTAATCAGAAGGAGAAATCACAGCACTGCAGGTTATGAAATGATGGAAAATTCCATCATTTCATAAGTGTGGTAACTGATGGGAAAGTGATTGCTTTTCCTAACTCATGTTTGGGTCATGAAACAATGACTGCAAAGTTCAGCTTGGGAAATTGAACACTACGTTACTCCTTTGCAAAACACTACACTCCTGTCTTATTTTGTCTCTTACTTTGTTTTAATTCTTTAGGTAAAATTCTGGCCTTGCTGTAGGTGGTGTGACTTAATTGAAGCAAGGATTTCAGACCTTTTTTCTTATAGGTCAGAATTGGACAGAAAATACTTTTCTATCTCAAGCACTTTCCTTAACAATTACTTGACTACAGCACATAGTTTGAAATTAACAATGAAGCATATATTCACTTCATCCCTGCAATGTTGTAGGCATCAAAAATAAGAACAAGATTTAGTCTACAGTTGCATTAGAAATACTGTATTGGAAACTTGGTTCCACCAGAGTTACTTTTCATCCAGTAAAATACAGTGTGCTGTGTCACAGAATACAATGAGCTGCATTGTATTCGATGTCTGGGAGGCTGAGGTTTTCCACAGGTAGGGTAATAAAACTGTCATGAAACACACCTGGTGTGCAGTAAATGCTGTGAACTGGAACTATGTAAATGCCACTGATATTTCTAAATAAAGCCACATATTTAACATACAGTTATCACCAGAGTCGAAGTTGGTCAGCAAGCACGTGAGGCACTTGCACTGCCAACTGATAGAGTCTCAGTTCTGACAAAGCCCGGGTAGAAGTGGACCTCAGACTTAAATCTCCACCAAGGATGCCTCGTTATTCTACTTCTGAGCTTGGGGCAGCAGCAAGTGTCTTCTGCTACACAATGAAAAGCATTCTGCTATGAACAAATACCAGGTCTTTCAGATGCCAGAATTAGAAAGCCATACAGGGGTAGAGCATGAGTCTACACAGTGCCTAGCATTGAGCAGCTAGGCTGTTTGCTACTACCCAAGTATGTGTACAGTCTGTCAGACTCACTGCCTTTTGTAGCCAATGGTACCAGTACAGGAAGTCTGAGAGAGGACCTGAGTAACACAGGAGGACTTATTTTCTGTAGATACTAATTGATCTTCTGCTTGTTTCACTACCTTTGTGTAGTCTGCTGCAGAGGGGCAGAAAGGTGACTGAGTTCTGGGTGTTGCCAAAGACTCTGTGAAAGTCTGACAGTTGTGCAGGGACAGTCTTGGAGGGCTGAAAAGCAATACATGGTAACCATTCAAAGTTTCTGCTCTGCTCAGAGAAGGCTCACAGGTCAGGAAGGGCAGAATCATTGTAGCGAGTTCCTAAGAAACTGGAAACCCTTTTACAAGGAGAAGATGAGAGAGGAAGGATCTACTGGAAGGCAGGCTATAACCCAGTCCACAGACAAGAAAACGGTATCGTAACTACCTGGGGTCTACACAGTGCTGAGAGAAGTAATACACTTAATCCAGGCAATATATTATTTCCTTTCGCATTTCTGTATTTCCAGAGATGGATGAAGTAAATAGCTATTTATTTTGAATACACCGCCCACTAGCACTGCATGTATCTTCTCCTGCTGACTCTTTGAGAGATGATGCATGAGAGGTCGGTAACCAGGAGCAGAGTCTAAGAGGATGCTGAATGGGTGTATTTAATCCAGAAGAAATGGGAGTGCTTATCCTTCAAGGCTGTCATTAAGGATATGGAGCATGGTCAGAGGCATGCTGTCCCCTAGATCCAAGATGGGCAGGACTGGAGGATCTGCTGGAGTCACTGACTACCCCTAGCAGCTAAATAAAACAGACCAGGAGCTTTCTTTGTTGGAAGGCAAGTAGCATTGTACAGTCACGCTCATAAGGATAAACACTCTTGCCTCCCAAAACATGGATGACCTTTTCCATACTGTCTATTGGAAACAGCCCTTGGGCTGTAATACACCTAGAACATGTGCAGTCGTTGCCTGGGAGACTTGACACAGGTCAGGCAGTGTGCTAGCAAACAGCATGGATGTCTTGAGCTAAACCTGTGCTGCGGTCCCTTTTATTTATGAAAGAGTCTTAACCATGGAATCAAGTCTTGTTATCATTGTGGTGTTCTTCCGGAGAGTGAGTTTCCTTTAAATCCATTAGATGGGTTGTTACCACCACTGCTATTAGAAAAGTACTCCAAATCTACACCTCTGAGACCTGAAAGTCTCATTACAAGGCTGAAAGGGAAATCTGAGCTGTGGGAGATGCTGGCAAACGAAATCCTTTATTGCTTCTGTTGAAGACTCCATACACTGGGGAGAATGACAGAGTGTTTGCTCTAAGAGAGGATGCCTGTCTCAGATATGATAAACAGAAAAGCACAATTCAAATCATTGATAGACATCACTCCTTGGTTCAGTGAGAACCACCACCAAAACCATCCCTTGTGAATTGATGCATATGTAATGGAATATCTGTTCTGAAAAACTGTGCAGGAAGATCACATCTGATAGCCAAGTGATGGAGAATAGATTCGTTGCTACAGAGATAAATATAATTATCTGGGATTGTTTGTATGTGAGAGCAGAGATAAGAAAGAGGATGACTATAACATTGTCATTGCACAGGGGAAGAGAAGTGCATTAAGAAGACAACATTTCCAAAATCAAATACTCTTACATTAAGCAATACCTATACCAGATTAAAAAATAAAAATTCTAATTTGCATTTCTAAACACACAAAGCTGGAAATGTTCAGAACAGGGTTTTAACTTGGCCTTTGTGAAAATTACGGTCCCAAAAATCCCTTGAGGGTTTGGAGATGTTTGACCCTGTTTCAGCTTGAAAGCACAGGCACCAACTAGAAAGAGCCCCAAGAAGTTTGCCGCCGCTGTCAAGGGGAGAGCTCTGAAGATGAGCTCCCCTCCCACTGTATGCATACAACAGAAATGAGGTGGCTTTTTCTTTGAGAAGTGGTGCAGAAATTACCTTTCTGATTAATTTCCTCTCTAATTCACATCTCTATCAATGGGTAATTAATCCTTATAGTAATTTTATTCTGTCAGGTGATCTCTTCTTTGCTGAACTATCAAAAGATTGCTGACTTCACATGGCTTTCAAAGTGGATGATGCAGTTAGAAGTCAAATTTGATTTAGAGAAATCAGGTTTCAAACCAGATGACGCTGTCTGAGAAAGGTGCAAAAATTCTCTAAAGAGAATTTATTGTTTTGACTTAAGTACCAAATTACAGATCACCTCCTCATACAGGCTGAACAAATCACTCCAAGCAAAGGCTTATGATGATGATGATGAGGATGATTTATGGCTTTAATTTCTAAGAGACTGTATGCATTCTGGCTGATGTTTCCTGGCATTGGATTCACTCAACATAGCAAATATTTTTCAAAGCTGCCTTAAACAATTTATGAGCTTTAATGCCATTTTTAAAAGTAATTAATGTATTTGTAAGTCTAAGGAGACAGACTTACAGCTGTGTCACATGTTTTAGCAAGTTTCTGTCACTCAGCTGAACTGTAGCAGAGACCACATTTATATATATGTACATTCTTTGTGAATGTCCCCTCGGTTTCATTGAAATTCAGTGTGACGGCTTTCCAGCTGGTATACATTTGTGCAGGACAAGTGGGCTCAAGTGTGCTTTTGTGCTGCTCATTCCCTCTCCGGGTTTTACTGACCTCATCTAAAAGCTGATCATGATTGAAATAATGAGCAGGAATTCATTAGCACATTTTGGAAAACCTTTTTTTTTCCCTCTCAGAGAAAGTACGAAGCTTGTTAGATACGGTCTGAATTTTGCACAGCCAGTCTGGCAGCTGTACTTGAGTCCCTGACTTAGGTTACAGTGAAAGTCTCACTGAGTGGCCCGTGCCTCAGTGCAAGACTATAATCTTTCATTCCTAACACCCACTCCCTCTGAGACTTTGGACAGGTAGAACTGTGGCTTTTGTGCCTTGATTTGTTTCAAAGTTTTCAAAGACAGAACAGAAACAGGTGTTCACAGCAGATCATTGACAGTATCTTATGGCACAGCCTTTCTCTTATGGTCAGCCGCATGCTTATGATGCTCTCTTAGATCATAAGATTTAGACTTTAACCCCTCTAAAAAGTGTGGTGTGCCTAAGATCATGAGAACAGCTAAAACCAAAGCTGGCTCACCTGTGCCAGCTCCCTGTCCACCATCTCCAGCACTCAGAGGCAGTCATGCATGCCAGGGGAGGCATATCAGCAGTGTGGAACAAGTGTTCAGCGCCACTGCCTCAGCGTTCTGTCCTTGGCACTTGGTATTCCCACCTGGGTGCTGCTGCAGGCACATGCCAGTGGAACAAGAACAGTGACAAATGCACCTCAGATAAGGAGGAACTGTCCAGGTTATGAGGGTTTTTGGTGACTTGGGTGGGAAAGAGTTCACAAAGATCTGAGTATGTTAATGCTCTGGTTTCTCTGTGACCATGTTTATCTTCCCAAATGCTTTGCATTCACTCAGTCCTTCTGTCTTCTCCTCATCCATTCTGCTCCATTCTGCTCCAAGACTGCTCCATTCTTTCTTGTTGATGTCTCCCAGAAACGGCATTAGATTGTTTGGGGGAGTGATCTCCAGCGCTGCCACACAGCCTTGTGTGAACTCATCTCAAGTAACCACCAGCTTCGTTCCCTTTCATTCCTGTGCAGCTAGGGTCCCCTTCCTTCATATCAGTCCTCTAGATGCTTTAACAACACATTTGAATTTAGGGGAAACCCCAGTGCAGAATGCATTGGGAACATCTTTTGGAGAGGAACATTTTCCTTCTATGCCAGAAAACTTATTTTCCCCTCCTTTAAAGGGTAAAAAATATGTCTTGTCTACAGACGATCCATTCTCATGGAGACAGAAGTCATTTCAACTATATAAAGAGGTCAAAAGAACTTAAAAATCAAAAAATATTGAAGGAGGGAGTGTGTGAAGCCTGGCCTAAACCTTTCTGGAGCAGGTAGACCCCTAAGAGGCCTTCCAGAGCCTGCTGTCTATTGGCTGGCCCAGCAAAACCTGCCCAACAGCACACTGATGGTGTCAAAGATGTGAACACAATCATTTTCCTTATTGCTGATTGTGCCTGCTAGGAAGAGATGTTATCAAAGCTTTCAGTACTGGTGTAACACATGGAGATACCGAGGAAAATGGAAAGGGCAGAGACTGTTTGTTCACAGTTTTTAGTGCAATTTAGTCCTGCCAAATTTCCCAAAACTCCTTAGATTTACTTTTGTTTCACATGATATGTAGGTGTTTGGATGACGATTCAAGTGCAACTTGTCTATTCATTATAAGCATGTGTTTCTTTACAATTTTTACAGTCCAAACCTTTTTGATATTTATATGAAATAGTCTTCATTTCCAGGTTTATGTGGTTTCCTGAAATATGTGTATTCTTACCAATATATTTTTTCGTGAAAATACCACAGATACGTGTTTATGTGTATAATTTCAATTTCAGGGTGTTCTCTTAGGCTGTGAAATGATTTTCCAAGTAGAGCTCTGTAAATAATTTTTTTTTTCTTATTTGCTAGCTGAACCAAATGCCTGAAAGTAAAATTAATTCAGAGTCAGCCCAAGTCAGCCAAACAAAATAAAACACAGTTCAGCTAGGGGGAAAAAAATCCTAAAAGGAACAGGATTCAGCTTCCTGGAGTTTGTTTGGCATTTTTAACATTTTTTTTTAAATTAAACTCAGTGAATGTCTTTGGAAGCATTTACCGGGGAAGCAAGCAAACCTGCTTTTCCTCACATTCCCCGGACTGAAGGGGGAGCTGAGGGGTAGGCGAGGCGGATTCACTCCTGACTGCAGCATCCTATCGGCGTGGCCGATGTCGGGCAGAATGGAGTTGGGGGTGGTTTCTAGAAGTCAGTTTAGAGGAGGAGGCCTAACAGATGAAATAATTTGACGTAAGGTTATTTGGGTTTAAAAAAAAATTAAAATAATTTAATTGGCGAGATTTGAGATTTTCCACCCAAACCTGGGTCACATTTAACTTCTCCCTGTGCTCGGGCAGGGATGACGCGGGCAGCTGCCTCCCCCG
>VZTA01003415.1:21682-99678 GCA_013398855.1 Mohoua ochrocephala | reverse complement strand
GTGACGGCGGGTCTGACGGCGTGTCTGCGTTGCAGATCTTCGAGTGGTGGTACTTCCGCAAGTACGGCACCTCCTTCATCGAGCAGGTCTCGGTGAGCCACCTGCGCCCCCTGCTGGGCGGGGTGGACAACAGCGCGCCCAGCGCCGCCAGCGCCGCCGGCGGGGACGCGGACTCGAACCGCCAGAGCGTCTCAGGTGAGCGGCACAGCGCCGGCGGCTGCCTCGGGGCTCCTGCTCCGGCCGAGTAGAAGGCAGAACTGCTTCATTAATTGCTAATTGCATCCTTCCAAATTCGTGCGGTGTGTTTTGCTCAGGCTGCATTTATTTTCTCCTTGTTCTGAAAACCCCGCGAAATTGCACGTGCCCTTTCTGCAGGTTCCTTTGTCCATCGGAGGGGCTGCCAAGATGATTAAGGGGCTGGAGACTTTGTGAGGAAAGGCTGAGGGAGTGGGGCCTGTTCAGCCTCGAGGACAGACAACTGAGAGGGGACTTCATCAATGTCTGTCTGAAGAGAGGGTGTCAAAGGGATGGAGCTTGGTGATGCCGAGCAATAGGACAGGAGGCAGCAGGCAGAAACTCACGCACAGGAATTTCCACCTGAATATGAGGAAGAACTTCTTTGCTGTGCGGGTGACTGTGCACTGGAACAGATTGCCCAGAGGGGTTGTGGAGTCTCCCTCACTGGAGATATTCTAGAAACATATGGATGTAATCCTGTGCCTTGTGTTCTGAGATGACCTTGCTTGAGCAGGAAGGTTGGATGAGGTGACCCTCCATGGTCCCTTCCAACTCAACCAATTGTCTGATTCTGTGATTCTAAAGGCAGGCAGTATTTTTACTGGAATGATTTTAAGTAATAACAAAGTTGTTAAAAATCAGACAAAGAAGTCAGAAATGTCCATCTGGTTTTGCATCACTTTGTTTTTTAGATAATGTAAGTAGTATGTAAACAACATTTGGATTTCACTTTAGTAAGTGGAAGCATGGTGACTTTTAACAGCTTAAAGGCTCATTATGTTCCGAACTCTGCTACGGATTTGATTTGTGACTTTGGGCAAGTCCTAACATAGTCAGGCTTTTTAAAAAGGCCTCCAGTTTAGGAGGCATGATTTCAGGCATTTCTGGCCTGATTTTTGCAGGCTTCCAGGCATTCACAGCCCCTACAAGTTTCAGTGCAAGGAGTGAAGGTGTCTGACCCTAAGCCATTCGAGCCCGAGGCACTTTGAGGCAGGTGCCTGGTTGTCTGGGCGATAGTTCCTCTGAGAGACAGGCCAGCCTGCCTAAAATGAGTTGGCCTCCCAAGCACTGAAATTTGTGGACTGAAGGAGCCCCAGGGGAACTTGACTCCCTGCTAGGGACTTAGCTGCCTGGGGAGAAGGAATTGAAAAATTAGCCCACGAGTGATGAAAATGCTGATATGCTATTGCTTGTGGCTTGAGTGGGAGATACTCACTGTTAAACTCAGGGCAGGAGCATCTGGGTTTGAGTTTTTCATCTGTAAAATGAAGCTTATCTGTTTCTGCCCTAACTTGGCTTACAGGCCATAATCTTAATACTGGAAATTAATTAGGGATGTGCCCTAGAATCAATTACAATTTTATTAAATTTATTTCCTCTGCAGGCTTTTAGAATATATCAGAGTTTACAAGTGAAGAAAAGTGAATGAAAAGAAAAAATTCACTTATGGAGAAAACATTGTTCAGCAGCTGAGCTGCCTATGTCTGTACCTGGCAAATTTTATTTCTACTCTTTAGTGTGCATGAAAACAAGCAAACAAAAATTAGCTTTGAACTCACATGTTGAATAAAATAGGTGGCCTCACAAAACCTTGTTCTTCACTGAGTAATTCGGGAAGGCCCCATACAGCACAGCAAATTCAGCTGTTGTCATTCTCATCTGCAGAGAGGCTGTGAATAGCAGCACTGCATGGTCCAGGATATTAGATTTGGGTGAACTGGCAGAAAGCATGGGATGGCTTGGAAACACCTGTGTGCACTCCTCAGTGGGCTCAGTCACACTTCAGCAGCTCTGAAATAGCTCCTGTAGTTTTAAAGGAGAAGGCATGGTGTTTTGACTAACGAGGTTCACACAAGCATCTCGGCTTTTCTGATATGAAGAAATAGTCAAGGAGTGTGTTTGCTTTCAGTGCATTGACACTGAGCTGGCACTCTCAGTGTCACTGGACAGTGTGTCTGTATGGATAGCCTGTTACTTGCACCTTCAGAAAGGTGTCAGTGCTCAAAAAGTGACCATTGAAAAAGTCTCTGAAAGGTTAAAATAAGGACGTAGTTATATTATTGGGTTTTAATACAACAGAAAAGGCAACCTTTTTGGTTTACCATGCATTAACACTGGGATATTTTTTTGCTATCCAACAAGGTGGAAATGGCTTTTTCTCTTGGCTCACCATGTGTTCCTATGTAGATATTTGACTATGGTAGAATGTTGCAGTAGAGACTTTTGTCTTTAGGAAGGTAAGAAGAATGATGTTGTATTGAGACCATGGTGTTAGCAGATAGCAAGACAAACGGAACAAGAGATCACCACGTTTAACAAGGCAGACAGATGCCAAAACACCCCCAGGACATGAAGGTGGTAATAAAAGGCCTTCTTTACTCCCCCTTTTTGTTCCCCGGTTCAACCTTTCCCTGCTACTGTGCCAAAATACTGCATACTTTGGATAAAGCATAACCGCTTGAATTCAAATAAGATGAACAAAAAATGTCGCTGCAATCACATAGTTGTTACCTAATCTCATTGGTTGCAATCAGAGTAAGTCAAGGCATTGAATTACACCTCTGGAACTGAGAAGTCTGATGTTGGTTTAATATTTGCAATGGTTTGAAAGTCATATATGTAAAAACTGTCGGATTGAAGCTTGTCAAACAGCCATACCCTCTGGCTGCACCACAGAGCAGCTGAATGTCGATCAAGTGCTTCTGCTGAGTAAACCAGTGGAACTTTCTAATATTAGCTGCCTGCTGAAATGAGTGGTTGAAAGACACACTCTTCCCTAAAGTCTGCCTGTTCCTGTTTCTGTTCCATGCACTTGCTGGGTAGGCAGTAAACTGAGGGCCCACCTCCTATTCCACTCGACTAGTTTCGGTGTTGCTGAGGGTGTCCTTATGTTACTGCAAATAATTTATGTAAAATGCTTTCTGTCCATGCCCCTGTAGCCCCACACTCAGGTGTGGGAGCTACGCCCATGAGAAAAGAGGAGGACTTGACTTGCTGTTCAGTACTTCTTTTTTTAACGGCACAGGCGTAAAGGGAACAGGCATATTGATACCATTAAGATACCCTTCTGACTCAATATTCTACCAGAAAACTGTTGGTTTGATCTCTTTAGAAATGATGTCACAAAATTTCATAGGGAGAAATGTGCTGGTTAACTTTTTTTAGTGGAAAGCAGCTGATGAAATGCTGGGGGGCCAGTGCTACTGATGAGCTTTTGCAGAGCACCATGTGAGGGGTCATCCAGTAGCAGATCTGTGATGGAATGACATGCTGCCTCTCAGTGAGTCTTTATGCAGTGAGTCTATTTAGTGGGGTTTTTTCTGGGGTCACCTTCACCAGAGTGAGTTGTCTTTGTTGAAATTAAGAAAATAAATCTGGTGTTAAATTAAAGGAAAAGCCAGAATCAAGACCTCACTGTTTCAAAGGCTATACAGTTTGATTATATTTTTTAAAATGTTTGCTTTAAATTACCTTGTTGTTGATTTCTGTATCTCTTCTTATAGTTTGAATTTTTCCCCCGAGGGAAATTTATAAAATGGTTTTAATATTCTGAAACCTTTGCAATGCAATCAACTTTTCTCTGCCAATCAATTTCAGCGTCTGCCTGTAACTTAAGTCAGATCAGCAGATGTTTCCATGGATTTTTACTCCACAAACTAAGGAGGAATTAAGTTTGGCAACTGTAGCTGAGATTCTCAGTGATTTACAGCATTAACTGGACAGTGATGTTTTTCCAGAGAAATAACAAGTCCGTAGGGACCGAGTTAATTGCTGTTTTTCAGTGCAATAACCCAGTGTGATCCCTCTCCAGTTCTGTATTATGGTAAATGTGAGTCCTGGCACTAATCAATATTATCTTTTCATGGGGCATTTGGGGCTTTGTTAGTGGTTATTTGTCTGGAATGATTGCATTTGTTGACACTAATTTATAATTAAATTATTATTTAAGAAAGGAAGAACAGTCTGATTACCTTCATCTCAATGCTATTGATGGGTTTTTCCATTTGCACCTATAAAAAATAAATCATTTGATAAGGCTCATTGTATGGCAACTGATGTTTTTTATAAACCTCAAGTACCATTGTAATTTGGGAGAGATTCATTATGTGTGTGTCTGCTTCTTACAGAATGCAAAGTCTGGCGAAATCCTTTAAATCTGTTCAGAGGAGCTGAATATAATCGGTAGGTGCTACAAAATTACAGTTTTCAGGCATAGCACTGGCTTAAGGAGCTTAACGGTACTTTTCCATTAATCTAACTTAAGAGATGAAAAAACAAAATCGACTGTGTATACATGCACTCATGTCAGGTTTCTCTGTAATTCTTAAAATGTTTCCAAATGAAAAGGAATTTAAATTCATGCTGACGCGCTTTTTATTTCTCCAGTTTTTAGCCATCTTATAAAAAAAGATGGAGAAACCTAAGTGTGTTGTACCTGGTGTTAATGCAGCAATTCTGTTCAAATCCATTATAGCAAACAACCTAGTGAATTCCATGTAGGTTTCATGGAGTCCTAAGGTTTGAATATATGTGTTACCAAGTGGCAATGTGTATTTTTCAGCATCCTTTTTAGCTTAGGTTCAGCTACCGTTGCTCCATCACAGTACAGTGAAGTGCAATGTATATATTGGTTAGAAGATTGGTCAGGTGAACTTATTTGGCTATGCCCATCTCAAAGGTCTGGGATTCTTTTCTGGATTTGTTTTGCCGAGTGTGACCTCATTAACCAAGATGTCTCCTTGTTGGCGTGTTTGCAGGTATACATGGGTAACAGGAAGAGAACCTTTGACTTACTACGATATGAATCTTTCGGCACAGGACCATCAGACATTCTTTACGTGTGACACCGATCATTTACGGCCTGCAGACGCGAGTAAGAGACCTTGTGAACAAATGCTTTTGCTAATTAATAGGTTAATGGCTGATTTAAACTGATGCAGGAGAAATGCAGTGAGACATCAGTTCTTTCATGTAGATAAGAAAAGGCAAAAGTTTGATCATGCTGAGAAAGCCATTGTTGTTGAATTTATAGAATTCTAGATCTGAACAGGTGTCTGTATATGTAAACTGTCTAATTTACATTGCTGTGTTGTTCTGCTATGTTGCTGGAGTCGTTCAAGGTACCATTTAAAAGCGTAAAGGCTTGTTCCTTTCCTCCTCTTTCTTGCAGTGGCTTCAAACATATATAGTTTAATTTGCCTCCATCTGCAGTGTAGGAGGTTGAGTTACGTTATCCACGTTCCGTTTAGTCTGCACTGACAGAAGAGAGAGAGCTGATGTAAAATTTGAGGCCTGTGTTTCATTCCCTGGTGTAGTTAGCAGCTCTGTAAAAAATGGGAACAGCACATTTACGACTGAATTTGTATAAGCAGCTTTAGTTGTGTTAAGCCTGTACCGTGAAGTCCACGTGCAGACTTTGATTCTACTAAAAATGTACAACAATGATTTCAATCATTAGAATTTGCCTCCAAAAAGATAAATCTTTGTCTCTTAGGAAGGGAGAGATACTAACAGTTGGGTGCTCCATTCTGAAGGCTTAATTACCAAGGAGGTAAAAGCACATATTGTGCTTTTTTGACACATGATAAACATGAATCCTATTTTCTGAACTCAGCGGTGTAATTATGATGTGGTAATATTAGCCTGGAAGTTGTTTCCATTTAACATTCACGTAAAGCAACAGCACAATAGGGAGCTAGAATGAGAATCCCAACTATCCCTTTATTGTTTTGTTCCCTGTGGAATCTACTACACCAGGAGGAAGTAGCTGCTTGTCACCTTTATACCTGGCATCGCAGACAGCCTGATCTCTCAGCCAGACCTTCTCCTGGAAAAAAGTTTAATTAAATGAAAGAAGAAAAAACGCTGAGTATTTGGGACAAAAGCTCCTGTTTGTTATGTATCTTTTTGAATGATCGCTGAGCTATATGAAATGCTCTATAGTGAGTCAGGCTGACACCAATAAATTCTGTTGTTATAGTGCAGTAGATTCTCCTCGTTAATCCTGTAATAACTGATATTCCTCTCTTCTCCTTTGTTTATTGAATAGTAATGCAGAAAGCTTGGAGAGAGAGAAACCCTCAAGCCCGAATTTCTGCAGCACATGAAGCTTTGGAATTAAATGAGTGAGTAACAACAACATTAACATTTATTTCCTGTCTTTTAAAAATCCATTTGATGATATTTTAGGGCAGGGTGTTTGCTATGGTAGCTTTTAACCATGATTACAGGCCTGTCAAAGGAAGGCCTACAGCAGAAGGAAAACAGCACAGCTGCACGTTGTGCTAGCTACCCAGAAGATCCTTAGGGCAGTGATGACAATGGGAGTCTTCCCATTGATGTCAGCAGGCTTTGGAACAGCATAGAAAAATGTTAATTTAGTTACCTCCTGATGAGCATATGAAATGTGCGTTTATGGGATGGAGAGTTCCCTTTTGGATTTCTCGGTCGTCAAGAACAGAAGCAAGGAAGAAGAGACTCATAAACACGTTCTGAAACACTCATTTAATAGTATGAGAGAATATGATGTAATTTGCTGTGACTTTAGGTCTTTGAGTCCATTACTTATTTTTTCAAGGAGGAGTGTAGTATTTTGAGATCCCACAATAAACTCAGTGCTGTGATGATTTACTGGTATGGCAAACCATATAAATGTTGCTAACATGCATAAAGGGAATTGCTGCATTTTCGAATTCCGTAAACTGATGCTTTACAGATTGTCCTTCCTGTGTTTCATCAGAAGAAGAGAAAGAATTGTTTCTTCTTGTATAGTGATTTAACTGAGAGACCAAGCAGCATAAAAAGGTGAAGTGAGCTATTAGCCTGTCCTACTCACACTTCACAGAATTACAGAGTGGTTGAGGTTAGCAGGGATCTCTGGAGGTCAGTATCCAATCCCTCCCTTCAAACAGGGCCACCTACAATGCATCGCACAGGACCATGTCCAGCAGGCTTTTGAATATCTCCAAGGAGGGAGACTTGACAACTTCCTTGGACAGCTTGTGCCAGTGCTTAGTCACCTTTACTGTAAAAAAAAGTGTTTCTGAGGTTCAGGGGGAACTCCTGTGTCTCATTTTGTGCCCATTGCCTCTGGTCCTGTCACTGGGAACCACTAAAAAGAGCCTGGCACTGTCCTCTTTACCCCCTCACTTAAGGTATTTACAAACTTTGACAAATTCCCCCCAAAGCCTTCTCTTCTCCAGAATGAATGGTTCCAGCTCTCTGAGCCTTTTCTCATATGTGAGATGCCCCAGTCCCTAAGCACCTTTGTGGCCCTTCATTGGACTCTCTGCAGTATGTCCGTGTCCCTCTTGTACTGGGGAACCCAGAACTGGACAGCACATCCACATGTTGGCCTCATCAGGGCTGGCTAGAGGGGAAGGATCGCCTCCCTCAACCTGCTGGAAACACTTCTGGTGTAGCTCTGCTGCAAGGGCACATTTCTGTTTTGGTTTTTGTTTGCTCTGGGTTGGGTTTTCCTTGTTGTTGTTGTTGTTGTTTTATCTCTACAACTACATTTATAATCCATTCTTTTTATATGGCAATTGTTACAGTTATATTGATTCTTTTTATACCATTACAGTAAGGGAGACAGTTTATATTAAAACAATAGTGCATAAAACTAGTCTTGATTTCCAGAAGGAGTTGTAGAGATGTAGGCTTAGTGAGACAGCGCTTTACTTTCTGAGAGGGTTGTCAGTAGGTGTACTCAAGGGCTGGGTGATACAGTACCTAAAGATGAGAGTCGTGGTGTTGTTGACAGAATATTTATTCATCAGAATAGCTCATCAGAAAGGTACATGGACAAAATATCCTTGCCTCTGTGTTTAGTACATCCTTGCCAGTCTGCACGTCTTCATTCAGTTTTTATTTCATGTACCTTTCTCATGGTATTTCCTCTGATGTTTTTGCAGGTGTGCTACTGCTTATATCCTCTTAGCTGAAGAGGAAGCGACAACAATTGTAGAAGCAGAGAAGCTGTTCAAGCAGGCTCTGAAAGCTGGAGAGGGCTGTTACAGGCGCAGTCAGCAGCTACAGCACCACGGTGCCCAATATGAAGCCCAACACCGTAAGTTTCTTAGGAGGGAGAGAAGTTGCAAGGAGTTCTTTGGATCATAGGGTTTGGTTTTTTTGTTTTCCCCCTAAGCACTATGCACTCAATGTTTGACATTGGCTGGAATATGGCCCTAGAGCCAGGCTATTCTGTTTTAGTATTTTTGCTCGATTCTGGTGCTGAGCTATCAATGTTCAGATTACAGATGTGCCTTTATTTTGTCATGGCAAAAAATATTGTAGCCTGTAGTTAACAGAAAAGAAAAGGTATCAGAGCCGAAGAGATCTAATATTCAGAAAAAGCTGGACCATTTAAGGAAGTTGGCTTTAGCCATTTTGCAAACCTGGGTTCATGTTGTGAAAAGGCAGTAAAGAATGGTGGAAACAGGAGTGAAGTGATGCTCTGCCAGCTTTTTTCCATCAGCTCTGGGGGTAAATGCTTACACTGCGTTGTTCTGTGTAAAAGTTAATGAGACCCATTAGCCAGTGGGACATTTGAAGTTAGTTGCATTTATTAAGAAGGGTCACAGAAACATAAAAATTAATAACTGGAATAATAAAGTGCTTTAATTGAAAGTCTAGATTTTTATTACCTTTTTAAAAATTTTGAATAAGCAGGTTTATCTGCTATGATATTTATTAAATACTCCTCAAATCTAAGAAAATGCATTCACCGACAGTAAATGACCAAAAAGATAATAAAACAAACAGTCAAGGTTATTTCTAGACTACAATGGCTACCTTAGGCAAAAATAACACCAATTAATTACATAAATACAAGCACTAGCATACTTTTGGTCATCTTCGGGTTTCTGAGGACTTGAATTCACAGCCTCTGGCTATCTTACATAATTTGAAGATTACTGATAAAAATTGTACATAGTGAAATTGTCTGTGATCCCTGGTTTCAAAAGTGTCTGCAAGTCTATACCTGAAAACCTGAGGTTTCATAAAGCTTGGGGGTAGTATTTTAAACATTTGTTGGTTGTAAAATTATATTTAGGATGATTTGTTCATTTTTGCTGAAAGTAAAAATATAGAGCAGCTGAGCCCTTGAAGCAATTTTTGTGCTCTCGCAGTCTTATGGTTGTCTATGAAACCTTAATTTGTGCACTCAATCCATCCTGAGTGCAGCGATTTTATGAAAAGTGCCCAGTAAGGAGTTAGTAAACACTGTCACGATGTTTTTGTCCAAGGTAACCTGGGAAAGTTTGTGCAGGCAGATACAAGTATGGTATTTCTGTAACGTGTGTGTGCTGGATGGCTACTGTCATCACCAGATTTGACACCCTGAACCTTCAGTGCTGCAGCAGAGGACGTGTAACCCGTTGAATCACAAAACTGAGTGCATTGTCACAGAGCAGGGAGGCTGAAAAGTGACTGCCAGCTCTGACCGTGTCTTCAGGAGGGGCTTCAGGAGGGGCTAGATCATCCCTCTTCTCTGTTCCACCTGGTCTCCGCTTGGAAATGTCAGTGTGCACCCACAGAAATTAGAGAAGCTCCAGCCTCAAATGTTGCCTTGGACACAGGGGCTTCATGTAGAATTCTTTTGATTATATGCTGGACTTCTGCATGGTTTACAAAGGTGGAGAGGAGGGACTATGGACAGATGTGTTGCAGTTCCATGGTTCTGAGAAGTCTTGGAGTCATTTCTGGTCTTCAAAGTTGATTCTGGGATGAAAAGTGAGCATTTCATCTTTTAAAGGTGAAATACACTGTAATCTCTTGAACAACAACATATTGTTCTATGTTTCTGTTTATTCATGTGTTCCACCTCCTTCATATAATATTTTGTTAGACCATAAATTTTGAGAGTAAATGACTTTGAGTACCCAACTTGCCCTCTTTCAAAAGGTGCTAGTTTATAGAAAGCAAGGGCAATCATATTTTTAAGGTTGCCCACGTTAGGCATCCCAAGTCATCAGTGACCTCAGAGAATTTTGGCCTGAAAGTTTATCTTGATTTCATAGTAAGTAAATGCCTTTTGACCATTCCTGCTCAAAATCCTGAAAAGAAGCTTAACCTGAAATGTATACCTCATAGCACACTACATAAACATGTTGAAACAGATGTAACTAATAAATTGTGTATTAAATATATAGGAATCAATAAAGAGATAAGGAGTTAGGTAATATAGAATACAGCTAAAGAAATTCTTCCCTCCCTTATTTATTTTTTTCCTCTAAAGTAAGTCCTTTCAACCTGCTGCTTAATCTATTTGAAAATTTTAATCACAGCTTTACAACGATTCGTAGGTACTTGGAATGTTTTCAGCACACATGTTGTTCTTATTATGAAAGGCTTGAAAATGTTAGGAATAGGCTAAAATCTTTACAGACCACATGCTATACACAAAGATAATTTGTAGCAGGTGTTTTACATTTTCATGATTCAGTAATTTTATAGATGATTATCTGTCCGCTCATTTCCTGTTGGTCCAGAAGCATTTTAAGAGTTCGCATTCGAAGTGAATGAGAAATGAAAGGAGTAAGAATCCTCCAAGAGAATAATTATAACTGCTGTTTAGTTTCTGTCTTCTTTGCTGTTCGGGAATCTTCCAGCACACAGGACTGTCATATCTGAAACATGTTAATTTGCCATCTGCAATTAGTGGTGTGAGGAATTTGAAGATGACAGTTGGGTAACGAGTAAAGGCTGTAAACAGAAAGTTCAGGGTATACTTTTCTTCTAATCATTGAGAAAAAGATTGTTAGAGGATGAGGATTTGCTTTAATACTTCTTGTTGACAAGCATGTACATGATAACTGTACCTTCAGGTCTGCTTATATTTCACCAGTGCAAGGCCAGCCCAAGAGTACTTATTTATACCTCTGTATATATGGATTAATTCCACTGATTTCAGTGCTGTTGTGACACATGTAAATCTTCAGAATGTGGTAACTTTTTATTAAAATTCTTGTGAAAACACTGATGGTAGCAAGTAAGAAAAAAATGGAAAGAAAACTGTGTTTCCTTTTGTGTTGGAATACTAAAGGAACCTTTGTCTTACCTTTTTTATCTTAATTCTGTTTCTTTTTCCTCTTATACAGGAAGGGACACCAATGTGTTAGTATATATTAAAAGAAGGCTGGCGATGTGTGCAAGGAAGCTGGGAAGGACCAGGGAAGCAGTGAAAATGATGAGAGATGTGAGTTTGGATTTCTTTCACATGTGATATTTACATAATAGTAGTATAGAAATGATACATTTTCTTGCAAGTTAGCAGCCATTCCTGCATCATTCAACACTGCTGATAGTTCTTTTGCATGTATAATGTACATAAAGATTAACGTAAGTGATCATTTATTTATAAGGTTATGAAAGCAACATCAAATAGCCAGATGGACAGTTAACCATGCAGACTGAATTTCCCATCCTGGTACATGTGCAAATGAAGTGCAGTCTTTAATTATTTGATCATGAAATTAGTAACATTTCTTTTCTGAACCATGTGGTGAATGCTGCTAACTTCATAAGCAGGTCTTCGGTATTCTGTTTACTCCTTCAAAGCTGCAGCTGGGCTCTGTGCATTGCTTGCATGACACTATTCAGATCTGAGGACAGTGTTATTTATTCCTGCAAAACCTGTCACTGAAAAGTCAAACCCCAAGTAATGAACTGAATGAATCTGTAATGAACTGAACCCCCTCTGAGATGGGGGCTGACTGTATTCTGTCTTTGTAGGCGGGGGAGCTACCAATGGTAGTTATAAGTCAGTAAGCTGCAAAGCTGCAGCCTTGAAACACTGAACAGTAGCTATTTTGGAGATGGCAGAAGGGGCAGCTGTTCACATTATGCAATGTATTTGTTTCAAATATGTAAAAGGCTCAAGTTTAGTTGTAGCTGTGAATGCCCAGCATTTCTTGCAGTGATATTCCCAGGATGCAGATTAGGAGCACAGTTCTTTGAGGGGGTGACTTACATCACCGGAGGTAGCAAGTCTGTGGCAGAAGGAGGAATGGAGCCCTACAGTTCTGGGCAGATGAGGGTAAAACTACCTCCCAGTTTTCTGTGTTTCTTACACTTCATATTCCAGCTCCCACAAAAAAACAGAAAGAGATGAATCCAGCAAGATACATAGTTCTGCAAATTAAGATGCAGGTGTTAAATTTTAAATGCACGAAATGAAATCCCAGACCAGAATGAAGCACCTGTGAAGTGTGCTTTTAGGCAGCTCGGATGAAAGGTTCAGAAACCTGCCTAGTGAAAAGGGAAATTCTTGTTGCAAGTCAGTGTGAATTTTAATATAAAAAGGAAAGCAACTTTCTCTTGATTAGAGGCACTTGCATCAATGGCAGTATGGCAAGTGTGTTTGCCAGCTTGGAATCCAGTACTCAACATCTTCTCTTGGAGCTGGAGCACTCATGAGTATTTTTTGAAAACATTGAGCAGAGTTCACCATAATAATGCGGGTTCTCATCCTAAATATCTACCAGATGGCAAGTGGTGAGTAACTTTGTTTCCTAACTCTTGCTGGGGCTCTTCAGGCACACAACTCTCAGTCTCCAGAATCACTAGAATCCCAGACAGAGGTGTTGAAAAAGAACTTGTCCAAAAAACAGCCGTTGTACAGCTAGGAATGTGAGAAAGAGGGATGAGGAGGAAAGACCTGGTTTAGCAGTCTTCTGGTCAGCTGGGAGAATGTTGATTTCAAAAACATTGTTTTCAGTCCAGCCAGCTCCACTGATTCTTCATGAATTTTGTTACACAAGCACTGTGGGACAAATACTGAAATGTTTTTGGGACAAACATTGGAATTCTAAGTTCTGGCATTAATACACAAGAAAGATAAAATTTTGAATCTCCCATTCAAATATCACACATCATAATTATGGCAACTTCTGGAGCTTACTATGGGCTGCTGAGTGTGTTTTGTGATTTGCAGATAGGGCTATGGGGAAGCCACCTTCTGCTGATGTCAATATGTAGGGATAGTTGTGTATGCAGAACACTTGGTTCAAGGACTTGGGTGGTCTGTCTAGTCCTAGATTTCTTATGCAAAGTGAGAAGCAGAGCTTTGATTACTGAATGACTTATTTTGTCACTAGAGATAAAATTGTCTGAAATTTATAAGCAAAATAGAAAATTGTTGAAATTAAGTACCACGTGAATCTTGAGAGGCAGCAATAACAGGGAGACCCAAAGTCATCCGTTATTAGACATTTAAAGGACAGAAAACACTCTTCAACAGGAATGTTTTGTTAAAATGGAAGGAGTGGATGCAAGACAAAGGAGGTATAAAGATGGAATTTCATCTTAGAGAGTTTCAACTCAGATCAATGCATTCTGTGTTTTTCCACATACAGACACTGAGCCAAATCCTCAGAAATGAATTTAGATGCCTCCAGAGCTCTTCATTTTAAGCAAGCAGAGCTGAGAATTAGCAAGTCTCTAGATGAAATATAAAAGCAGCACTAACTCTAGGTCACAGCTCCAGTACACTGGGAGCAAGATTAGGGTCAAGTCAGCTTTGCAGATGCTTTTCTTAGACTGGCTTGGAGCTACTTATTTCTGATGAATGCACATCCTCCATTTTTTCATAGAAGACATAAATAGTACACTTATGGAGAGGTTTGAAGAACATGAATCTGTCATTGAAGGTTTCTTTGTGATTGATGAGGAAGGAGATGAATTTATTCATCCTAAAAAGAATATGAAGAATATGTTGGCTAGGGACTGCTGAGTCTAACATCAGGGAACAGAGGGCGGAGGCCCTGTTTGTGTTTGAAAGATTGAAAACAGGTTTCTTAAGACATGGAACATGATGGAAATGAAGTGTTAAGAGGTTCATGACACCATCTGGGAAATATGATTGGGATGTAGTGAGTCTTTGCCACTTTGAAAAAATAAAATATTTGAGAGTGTTTAATTCATCACATATATGAGGCCATCTTGAGGACATTACTGATGGATTAGATTGTCTTGCTTGAATTTTATGTAAGAAAAGACTGAGATCCTACTTAAAGCACCTTAAAGGAAGGGAAATGAGTTGTTGGTGACTTAAATAAGAGTTTGATTTTATGGTTATATACACTGCTGATAGGAAAATCATATTTCTTAATATTATACTGAAGGTATTTAAAACCAGGGTTTTTCTTTAAAAACTGATTTTAAAACTGTTTAAAAATCAAGAGTGCTTTAATTTTAAAAAATTGGGTAGGAATTTCTGTTGCTTCCGTGATTGATTTTGAGACAGTATTTTTTTGCTGGCTTTGCTGCTTGGATGTAATTCATTCAGTTGAGTTGAATTAATGAGAATTACGAACCTGTAGTTTCTACGGAAACATGTAATGGAATCATGCATAGGTGTTGCTTTTGCTTGTATTTCTGATGATAATTATTTACTATATTTTGCTATAGAAACCAGCAGCTGTCACTATTTGTATGTATTGAGTTAACTTGTGATCTCATTTTGATTAGTGTATTGTTGGAATAACTCCAGTGTAGTCAACAGAATTATTCCAGTTTTATTATTGTTTATACAGAGCATGATATGGTCTGTGAGGGAACTAGATTGCTTTTACTGTCCCCGAGGAGAAAGTCTACAGTGCTCGTTGTTTTATTTGTTGTGCTGATTACGTTAGGAGGATTTAAAGTAGTTTGTTCTAAATGATGTTGGAGAATTTAGTGTGTGCAGAGGCGAGAGGCCGTGATGGTGGCTGTGAGTAATCTTTAGTATCCCTTCATGTTGAACCTTCCTTGTGTTGCAAGCCAGTAGTGGTGATGAGCAAGGGTAGCCTTTTGTGCCACCTGCTTTCCATCTGCTCTTTTCAGATTCCCTCACCATTACAATGGAAGAAAACAGGAATGTGCTGGGTTTGCATTTTGTGTTTTTCATTGATTGAAAACAGAGAGGATGTGGAGGGTATGCAAAGGCACTTTCTGCTTTGTGGGCGACTGGGTCAGTGACTGCACCGCTGAATTCAGGAGCAGGCCAACACAGTCATTTTTCTTAACTGGGTCCCTGGAGTATCCAGGTGAAAATGTACCATGCAAGAAAATTCATTTTCAAGTTAATTGGATCTTCTTAGGATTGTTCCGGAGAACATTTGGTCTGTGGAACAAGCTTTAACTGAAGGGTGATGCATGTTTATGAAGGAGAAGGGTGGCAGGCAAAAGGTATGCTAGTGGACAAAGCAAGTGGAAGCTCTTAATTGCTTCCTGCTTCAGAGAGAAGATGAAAGAAACTCATTCTAGACTGTATTTATCTCCTGCCCCATGGGCCTGCACTCCCTCGAAGATTGCTTTGTGTTCTTAATAAGGGTATATTTCCGAGACACAGTGGAATCGCAACTTGCTCTCTGCTCAGCAACTTTGTTCAGAAGTGAGTAAGGTTTAGGGAAAGAAGAAGGTCTCCATGTCCTTCTTAGGTCTGGAGAAGGATAGAAAGAAGAACACTTTTTGAGGGTCAGAAAAGTGAATTTTATTTCTAGTATCAGTTGTATCTGCTGAGTCTCTTCAGATGACAATAAAGGATGAAGTCTGCTTCTACATATTTAGCTCTGAGAACCTTGCTGAGGATATTTCAGTTGAATGTTTATATGTTCATCTTGGTGCTCGCCTGCAGTCTCTAAATGCGTATTTTATGCCACAGAGGACACCTAAGCAGCTTGTATTGTCAAGAATGCTGCATGCTTATCAATTGGCTGCGTGAAAAGTTCTGTAAACAGCTGGGCTGCCCTAAGCATCTAAAATGGTTTAAGAGGTTATGTCACTTGAAGGGTTTGAAAGGGTACTCAACCACAATCAATTTTAGTGGTATGGGTAGTTTGGGTTTTTATCTTTTTATGATCAGTGGTGTTAGTGATTTTTGCTGGTATGATAGTTCTGCAAATCTAGCATACTTTCTAGGCAACTTCTTTTGCTGAGCTTTGAATAAGGATTTCTGTTCAATGTTCTATTGAATTCTGTATTCTTGTGTGCATTGCTGACTTCTTCTTGAGTAAGACAAATGCGTAGCCGGGACGGTGTTCCGCACCTCGAATTATCGAGTTGTGAGAAACAAAGAGAGTACTTATTGCTAATAAAGATGTTATGATCCCTAGCAACTTAACAACGCAATTTCTGCAGCTACTTGCATCGACAGCTACTGTCTGTCTCTCCCAAATGCTTCTGTGCTTGAGGCAAGGATTAGTGAGTCAGACTCTCTGGCTTGTGTTGCACAGGTCAGGTTAGGCAGGCTGCTCTGCCTTGAGTGGGATTCTAGCTTCATTAACATCTGTAGCAGTTGTTTAAAGTACCATTTATTAAAATTTGAAGGGAAAGTACTTAGTTCAATGAACCCAAGTGTTATCTCATAGATTTTAGCAGAATGCTACTCTCATGAATGGTGACATTTGCCAGTCTCCACCGCAGGGCGATATCTTCAGTTAGTTCTTGTTCTGATACACAAGCGCTGCAGTAATGGCAACTGATAAATGCTGATTTTAACATTTTTCAGACGTCTGTGTATTCAAATACAGTTTGTTTGGTCACAGATTCACGTGGTATGGTAAGTGGATAGGGCAGGTTGGAATATCCCTCATTTCAGTGGGCTCTTAAACAAGATGGAGACTTCTGTGGTTCCCCTAATGACGTTTATCCCTTCCTTTATCTTCACATGACTCAGACCCCTCACTTTTAGTCATGATTGTGATTCTGTCCAGAACCCTCAAAACCTAGGAATTTGGTGACTACTACCTAAACTGACAATAATGTTTCTCATATAAATTATGGGTTTCCAGCATTGTCATTCTATTAAGATAGAATGTAGTCACACAGTCTTGGTAGGAGCCCTGGTAACTTGGACTCCTTTTTGTCCACCATCTTGTATCACTCCATGTTCAGAGACTTTGTATAGTACTTTAATTGCGGTCTTCCATCTCTCTGGGATCTCCTAGCTCATTTTTGAGGTTCTAGATAATTTCCTCGCTTTATTTCACTTAAAAATCCCCTTCTAAAAATATGTCTGTTTCTGAAAAAAGTACTTTGGGATGTTCTTTCTGCTTCTGTCTACTGCTTTTGCCACCTCTTGGTAACCACTTTCGCTTTCAGGGAGAATTAGATGTATTAAATAGGAATTTTCATGAACAGGTTGTGTCTAGTAGAAGGTGTCCCTGCCCTCAGCAGGGGAGTTGGAACTAGATGATCTGTAAGGTCCTTTCTAACCCAAACCATTCTGTGAATCTGTGATGCAAATAAAGGAATTTTTTTTTGAGCAGGACGGCGAGTAATGACTTTATTTCCATGCTTTATAGAGTTACTAGTATTTGATGTAACAAACGTTACTATAATTTAGCACTGTTACTAGTTTTATAGAATGTGATTGTTTAGTAGTAAGTATAAAATCTGGAACAACTTGTGCTCTTCTGGCTTCATGCCACATCTGCCTTTAAAATTCTCTTTATTCTTGAAATACATGCATTTTTACAGCATAGTCCAAATAACAGCATTTCATAATTACAGTCCTTAAAGAACTTAAGTCATGCTCTAAAGACTTTAATCCTCCAATTAAGAGAGAACATAAAGGCTGCATGTTATAACATATTTCCTTAGAGTTTGCATATTTAGTAAGATATTTTTCACTTCATTTACTCATTGTTAATCCTACATTGAAGAGAAGTCATATTATCTTTGAATATTACACAGAACTAGGTCTAAATTCAAGTTTAAAATGGAACGTTGGCAAATTATAAACCCATGCCATCCCACAGTTAATATAAACTGGATCTGGGTCTCTTCTCTGACACTCCGAAGTTGTCAAACTTCCTGAATTCCACATACAAGGATGCTACTGCTATTCATTTCCAAGCTTCAAAACAACAGGATCTGACGGATTTGGTTTCTTAGCTTCTATCCCCTCTGAGCTGTAAAAGAGTAACTGTGGAGCTGCTTCCAAACAAAACAGTGATTATTTACCAAAAGGAATGCAGCACTTGGAGAAATTATTGAATTGACAGAATCCTACATTTGCTGTAATTAAGTGGAACTTTAATTCTGGTAGGTCCAGTGTATTTTAGATAATTTTCCAACTCCAAGAGCTGTGACAGTGTTTACATCACATGAATCCCACTCGCAATGAGACAGTGGTGGAACAAGTTGCACTTTTAGGACCAAGAGTTAGACTAATTTGTAAGCATCTGACATTGTTAACAGAGCCTTTTTGTGCGCTAACTTCGGTCTGCTGACAGAGTTTCTGCCCCCACGTCCTTGCCAGGTGAGCTGGCCGGGAGAACAACTTGATAATTGGTGTATCTGATTAGACATCAGAAGGTCAACATGGCGTGACGTGTTGCAAATGCCTCAAGCCCAGGGTGAGCTTCAGTCAGAGCTTAGACATCTGAAAGGTCACCTGCAGACAATGAAGCCCACAGAAATGGAGGCTTCTGTCTTTCTACTCAGAAATGGCTTGGAGCTTTACCTTTCCTGCCTTGTTCAGTTAACAGATTATGGGTCATATACCAAAAAGCAGTTTATGCAAAGCACTTGTGAAAATGCCAGTGCTGTCCATACCGTGTGCTTGGTCCTTCAGTTTTGGTGGATAGTTGCACCTGAAAGATGGCAGCCTCAGTCATTCCTCTTTTAGGAGACAGAGTTTTCCGTTTCAGATACCCACTGCAGGAACATATGCACTAAGAATTAAGGTTGTAACAGTTTCACAGTTTGCACTGAATTTCCCTTGTCTGCTTGTTTTTTCTTTATTTTAAGATAATTTCATACTTCCTTTTTACGAATGCATTCAGTTGAATACATTGATCTGAAAATGTTGTTGTTTGTTTGTGGAGAAATAGGAGTACAAGCAATGAATGATTGCATGCCCTGCCCATAAAATTTGTGACCATGCATACAAACGTAATGCAAATGGAGAATAAATGTGTCAAGACCAGGTTATATATAACATCATTCATTTGTCCACTTTTGTATTCCCTTGAGTCCTGGGGTCTAGTTGTAGGCATAAGCTGCAGGTTATAGTGGGTTTCTGCACAATTAATGTTTCTTGGCTAATTGATTCATGATGTTAATGTTGCCACAGAGACAATAATAGATGCAGACATTAAAGCTACATTCCTTGAAAATGTTTTAAAAAATGAGATCTGAATGAAAATGCTGATAACTGAAATATTCTCAGGGAAGGGAATCTTCTTCAATAAATGTAATTTGGGAGATAAAACTTGTTCCTCATCCAACAAATCAGATGTGGATTTCCTTGTACCATAAGGCATTTTTTGTGATCATCATTTTTTCATATCTATCACAAAGTCATTGAACCTACACCCTGCAATGTGAATTGAAGTGAGTCTGGGAATAGAGTGCTTCTGGGACTAGTGCTCAGATATCTGATTGTGTCAGACTTACTTCCAGAATTTATCTGCAAACTTATACTCCCAAAATATTATTTATCTAAAAAAATAAAACTGAATTATCTGCAAAAGCTACCTTTTCTGTATATTTGCAGTATACCTAATGAATCTTTCAAAGAAAAGCAGCTCCACTTTCTACACCTGTACCTATTTCCCCCCAAACGCACAGAATGATTGGAACAGAATATGTACTAACCCAGCTCCCAGGTCTGACTTTGATTGCTGGAAAGTATTTGGACCAATACAAGTTCAAAGTAAAATCCTTGAGAACATAGATTGGGCATGATACGTTCAACAGCCATTTGAATATCCTCATGTTGTTAGCAGGGAATACATTTATAGCCATGTGGTGTCTGTTTTCACACGGTGTGAAAATGAGTTTAGCTCAGTGGAACACTTCTCTTTAATGCCAGGCAAGAAACTAACTAACTGGAATTTTACAGTGGCATTGATAGTCCTAAGTAGTGTTTATGTAAAATGCTGTAGTGGCTCTGTGGCTCAAGAAATCTTGAGTGCTGAATTTGATGGCTGTCTCTTGAGGTCTGAAGGTGTGGAGAAAGATGACAGCAGAGCCTTCATCTTGTCTTCAAGTGCAGTGCTTGCCACACACATGAAAGTATTTCTTAGGTTACAGTAAAGAAGTAAAAATAATTAAAATTTATAATCCAAATAATTTTGCAAATATCAGTCTGTAACTTTGCAGAAAATAAATCTTTGGGTGCAAAGGGAAGTCTGTGCCTCTTAAACTGGAGGCTGGATTAGAGCTCAGCGATGTACAGGTCTGGGGAACTCAAGGGTGTGTTTTTCATCTTGTGTTCAGGGATAACGTGCCCATCTTTACATCTCTGTGTGGAGCATGAGC
Organism: Mohoua ochrocephala; assembly: GCA_013398855.1. Taxonomy (NCBI): domain Eukaryota; kingdom Metazoa; phylum Chordata; class Aves; order Passeriformes; family Acanthizidae; genus Mohoua; species Mohoua ochrocephala. The sequence goes on along the minus strand of VZTA01003415.1, from coordinate 79,188 downwards.
CATCTCCCCCTCCGTCTGCTGGGGAGCGGAGCCAGCTCAGACTGCTCCCCATTGCTCCTCTGCATGACCCAATATGTGGCCTGCCCTGACCAGTCACCAGACCTATGAGGCTGGTTTTTTCTTCCCCAGTGTTTGCTTTCACTATGAGACCTGAAAGATGATCTGTGATAATAGTCTTCCATCCAAGTGGTTTTACTTTCTGGCAAGTTTCTAAATAAACAAATTTTTACTGTGACTGGAAATTATTTGCAGCAAAAACTAGATACTCTACATCCAGATATGACAGAGAAATGAGTTCATGTCTTCCTTTTCTTTTTTCAATAGCAAACATGCTGTCATTTATGCACAGTCAGTGTTCAAATAGCTGAGTGACCACTTAGAGGTGTTTTATTTTTGAGGCTACAGTATTAACTGAGTTCTATATTACTGGGTTGGACTTGTTAATGCTTGACCTTTCCCAGATGAAACCTTTATTAACACTTGTCAGTTTGGATGCCTGGCAGTCCAGACAGTGACCTTTATTCCTCAGCTGTCTGAGACAGGGTTTATCACTCTGACAGAACCTAATTAAAATAGCAAAAAAAATAATCAGTGAGTGATGTCAGTGAGAGGCGGGGAACCAGAGTAAGAGCTTTTACTGGCCAGAGCACGTCCATAAGTAGCTGCAGCTCTTCCCTTTTCTTCACTGATGGAGGGAATGTTATTTTGCCAGCCGTTATTCATTCTCAATGAGCAGGGATAATCTTTCTTAATCCCTTAGAGGGGTTTCTTCGCAAGATGTTCATTCTGAACTTTAAATCACATTTATGTAGAGCCAGATTCTGTCATGCTCTTTCCTGCCAAATAGTAGCTTCCTCTCTTAAAAATCCAATAGTGAGTAAGGACAAGAATGAAGAGAAGTAGGCTCAATGATGGATTTTTAACTAATGAATCCAACTATGTGAATTTTCACCTGCACTTACTTTTCTTCACAAACAATGACTTAAACTTTTAATTTTTTCTCAGACTCGTCCACTTAACCTAGAGGAGCATCAAGATCTGTGGTCTTTTTTTTTTTTTTTTTAAATGGGGGAGAAAAGCCTGAAAACTGTGCAGTTTTATTTGTGTTCTTTTTCACAGGTTCAGCTCCTACCAAACTGGGAGTTTGTGGCCATCCCCATGCCATTAACATGAAAAGTTCAGTGACCTCTTTCAGCTGCTCTCTCAGTGATCCTGATTCTCACCAGCAATTTATATAATCAGTTAAACAAAACACTGCCCTCCTTGCCTTTCATCTTCTAATAATCCTCAAACTGCAGCAAAATCAATGCTGTTCCAGACAGACAAGTTTAGAGTCTTAAGGTCAGAATAGTTCTTCCATTAGCTTATGCCAGACCATTTCACAAGGAAGAAATTCTCTGCTTTGCTTCTCTGTTAAGGTCTCTTTCTTAACTGGAGGAAGCTCCAGTGCATCACTTGTTTCTCATTTTCTGAAGTTCTTGGTGAATATCCATCCCTCTTGTTTCAATCCTTTTTACTTTTGTTTATCTTATCTGCTTGTGAGATCGAGATTTGCTGGTTCTCACCAGTTTTGCTGTTTACATCTTGAAAGGTAGGTTTATTAAGTGTCAGAGTTTTCAGGTCTGGCTTATTATTTTCAAATAGAGCAAGGCTGACCTTGAATCGTATTCTTTACTTGCCATGTTACAATATTTCTGTTCTCAGAAACCCTATCAGAGAGATTGTAAATTTTAGCGTTTCCCTGCAAGTTCCTGAAAAACAATGGTAATATCAGCTACCCCAGTTCTTCACTGTCGGGGACCTTTTTGTGCTGAATCTACATCATGTAGGCAGTTAAACAACCATAAAGGGGACGCATAAAGGAAGCAAGGATCTTTTAACACTTCAGTTCTTTAGAGAATCACTCTGACAATAAAAGATATTGTTTAATCAATTCTGCAGTAAAAAACATGGATGCTTCTTATAAGCGTGACTTAGAAAAAGAGATGCAATAGAGTATCAGCTTCAGTCATTTGAATCTATGCAGAGATTGAAACTGAGGATATCTAAAAACAAATTCCTGGTATCTATCAGAGGCTTAGTTCATAAAGTAAAGGCACTTACGTGTGAAAAGATTAGATTATTTTAAGTCTATATTTCATTCAGTTTGTCGTACAAGATGGATTCCTTAGTTATGATGTTTGATTTGCATAAGCTTTACCTTTCCTATTGTTGCTGCCTTTTTTTTTTCTCTTTTTCTTATTTTTTGTATTGGTCAATTTTATATATTGCAATTGTGTTCCAAAGTATTTACAACTGCAAATCCTGGTATCACATACTTGATAATATGGTTGCATATATGTAAGCGTCTCTCATTTGATGTCATTGTGGTTTTTCAATGCATTTTCTGGTTTTTCCACTAATATACCAGAGAGATGCTGGATTACTTACTACTGATACACTGGAGCTACCCTCCTGAAGATTCTTTCCCAGAGCAATAACTCTTTCTCAGTTTGAAGAAGCCTGTTCATTGAAGGAGAGTTATGTGTTCAGATAGCTGGGTTGTTGGATTTGGCTAATTACATCCTATACAAGTATGTCTTGACAAGAACCTGACCTAGTGTCCATATCAGCTCAGAAATTTCTGAAATAACAGTGAACTCTGGGAAAGAATTACGAGCAAGGGGAACTGAGGAGTTTTAACTTGGTGCTGGCTATTTCAGTGCATTTTGAACAAGAAACCCTTCTCCATTTTAATAATCTAACCCTTTCATATGTTATTGATTGTAGTTGATGAAGGAGTTTCCCCTGCTCAGCATGTTCAACATCCACGAAAACCTGCTAGAGGCTTTGTTGGAACTGCAAGCATATGCAGATGTCCAGGCAGTCTTAGCAAAGTACGATGGTAAGTTCAAATATGTATTTGTATTTTCTCTAGGTGATACACGCAGAAGAAATATATTTAAGTCAAATTCTTAAAATTTAAGAAACACTGTAATTAAATTGGTTGGCATGAGCTTTATACATGCCCTTACACAGTCCTTTATCCAAAGGTTAAATACTGTGCATTTTTTCCGCCAGCGCATGCTTAAATCATTGTACAGGGTGATGGCGCTCACTAGAAGCTCCTCTGTGCTTTCTTTGCTTTCTGTTGATTTTTAAAGAATGACTGTTTAGGTTTTGCAGACTTTTTATTACATGCTATTCAAAACTTTTCTGAAGAAAAGATTATCAGTTCCCCTGTAGACTTACCTGTGAATGTTGACCTAGTAGCATACAAGTGCTTTACAAGCATTGCTTTAACTTCATAGCAGTCTAGTGAGTAGCAGACTTCTTGTCTTATAGGGAAAACTTGGAAAGCTCAGAAGACTAGGTGGACTTGTTGTATTTTTTTGTTGTTGTTTTTCAGTAAACATTGATTTGTGCAGCCAAATCGTGTCCAAATCACAGCTGCTGCAGCTCTAGCTCTTTGAACTTGAATTCAAGACACCAGAGTTTCAGAGTGAGAATCACCAAGTGGCATACGTTGTTTAGTTTGAATCAGCTGGGCTTTCCTTGTATTGCGTAAAAACTTGGTGACAAAAGCAGGAATGCAGTCCAGTTCTCTAGAGCAGCATTCATCAGCCTAGGCACAGTACCACTCTTCCTCCTCTTACTGCAGTCCCTGGCTTACTCAGTAGCCACATTCCAAGTTCTGCATCGAGTGAATCAGGAAACCTACAGCTGTCAGTTTCCTCTTGTGTTTCTACACTGTCCTCATTCATCCGCAGAAAAGTGTCATTCTGTGCACTGGGTTATGAGAGTTTATGAGAGGAATATTATGTAATGATATAACTGAAAATGAGATCATAACCTGCATGTATCAAATAGCTGACTTAAGTGAACCTATGTAGCCTTAATTTTGATGTTCCTTAACTCTTTCACTAGGTTGATCTTGTAGCCTTTAAAATGTTCTTAATTGCCAGCTCTTACTACGTCTGGTGTTCTTTGAACAAAGATTTTAAGGTTTGCAACATCTACAGTTTTGGAAAAGATAGATGGATATTGTTTGAGCTGCTGCTGTATAAATGCCTACCAATATGGACACTGGAGCCTGTATCCACAGTGCTTTGGACACTCCTTCTCATGGATTCTTTTAAGGAATTGGCTGGTCTTCTGTCCCATTTGCTTACTGAATTGTCTTCTCTTCTGCATGCTCAGTTTTAGCTTTTAATTGCTCCCACTTTCTACCAGAAACTCCTTGTTCAGCCAGGACCGCTCATTCTCAACTCCATTCTTCTGCTTTTCCTGACCACCTATCCAAATCTTCGCTTCAGGGCAGTGATGGTCAAGGTGTATCTCCATCCACTTTACAACTTCTGTCTTAACATCTTTTCCATCTACCCCTTTCCCTGTGGCTTCTGCCTCCTCTTCATTTGTCATTCTCCGTTGCCTTGCCCGGGTGCCCCAAAGCGGAGCAGCAGCTCACGCGGACAGAGGCTTCTCGCTGTCAGCCCCCGTACTCGAGCCCGTATCATCACACAGGACCATGGCTAGGGGATGGTGCATGTTCACTGGATTACTGAGACCTGTACTTGTTGAGCAAAGAATCTTTGGAGGATATAGGCAAGAAAAATGCAGAAGCTCCCACTGAATATGTGCTAAGTGCTTTCTTCTAACATCTTATAACTTAGGAAGTTAAGATAAATGTAATCGAGGCTCATAATAGACTCGGTACTAACGCGATCATCCTGCCAGATTTCAGACTCCTGTAGTAGACTGTGGCAGAGATGAGGCTATTTAAGAAAAGATAAATATGCCGCTGATTACAAGCAACGTTAGTGATAATCACTGCTTCCAGTCCAGTCTGGAATGTTTTCAACTCTTTTTGGAGTCAAATCATTCTAAGCAGAGATCAAAATGTCACCCAGGCCCTCGAGTACTGCTATTCAGTAGCAGTAATGACTCCAGGAGAGATCTTGGTTGTACATGGTCTGATTGATGAAATTGGCAGTTGAAGTGGTAACATCAGAGTCTTTCTAGTAGCTCCTTGTATTTCAGTAATTCCTGTGACACTGGGAGAGATCCCTCTCTTCTTTATTTTGCCATGTTAAAAAGCATGTAAGTAGAAATGCCGGGTTTTATTCCCCAGGCATCACAGTATGTTGGCACCTTCTAGTCTTCAATGTGGTTATGAGGTAATAGTCCTGGGAAATAGCAGAGCTGTGACAGAACAGGGTATTAAGCCATGCCTTCTCAAATCTCAAGCCTAAACTCCAGTGCAAGCTCTACTTTGGCATGCTAAAGCACTGATCCCTGATTTTAAACATTACCATGGTAGCACTTTATGTCATGGAAGATGATAAAACTTGAAGGTGTGTTTCATTTTCTCAAAAGCATCTGATAGAGTCCAAACAAATGAGACTTTTAAAAATAAAGCTCTTTCTTTGGCTATTTGAACACATGCAGTTTCAACTCACACTTGGGTATGGTGTGTGTATGCACTAGGTATGCACAAGGACTCAGCAAACACAGGCTTAACCAGTATAACCCTTACAGTTCATGAGTCTCAGAAGGCCTGTCTCAGGGAGTCTCAGCTCATTTTAGAACTCATCAGCTTCATGTGTTGTAAGATTTATTGGAATATAAAACACTGAACTCATTTATACTTTCCTATCTGCCGTTTCTGTTGGTCCCACTCCACTGTTTTTTTTTAAGAAGACCAAACCTGATTTATTATATTTTGATAACATATGAACAAATTATTTCCTTGAGCAGTCTGCTCCCACCCTGGGCTGAAATGTTGGACCACATCATGTGAAACTTCAGCCTCTGCAAGCAGATGCACTGCTTTACCAAAAACCATGTGTTAAATTGTGTTTATATTATGTACCTGGCAACAGAGCTGATGTCCATACTCATTATTCATGGAAAAAGAGTCTCATTAGTGGAACAGCATGCACTGTTGCTGAGCTACATCATTATGGTTTCAGAGTTCGGTGTCTGTCAATAGAGTGAGGATGACCTAAATACTGTTGAATTCTGAAAATATTTTTGGCTCTGATTTAACACATATTCATGTTATTTACAGCAGAAATGGTTGTGGCTGAGGGAGTTGGTCTGCTTGTAGTGATGCTTAGAGCAACTGATTTATTAATTTCCCTGGGCAGCCAGTTGCTTTGAGAGATATTAAGGGATAACCTGGGCACCGTGTGAAAACTCAAACTTTTCTGGCAATTTAAAGTCAGGTTTAGAAAGAATGGATGCCTCTGTATTTCATCCTAGTGATGCAATGGTTCCTCTCTAAACCTGTCCTCGCTTTCATTTTTTAAAAGTACAGTGTTTTCCAGTTTGCAGGGCGAGCACCTTACACAGATTCTTCTCTCACATACCCTTGTGCAGAGAAGGAGAAAGACCGTGTTACCGTGCCAGAGTCCCAAATGCAGAGTTCACTTGAGAAGATATTTTAGAGCAAAGGACACATAGAAAGAAGACAGGGTTTAAATACAGAAGATCTCATTCTGCTCTACGCTTTGACACTTCTTTATTTGTTAACAGCTTACTTGGCAGAATCCTACTTTAAATTAGTGTGATATCAAAATGCAGGCCTTTGAAGAAACACTTTAGAAACAGACTTCTTTTTCTTGGAATGCTTTTCACTTAGTGAAATCCAAAGAGTTAACACAGAGAAGTGACTTTTCTAAAATGTAGCCTGTTCAAGTCTACTCTTTTCTCTGTCCTCTTCTGTCCAATTTCTTCTTGTCCTTACAGATTTTTCATGTAAATTCTATTTATATTGAGGGCAATCCATTTCTAGAGAGTTGCTGATTGATGAAGCAATTGCATGCAGCCTTCAGTGACATTAGCTATGGTCTCCAGGGGTTTTGTAGGTAGTTTCATTACTTGCCATGTTTATATTTGACACTTTGGAGATATTATACCTGGTGGAGGTGGCTGGGTAGGCGTTCTAAGTGCAAGGAAGAGTTTTCTTCAGAGCAAAAGGTGTAGCAAGTGGCAGTATGGAAGCAGCCATTACCTCATACACAGTGTTTTATAATCCTTTTGTTTCTTTGAAAGAGGTATCTGAAGAGAAAGTTCCTTTTAGTTAAGGTTCTACCAAAACCTAATCTACCTTCTCCAAGAGATGCAAATCAAGACTTTCAGTTGTGTAACAGTAATATCGAGAGAATAGTTTCTCTTTGTTCCTATCTCGTTTTTCCAGCTTCTGCTTGTAAGAACTAATTTCTTTCCTCCATATCAAAATCACTTGTCACTCTGGCTAGGTCTCAGCATCAGTTCTGTGCCTGTTCATACCATCTGGTCTCTTTTTTTTTGCCATATGATTCTGTGGGGTTTTTTATTTCTCCTATTTGTGCAAAAGCACAAAAAGACTAAAGTAATTATACTAGTCTTACTCTCTTTAACTTTCTTTAGCAGAAATTATTCCTTCCCCTCCATAGGCATTTAGGATTGAACTCGGTCAAGTTAAAGTGGCCGACACCTGCTTGGTCACTGGTATGCGTGTCAGCAAGAGTGGCATATGAAATGTTTGAAATCAGTTGCAAATCTTCCCATAACTGAGTAGTGTAAGGTTCAGTTGTGTTCATGGCAAAATAAAGACTTCTTGTATGTGCTGCAATGGTTTTCCTATTCTGTCGGGGCCAAAATCCAGCCCTTAACATAGTGGCTCTGTGTGTGTTTGATTGGGGTGTTTCCCACTACTGAGAAAGAATGCCAAAAGTACAGAGAATTGGAAATGGTTTTTGTAAGCACCATGTTCATAGTTGTGCTCCCTCCAGCATGATTTCTACTATATTTTGTGGGAAAATGCAATCAGTGTTTTAATGGGATATTAGATATTTTTGATAGTGTTTTTCCCCTGATGCTCAGCTCATACTTTGCTTTAATGATTTCCATCACAATAATCTTGTTTTTAACCATTTGTATCAGCTTAATTCACTTACTTTCTTAATGTTTGTGTCTTTATAGATGACTGCATCTCTCTTCTGTCATCACTGACCCAGCCTGCACATATTTATTTGCTGGAGCACTTTGTCTTTTCCATAAGCAATTCTTCCTACCACCTGTGCTAAATAGGGAGTAATTTCTGATTAGTGACTTACATTTTTGCATTTATTAATGACTAAAGCAATTGCAACATGCCTGTCTCTTCATGTTTAGAGCCTTCTGATGACTTTGTAGGGGATGTTGCATCTTTCCGTATCCAGATTCATTGTTTTTTTGTTTAGTTGCTATTTATAAGAACAATAGATCCCATGACTATTTTAGATTATCTATGCATATCCATAGCATCTTTCAATCAGTTCAGTCTCATAAGCAACTGCTTAAGAAGCAGATGAATAGTAAGAATTCACTTTCCCAGCCCTCCCCATACCTGACTGGGGCTCATTGAAAGAAAAGGCTCACAAATTAAGTCTAGATTTTTGTATTCTGTTTAAAGATACAAGCAATAAGAAAGGAGAGCCTTTTTTAGATTGACACATCAGTTCCTATTAGGCAAAAATGTCCTGATGGATTTGACAACAGAATAGCAGTCACATCTTTCAGCACATTGTAGGAGCTCCACAAGTAATCACAGGAGGGTGGGAAACTTGTGTGTGTGAAGATATTTTGCCAGATGGCTCACAGAGCTGAACACAGTTATTTATTAAAACTTCACTCTGGTTCCCAACAGAGTACATATCTCCTAGGGCTAGTTTGGGCACGATTCCCTTGCTAGATTCAAGTTGTTACCAGACATAATTGTTTATGCCTCTCTCTAAAATGTGAGGGTGCAGTTTTGGAGATGAAGCCTAAATTATATGAGGATTTTAAAGTATTGTAGTCATAGACCAGCATATAGCAGGACCAAATACTTATGGTCCAATATGTAGCAAACCAAAAGAAAAACGCTTTTGAAAGCAAGCAGGCATGGACCTATTAGGGCTGTTTCAGTTGGACTAGATGGTGTCCAGAGCTCACTTCCAACTCCAACCGCTCTGTGATTTTGTGATAAACATGAACATTTGTATAGATTTCTTCCATCGCTAGGGGTCTATAAGTGTTATCATCAAACAGGTGCTGCTTGCTCTCTAGGAGCATAGTACTGGAAGAGGCCTCCTGGGTGAATCAGGGCCCCTGCTGTTGCATTCCCTGTATGGTACTGCCCCTTCCATGAGCTGAGCAAGCTCCATCCTAGAATCAGTTGGTTTGTTTGCCCCACTATTCTACCTGGAAATCTGCCTCAAATGTTCACTTCACAGAAACTTTCTTTTAATCTCCAGCCTAAATTTAATCCTGAACTCATTATTCTTGTGCCAAGGTTGTCCTTTACCTAAGCAACCCTTCCCCTCTCCTGGTGTTCCATGTGGGTCTGCATAGGAAACAGTCGGCTCTTCTCTCAGTCTTTATTTCATTTGGTTTGACACAAAAACAGTCCAATCCTTCTGTTTGCTTTTGTTGTTTTTGACCGTGGGTGATCAGATTTGAACACAACATTCTTTGAGAAATCCCATTTCTTCTGCAGAAAGGACTCACGTGGTGTATCTGAGCCTTGCCTCGCCTCACCACATTTCCCTTCCTTACAGATGCCAGCTGTTCATTGTGAATCATCTTGCAATCTATGTGCACAGATGTTTCCAGCTCAGGAACACTTACTGCCTGCTAAAAGATAGTGTTTTGTGATAACGTGTTTTATTTTATTTTAAAGGCATTTCTGTGTACTGGAAATAACTTTTAATTCCTGATGTTAAGGAAAACTTGGTATATAGAGGGTCATTGAACGTGTTCAGAAATATTTTCTCTTCCTGTCATTGAAGATGTGCTCATGCCTGTGTCTGTAGCTGTCTTCTATTAGTGGAGTAATTAACATATCTGTCATCCAAACTGCTTTGCATGGTGTTGATTTTAATTACTTTAGTCACTACAATTACATACTCCAGTGAAATTATAGTTGCAATATATTATAGGGAGGCCTCCAACAGGATATGTGCATCTCATACTTGAAGTGCAAGTGCTTAAAAAGATAATAGGATTTAACAGGTAGCCTTTTCCAAGTGCCTCAGTCATTCTGGCAATGTTTTCTGTCTAACAGAACAACATTGTGCCTGATTGCTTGGTTATTAATAAGTGAAGGATGGTGACTGCTGAGATAGGACTCGTTTGTCTGCTTTAACTCCCTCTTGGTGCCCTATCTTGCAAGGCATCTGAGTTCGGTAAAAAACAAGTGTCTGTTAATCCTAAAGTAACCAAGTTTTCATGGTAATTTTGTCTTTCTAATCAAGTTTAATGACAAGCCAAGGGATAGATAGTTTCTTAGAACAACAGTCAGATTAGCTGCTCCTCACTTCTACAGTGGACCTACTTCAGTGCTTTGTGTTTCCTGTGCTGTATTTGCTGTTTGCTGTAGGAAGTTATCAGCGTGTGCAGAAGGGTTTGCAGAATCCAACCTTTAGTGGGTTTGGTTTGTTGTGGTTGGTTTTTTTTCATGTAGCTGTAATCTTTAAATTTTTAATGCTGGAATATTTCAGTCACAATATGTGACTGCTGGGTAGATTACAGAATCATGGGATCACATGATTCCAGCTGAGTTGGAAGGGACCCACAAGAATCATCAAGTCCAACTCTTAGCCCTGCACAGGACATCTCCAAGGGTCACACCATGAGATTAAAAATGTGGAAGTCAATTCTCTGTAACAGTGAGAACAAATATATCACTCAAGTCTGTTCAGCAGCATTTCTCTCTACCTTTTGAATGCATTGTGCCAATTTGCTGGTAGAAAACACATATAAATTAAGGTAACTAATGGGTTAAGTCAGGTATATGGTTGCTGTGTGTCTCTGGAACAGGATAAAATGACCAGAATGTGTCTGGTGAATGTGTGTTTTGGTCCAATATTTTCTTAAGAGGCAAAACACCTTATTTTACTGTTGATCTTCAATCAATCTACTGGTTGGTTGCTTGCAAGTCAAATCCATTATTACTTGAATAGCTGTCTTAACTTGGATAGCTGCCACATACTCATATTAGACAACTGCTTCTCAGTGAAAACATGAAGAGTGAATAAGATAGCCCTCAGCTATTACTTAGCTATTTTGTGAACTGTGGAAAAATTCAGGTATGCCAAGTTATCTATAAATTCATGTATGGAGTAATGAATTCTTTCATTATGTCTCTATCATGTCACTCTTTGAATTAGTTCTCTAATGAACCCAGTTGCTGTTTAAATAGCAGTTCCAGAGGTCATTAACACACATTTTAAAGCCCGTATATCAGGTGAAAATTTAAAAATCCATGTGATGTGGCAGCATAAGTCCCAAGATGAGAAAGTTTTCTGAGTTTGCATACTAATTTTGTGTATGTCATGCTTCCTCTTAAATATCAATCAAACACTTTTCTTTCTGCGCACTTTTAAGTTTCCAAATGTTTACTTTTTTCCTTTTTTTTCAACAGATATAAGTTTACCAAAATCAGCAACAATATGTTACACAGCTGCATTGCTCAAAGCCAGAGCTGTCTCTGACAAGTAAGTGCTTAAGAGCCACTGTCCAGCAAAATTCCTGATTTAACGTAAGATTTTTCTTAGCTGAGCCCACACCCTAACAATCTGCTGGTTTAGCAGGAAAATTAAGACCTGCGATAAATTGATAAAATTACTTTATATATAAAAAATTTGTAGTGATCAAACATTGCACTTCAGATACTAAGGAAGAAGAAAAGAAGAGAAGTAGCCTAAATTCAGTTCTTATTTCAGTTTTATATATACTGTCTGGGTGAGCTTTGGCTTCCTAGATAGTATAGTGAAGATGCAACTGAAAAGGGTTGTGTGGCTGAACCTCTTCAACTGTGTGTAAACCTGACCACAACAAGGTAATAACTAAATGTGGATGCACTGGTAACAATGTCGTTTTACAAGTGCTGTCAGAAGACTGCTCATCTAATTAAATAGCGGCAGGTGGATGTAGCGTTATCATGTCAGGGATTCTGAGAGGTAGATGGCGTTCATAGTTTTAGAGACACAAATATCTGTTCGTTCCTTTTATGTTTTTCTCTAGGGTCTCAACCTTCCAAGGTGCTGAGCACATCTATTTGATGCCTGTGGACTTGAGAGCACTGGCCCACTCTGAAAGGGTGCTCAGCTCCTTGTGAGATGGAGCTCAAAAATCCCCATTCTGCTCTCAGATGCCTTCACACAAATCCCAGGCAGAGTTGTGTCTGTGCACCTGAGGGTCGAATGCCCCCTAAAGTTGAAAAGCAAGTGGAGTGGAAAGCCATTTTCTTGACTGACATCCTGACAGTTTTTGCTTTTAAAGTGTGTGTACACATCAAGATCTAAGTAATTTTCTTTCATTCTTTTTATCCTGTAGATCGCCAGTACCTACTGCAACATCTTTCCTCCCTACACAGCGACTCCAGCTTGGGAGGGCAGGGCTAAGGTTGTCACAGCTTTCCCTGTGGTGTCTGCCTGCCAAGTACAGCTCTGGAGTTAGCCGTGGGGTGTGAGGTGAGAAAGAGATTGCATGGTCTGGTTTTTTATTCACTGGGGCAGATGATTTGCCCACAGTTTGGGCATGCTACCCTCAATGGTGCTGCAGCCAGTAGACCACCTGCTACTGCTGCTGCATCGTGCTTCCATCCCAACCTGACCCAGGGGCATTGGGTTGGGAACCTTCCTAAAACTTCCCCAAACCTGTTTTTAATAGAAACCCTCCAACAATAATTTGGCATTGGTTTTTTGGGGGTTTTTTTGGTCTCGGTTTTTTTTTTCTTTTCTTTTTTTTTCTGCAACTTCAGCCTTGAATATGCCCCTAGAAAGGTACCTAGAGCAAATTTAGATTAGTGACAGAGAAGGGACTGTTTGAACTGACTTTCTGCCATGATTAGATACAAACATGCTTTCCGCTTCTGCTGGGATTTTCATTGGCCTTGGTGTAATAGATCACTCAGAGTTTCCACTTGCTATGGAAATTTGGAGAGCATAGGAAAATTACTCAGTTTGGTTACATGGGCCCATGTTCTAGATTTCTTTTCTGACTTTTTCTTACTAGCATTTCTGACCTAATGTGTTTGTTTCTTTACTTTTGCAGATTTTCTCCAGAGGCTGCCTCAAGACGAGGGCTGAGTACTGCAGAGATGAATGCAGTAGAAGCTATTCACAGAGCAGTAGAATTTAATCCACACGTGCCAAAAGTGAGTATTGAGAAAACATTGTTGTAGCTCTAACGCTGCTGAGGCTATAACTCCTGATTTTTGTGTTAGAATAATGAGTGATGTTGTGGAAAAGAGAGCGAGCCGTGGAAAGGGAAAGAGGCTGATATAGCATGCGCAGCTTTTTCGTTTGCAATGTCGCATTCAGGACTCTGCAACTTGAAATTTTAGCTGAAGTGTGTTGCACCAAATGCTGTGCTGCAGACAGACCATGCATAAAGATAAATTATTATTTGCAAAATAGTCATTAAAGATCTTCTAGTTCAAAGTGGCATATTTTATTGTTTCGATGAGTATATGTGAGAATATGTTTTTAGCATGCTGTACTAAAGAACCTGTCTTTGGAGTTCATGGTGTGCTTCATAGAAGTTACATTAGTAATTCCTTATGCAGCAACCTGTCATTAAGTTCTGAGAATGCAAAGCTCAGAGATGAAGAATTGCTGAGAACTACAAAGTAAAAGAAATGGATTTATGTTCTAATTCCCATACCTGCTCTCTGGGGTTTGTATCTCAGCATAAGAATGTTACCAAGAGGTTGCTAAAGGCAGATACTTTTTGGCCATCAGACCTTTTTAGCCTCTGAACTTCACCCCACAAACCTTTGGCCTAGTATTGCCCTTTGAAAGTAAGCAGCAGAAAACTGGGATGTGTTAATGTAGGGAGCCTATTCATTAGGTACAATTGAACACCGAGTCTGGTCAAGATAAACCCAAACCCTCTTCCGTATGTCCGCATGGGTTGCAGAAAGTTGATTCTCATGCACTGCAGGAATTAAAGGTTTTCTCTGTGAGCTTTGTCTTTTGTGCCAATCACTAAATAGCATGGTGTAGCTGACTGAAAGTTAGGCTGTTTGCTTAATAAAATCATCTAGATTTCCTCTGCTGGCAGTGGAAAGAATGAACTGTCTTAGACATATTCAGACAGACTTTTCCTCCTCATTGACTATGAAAGGAGCAACTCTTTTCCAGTAAAAGCCTGATTTTTAGACAACAAAGTTTAGATGAGATGAGTCCTTTTTTATTATTAGCTGAGCTTCTGGTTTTGTGCCATACTATAAGATGAAAATATTAAATAAAGCTTGATTCCAGGCCTTCTCTGTTTACTTTCTCCCATGCCAATGGCTCTTGCAACAGCACAACCGTTGGTATTTCTCTTCTGCCAGTTGCTCATTTAATTCTCTAGCCCAGTCCTGTTCTGAGTGAACCTTTCTAATGTTCTACTGAAGCCCAGTTAGAGATCTTGCCAAGGGAAAATACCAGTTTAGCCTGTCATGAGCAGTCCTTGGGAGCCTGTTCCATTTTCCTCACTTGTCTCCATGCTTTTGATAATTGTTTCCAGAACAATCTCTTTTAACAGTTTGCTTACTAACATTCCCATATTAACACCCAGTGTTTCCATCCTATTGAAATGAATGGTTTTGCATTTATGTCTCTTACCAGTTGCTCGGAGTAGGGATCTTTTTGCTTTAGGTCGGTTTTGCTAGTCTAGCTGTTTCTGGGACTGGTTTATTCACTGTTCAGGGACAGAGGTAGTTGGTGCACTGGCCTCCACTTCTGTGCATGCTCCTAATGTCCATCCTGCTATTGTCTCCAGGCTCTGCACTGCCATGAAACTGAGGCTGAGTCTTCTTTTACTACCTTTTTGCTTTTTCTGTTTCTGTGTATACTTACGACCTTGATGTTCTTTGGTTTGACCTCCCTCTCAAAATCCACGTTACTGTAAGTTGTGGCATTTGCTCCATAACCTCTGCACTTCCAGACGTCCAACATCCTGCTTTTCTTGTAGATCAGTACTTTCATTTGTCCTTTATGACCTCCTTCTTACTAGCCAGCTTCTGGTTATGTGGCTGTTCAATAAAAGGCTGAATTTCCTCTCTGACCAGTATGCCCATGTGTGAAATGCAGATTCTATATTATTTTCTCTACTTTTGATGTAAAGAAATTCCAGTCCTCTTCCTCCTTAAGTTCATGTTGTTAATTGATTCCCTCTGCTTTTCAAAGTCTGACACTCTGAAATTGAAAACCTTTGTGAAACATAAATTACCAGAATAACAAGGTAGTAATAGGAGCAAACTCCAGAGGTTCTTTTAGTTCATATTTTAACATTAAAACAAAATAGCCTAATACAGATTAATATACAGCAGTGCTGATTTCACACTCATTCCTGCTGCTATTAGCTAAGGGATATTAAGATGTGAAAGTACGTTTTTGGTTATAATTTTACTCAGTGTGGATATTACACCTCAATTTCCACTCAGTTGTAATTGAAGTCCTATCCCATTTGTTTTCAATGAAGTGGGGATAAGTTTTAGCAAGCAGCATCTCAAGAAATCTAACAGGGCCACAAAACTAATGTGTCTTCAGAGCTTCTCTAGGATTTAAACATTAATGAGTCTTTTGTTCAGAGTGAGGAAGAAATAAACTACAAACGTGACAAATTATTTAACGTACTACACAAAAATTTAGGAGTTAAGCAGAGAGGGTTGCATTGCCACTGAAGCTGTAATTCCAGAGGGGTTTGTATGTACATACTGTGTCATGAAAAGTACACAATGTGTGGAGTGGTTGGGAGAAAAAGTATATGTATACACAGACACGCGACTTAATCAATTTTATTTATATGTGTTTGGGGCTTCCCCACTTGTATGTAACAGGACTATAAAAAGCTAATGCTGATAAGCTACCACAGCTGTCTCTGGGACATTTCTCAGTTGTGGAACACCCTTTCTGAACCGATTTGCAGAGCTCTTTCCCTTCATCCAAATTCCTCCTGAAAAGCACCCCCCTCCTTTCTGTGATGTATGAGACCAGAGGTATTCATTAAAGAGAAAACAGATGATGGTCTGTATATCTGATTGCTAAAAGTGAGTCAAAAGTATGTCCTGCACACAGTTGTATGGGTTTGGTATGT
The DNA here is from genome assembly GCA_013398855.1 of Mohoua ochrocephala. Lineage (NCBI taxonomy): Eukaryota > Metazoa > Chordata > Aves > Passeriformes > Acanthizidae > Mohoua > Mohoua ochrocephala. The sequence continues at coordinate 63,111 of VZTA01003415.1, read as the reverse complement.
AAGCCAGGAGCTGAGTTGATTTGAAGAGAGTCTCTGCTGAAGTATGCTGCATTTCAATCAGACAACTTAAATATTGATATTGCTTTAAGAAATGCCAGTTTTGTCTATAAACAGTCTCTTGAAAGGATGTAACAAACCATTGACTTAAACACTTTTAAAGATTCATCTGTTCTCTATTGCGTCCCTTCTCATTTTTTTCTTATTTATTTTGATTTGCTTTAGTGAGAACTGTGTCTGTCCGTATGCTTGTGTGGTTTCTAGTAAGTCGTAGTTGCTAATAGAAACAAATAATGCAAACAAATTCATAGACCAGATGGGAAATTAATCTGTTCCACACACCCCATGATATTACAGAGAAACTATTTGAGATATGTTTGAGAGAGTTTTTAACTCTTCAGTGAGACAGTGATTTGTTGTTGTATTTCCAGCAAAAAGGCCAAACTTCTTAGTTACCATCAATTCAATGAGAATTTGAAAGGTGACCTAAAAGTGGCTTCAGTGGGCATGTAGGAACCAGTATTTTGGAACTTTCTTAAGCTTATGCTGTTCATCCCACTGGGAGGAGGAGAGTTCCTGTTCAAACAATGTTAAATGCTCGTATTCTGGCCTGGAGGGATGCTGTCACAGGTGCAGCAGTGACTGTTGCCTATTTGCGACCTGAGCTGTAATTTCAGAGTTGAATTGCACAATTGAGGAAAAGAAGGAAACCTGCCCGAGTTAGGTTGATTTATTTTATAAAAAGGCACTGAAGTAATGCGGAATGCTAAAAGCACTCCCAGCAGAAGAGAATTAGGAGCCAGAGAGCTGTCAATATTGTGAAATAAATAATGTATACTCAATCGATTTAAGCAAGAGAAGTATAAATCCCACCCTGTTGCACTTCATGTATACGAGGTCCGCTGCCGTTCTCCAAGTGCTCGTTAAAAGACTTTCCTGTGTGTGTGCAGAATGGCTGTAGCTGAGCTGTGCCTATCACAATGTCGTGTTACCAGCCCGGAAGCCCTCTGTAGAAGCACGTGAAAACTACTGTTACGCTTGTTGTAACTCCTAAATATAGGTCTTTGGCAAAAAAAGGTTAGGTTAGAGGGAGAGAAGAGAGAGATCAGAAAAAGCAAAAAATAAGACAACCCCCAAAAAAATTTCCAAGCCAGAACAATGCAGTGGCAAAGGGCTGATTGAGCTATCTCGTGATGGCAGAAATCATTGTGCACTCCAGTATTTGCTTCTAACCTCATTGAGGCTGGGTCATAGAATCCTCAAATCAGAGAAGATGCCGGGGTTGGAAGGGACCCACAAGGATTATCGAGTCCAACTCCCGGCCCTGCACAGCACCATCCCTAAGAGTCACACCATGTACCCAAGAGCATTGTCCAAAAGCTTATTCTCTCAGGCTTGGTGCTGTGACCACTTCACTGGGGAGCCTGTTCCAGTGCTCAGCACAAGTCCTGTCACTGGCCACAAGAGTGAAGAGATCATTCTGGCTGAAATTTTCTAGGCTGTTTATTTCTGAGCTGGTTCATTTTTTAAAGGAGTATGATAAGCCCAGATGGTGACAGCATTCTGTTTCTTGTTCTAGTTAAACTTCTTCATTTGTTCCTGAAAAACAAATGCAGCTGGAGATGTGTTGGTCTTACCATCTAGATTTCCTCCATGGATGCCTAGCTCTTAGCTAGGCTTCTTATTTAGCCTGTTGTTTGATTCTCCCTCTGAAGTGGAACCATGCTTGGGTTCAGAGCTCTGTCAGGATGACAGAGGGCTCCCCTCTTCCCTGTGTGCTCAAAGGATTGATAAGGTATTGAAGTTTTATTGCTGAAATTGTGAAGGTTGTGGTTCAATCTGAGTGGATGCCAATGTATCAGGAGTTAGAGTTAATAGGGAGTCCGTCAAGAGAGGTAGGTTACTAGTGTGAATTTTAGTGGTGTGATTGGATTTTGTGTCCCTGTTAGTCCTGTGGCAACAAGGGCTGTGTTCTGGAATAAGGCCTTTGGAAATTTTCAAATATGAAGAGTCAGATTCCCACCCTAAAGTCTTTGGTGACTGAAGAGAAGACTGCACCTATCTAATATAGTACCTTTGATGAAGTGCAATAGCAGCCTCTTGGAAACTACAGTCAGATGTCTTTGGCTTTGGTTTTTGCCAAGAGCTGGAGATGTTTGTTGCATGCAGTAGTCCATCAGGACTGTAGTTCATACATTGTATGGGTAGCATGCGGGCTGCAGCTCATTGGATGGTTTTTAAAGAAAGATTTTTTTCTTTTTCTTTTTAAATTTAATTCATTTGACTGGAATTCGTCTACTTGTCCAATGTGAAGTGTTTCAGGGGGACTGTGTTGGTTTCACAGACAAGCTGCTAGAAACCCAGCAGGTTGCTGGGACGCAGTCCTGCCTCTGAAAGGTCTGGGAGCAGTAGCCTGCAGTCACCATAAAAGGGGGCTGCCCTTGGCTATTCTATCTCCAGGTAGACTCTTAGCCCTGCCAGCAAAACCTCCAGGAACCCACATTCCCTCTAGGCCCTCGAACTCTCCTTGAAAATACAGCAGTTCACCAATGGACATGATATTCTAGGACATCAAGACAGTCCTAATTTTCATGGACAGTCATATCTCTCCTTCCATAATAATCAAGCCCTACTTACAGCTAGGTAGCATTTTGGTACCCTTTCTTAATGTTCAGAGAAGTTAAGTAGATGGAGGCCTTCAAGTGCTGTCTCCCAAAGCCATTTCTTTGTGTACTTGAGAAATTTGATCTTTTTTGTTTTGGAAAGTGTCTGATGAGAACTGTACAAAGTGTTCCAGACAGGCTCTCTCTGGGGCTGTGTACAGTCAGTGTTCCTGCTGGAAATGCCTCCAGAATAAATTAATTGACAGTTTGTATGCCCAAAAGGTGTGGCTGACATTTATGCATAAAATAAAAACAATTATAAGTCACAAATAGTCTTGAGCCACCTGTCAACTCTGTGTGTGGGTCTTCTTGAACCTGGCCAAACCAGGTGATGGATTTTTTGTTCGGGAAGGTAGCTGTGATAGAGTAATGAGGGAGGAGTGTTTCACTTTTTTGAACTGAGGAACTTTTAAAAATAGTTTCTTTCTGAAACTGAGAAAAATGGAGACTGAAAAGGAGGACTGAGTGAGGACTAAGCTTGATTTGCAAGTGTCAAGATATATCCTTCCATCTGGTATATCCACTTGATTTCTTTTTAATTGCTGATAACAAGCAGTACGTAAGAATCAAAATAACGCGTTTTCTTCTTAGCGCTCCTAGAAAGATGGCAATTCTTCCTGGTTTTTCTTTCCCTACAAATAGTGACATGTCATTGGGTTTGTTTATGTATTTTCCTTTGGTTGAAATATTTGAATATTGAGAACTTACTTTCTCATTTAATTTTGCAGAAAATATGGAAATAAGAGTTATGTTCTAAATTAATAAAACAGGCAGAAACCTGCAGCTCTTGCAGCTGTATTCCATTCTGCTCAACAGGTATAGTATGTGTTTTTAAAAGGGTGAGGCATTCGTTAGGGCAGTGAATGTTTGCTGTATCCATGTAAGCCTGGCAGCTCCCTCCCTCTTGTCAGCTCTTTATTCTGTTCTCTCTGTCACCCTTAATCCTCTGGACTGCCTACTAAATTGCAGCTTCCTCCATTAATCCACCTGCTCTGCAGCTCTCTCAGATTTTTCTCAAAGGCTTTAGGGAAAATCCAGGTATCACACTCATCTACTCCCACTGCTAATTCAGTTTCTCCTCCTTTAATACTGTTACCCGCGTCAGAAACATGTGATTTCTCTCTCCTCTTTGAAGTATTTATCTGTTCCCTAGGGTTGACAGTTCTCTGTTTCAATCACAAGCTCTCCAAATCTTTTACCTGCTTGACAGCTCCTTCAGACAAAGGGGTGACGAACTCTAGGACATCCTCCATGACGTCATGCTATTGGTGCTCATTTCCCTCTGCCCTTTTCCTCTCCACAGGGCTGACTTTCAATCCTCATTTCTTTCTTCTGCCTTCTTTTCTGCACCAGCACATCCTGTTTGCAAAAGTCAGCATTTATCAGGAGTTGTGCAGGGTTGACACCACCCACGCCTCCCTTTCGCCTCCAGTGCCAGGTTGCCTCCTCACGAGTGCCTGCACTAGGAAGTTGTCGGTCCCTAGGTCCTGCAGCCCTCCTCTTTCCAGACCAGGCTGTAGCACAGGGTGAAATGGAGGGGCTGCACAGTTGCTCCTTCTTTGCCAGCGATTAACCATAACTTTCCTTTCCCAACCTCGTGCTAGGGCCTGACTCACCTGCTGCCTTTTGTGTTAACTTGCACAGTCTGGTGGGGAGAACGTTTGATCTCGGGCATCCTGGAAGAGAGTGACGGTTTCCTTGTGCTGTGGAAGAGCAGTCAGCACACAGCTGGGAAGTGTTACACTCCTCAGGAGGACTGACAAACAGGAGCTGATTCAGCAGCCTGTTTTCTGTCTGTTTCCTGTAAAGGAGGCCAACAAGGGGCATTATAAAAAGGGGTATATCTTTCCCCTTGGCTGTTTCTTTCCCCTCCACTGACTGGAATGTAGTAATGCCAGTGATGAGATGTCTGCTGAACTGCTGTGAGTTGTCTGTCCAGTTAAGTGTTAGTCTAGTTCATGGACTGAGGAGGGAGGAAAAACCACCTGCTTGAATAATGTCTGAGACCTCTATCTTCTCCTGTGACATGAACCCTCTCTGTGTTTCACCTGCTTCTGCTGGGGGGGAAAGGCAGTAATGGGGAAATTTTCTGTGAAAATTGCTTGTGGGTTTAGTCAGTGGTACTTTGCACTATAATAACACATTCAACAACTATTTCAAGTACCAAGCTTAAAGTTCCTATACTTTTACCTCCACCCCACCCTGGGAAATTGGGCCTTTGTTACATTTTGTAACATTTTTACTTTGTAACTTGTTATTAGCTACTTAGGTGGCTGCCAATCTTGCATATTCATAGAGCTAGCAACCAGTTAATGGCAATGCATTGAATGCAGCAACCTGTGTGCAAACCATGAGTGCTGTGTGTTTCCTTATAGAAAGACTTTGTGCATCAAAATGCTTAAAGTCTTCTTCATTTTTTTTATAAACACTTTTAATTAAAAAGCTCTTATAATTAAATTTTGTTTTCTGCTTTGAGCCCTTCTTTTCATCTCCTTCAATAAGAGAGATGTTTCCTTTTGAATTTCTCTGTAGTCCCCCTACTGTTGCTGAGGAGCAGAACCCTCTGACAGCAAATCTTGGTCTTTGGGAATAATTCAATAGTTGTCTTCAAGTGCAGTTGGTGATGTTACACATTTGATGAAACACTTATGAGAGAAAGTACTTTAGGGAAATAGACCTTACAGTGTACATTATAGAATTGCAGTCTGCTTTCTGTGTTTTATATTACCTCTGCAATAATTGTGCTCTGCTTTTTTATTTCAGTATCTACTAGAAATGAAAAGCCTAATTTTGCCCCCTGAACATATTCTGAAGAGAGGGGACAGTGAAGCAATAGCATATGCTTTCTTTCATCTTCAACACTGGAAAAGAGTAGAGGGGGCATTGAACCTCTTACACTGTACATGGGAAGGCAGTAAGTAATCCTCTTTGTTACAAAGGAGCTAATCAAATATTTTTATTGAATGTCATGAAAAAAATAATAGTTTTTTGTGAAGTATAGTATGTGAGAATTTTGGACACTGGTTACATCCTCACCAGCATTGAAGTATTTGAAATTTGAACTGAAAATACAAACTTCATTTAATGAGAAAAAGGGGTTTGAAGTCTTGTATTGTGTTTGCTGTATAATACTGAACAAAATTTCCCAACTTCTGTGAGACACATTTTCTTGCTTATGGATAAGGAGATGATAATATACCTTCTCTCATTCCAGGGTTGTAGAGATTTGTTTGTCGTTGTTTGAATGAATAGTTTCAAACTGAGAGTATATTCAGATTGGACATAAGCAAAAAATATTTTGCAATAAGGGTGGTGAAGCACTGGAACGGGTTGCCCAGAGAAGCTGTGGATGCGCCATCCCTCCAAGTGTTCAAGACCAGGTTGGATGGAACTTCAAGCAACTTGGTCTAATGAAAGGTGTCCCTCTTCATAGCAGGGGAGTTGGAACTAGTTGACCTTTAAAGGTCTCTTCCAACCCACACCATTTTGTGATTCTGGGAGTGTTTTGATATTTGGAAATTATGAGTGTGCCTGATAGACAGGTATATATTAATGTGTAATATAAAGCAATACTGTACTTTATGACTTTTTTTAAACTGACAAACTGGAGTGAGTTCAGTGACAGATTACTGGGATGCATAGGGGACTGGAATATGTGATGTAGGACAAAATGCTGAGGAAGCTGGTTTTGTTCAGCTTGGAGGAGACTTATGGTGGGTGAAGAGATGATCCAATTGCTGTCTTCTGCCACCCAACAGAGAGATGGTATGGAAGAGAGAGTCATAGTCTTCACAGAATGGCCCAGCATAAAGAGAAGAAGCAATACACACGAGTTCAAACAAGAGAAATTTAGTCCAGACCTAAGAAACATATTTTCACAGTGAGAATGGTGGTGCATTGGAACAGGTTGCTGATAGGCTGTGGGACCTCCAGCCCCAGAGACACTCTGAGCTCAGCTTGACACAGTTCTGAGCAATCCGACCTAACTTGGAAATGACCCTGCTTTGAGTGGGAGGTTGGCGTATACGACCTCCAAAGGTCATGTACTAACCTAATATATCTTATCCTGTCTTTGAGATGTGTTTTTTACCAGGTTTCAGAGAATTTAAAAGGACAATTTATAATCAGCCTTTGTGGACATTTTTTCAAATGCAGGTTTTTCTATGTAATCTAGTTCCCCTCTTCTGCTCTACTTTATTCTGTTGTTTTTCATCCTCTCCATATGTTACTATACCAACTTTTTTGTGTGTGTGTTTCACTGGTTTTTGTCCTCATTTAGCTTTGATAGAAAAGGTATTTTGTTACCATGATGATTCCTATAGGAATGTACGTGATACCTCCAATGTAAAAGTGACTCACCATCTCAGTTACAGTATGAAATGACCTGAACCTGCCTAATTTGCAGTGTAGGCTCCCTGAGGATGCACTGGTTTTATTTCTAGGTGTGTAGAACACCTTGCTCGGTAATCCATACCAGTGCTGCCTGGGGTTTGCTCTGCTGCATTGTTCTCTGTCACATCTGCTAGCTCTTCTTCCATCATTTCTCCCAGTCTATTATTTTCTCTGTCATAGGTTCATTCCCAAAGGCTTATTTTCAGTGGCTTGCTTTTACGTGGTGTTCCTTCTCTTCTGGATTATTGCAGAAGTCCTTTAGCCCAGGATTCATTATTTCATCAGTACAAAGCAGTATTTTGCAGGGAATCCTGAACAGATCTTCTTTTGCTTTGTCAGGCTGGGGAGCCCCTAAAGGGTTTTATACCAGGACCAGATTTTGGCACAGGAGTCTGGCTGCCCTGCAGTCCTCCTGCCACTTAGGAAATCGAGTCATCTGTGCCTGAAGGCAATGTAGAGCATTCTCATCTAACTACATCCCCCTTCTTATTATCTCCACACTCAGCAATCTGAACACGTACTTTATTAGCTAATAGCTGTATAATAGCCCGTAAAGATGTAAATGAGTATCATTACATAACTTCTGCAGAAAAATCCATAATTCATTTTGTACAGTGATTTCAGAAAAATATGAACAGTGCAGGAGTCCTCAAAAATTTTGTTCAAATTTTGCTCACACATGAAGACAACCAAGGGGTTTAATGGTTTCACAGTATCTAGTCCGATAATCGTAACATTTGGTCCATATCTTGGCATCTCTGCATAACTGTAAGTGAAAACCAGTGAAGACATGACAGAGAAATTAAACGTAATTAAATACTAGTTTGAACCTACAGTCTGCATATAGTACATGGCCAGTTGCCCTCACTTTCTTTCTAGGTGTTTGTAGGTATTTTATTCATCTACACTACAACTATAAAAGACCAAGTGCCACCAGTGTGTTTGGGCCAGGCTCTCTGTACAGAAGGTCTGTAGTTTCAAGTGTAACCAAGTTTCAGAAGTGTCCAAGGTGATGGTTTGTCACTGTTGGTTTCTAAACTTGTGTCAAAATTCCTACTGTTTGCATGAAGAAGAGAAACCTAGGGGTTCCCAAACACTCCAGTTGCTCTTGCAGCAAGTACATGGGTGAGTGGCAAACTGCCTCTGTGCTACCTGAGTCAGTTAATGTAAAATAGGATCAGATAATAACGTAGGAGTAAGGCAGAGAAGTACCTACATAGACACAAACTGATCCAGATGAACCAGAGCACTTCCTTGCCAAATAAAGCTGTTTTGCTGGAAATAGTCTGTAGTTGGTATCATGTCAAGGATGACTGCTTAAATTCAGTAAAATCTATCCAGACGTTTTTCACTTGTTTTGTAAAAGCAACATCTTTACCTCCCATTGTATTTCTGTTAAAATCTTAATATTGCTGTGGCTCAGGGTAAGGCAGAAGAGGCTTGATTGTCTGTTTCAATATTAAGCCAAATTGGAAGGAAAAACTTGTGTAAGGGATTTTGAAGAAATGAGCATTGACCATCATTCCACACATGTTTTTGTACAGACACTCAAGTTTGTTCTATGTTAAGATCATACACAGCTTGGGTTATTGTATTTGTACTTGGCTTTTTGGGTTGCTATGGAGAGGGGTGGTTAATACTGGAAGAGCATTACAGCCCAGGTTGGTTTACAATCTCAGGATCTCTGCCTTCTTTACTATTGCTTTAAATGCAGCAATCAAGAAAAAATACAATAATATAATGTCACAAAAAAATACAGCTAACATCATTTCAAATGCGGTGTGCGCAGCTAAAAATATCTGAGGATTGTGTATTTAAATCAGCTCTTAAGTTGCCTTGTGAGCAAGAGATAATGGAGTGTTATTGTGTGGCAGTGGGCTGTACCTAACAACTAAAGTGTGCAGTGCTTCTCGGACATCTGTTGGGGAAAATATTGCTTCAGTGACTGATGTTCATAGGAGTAGTGAGAATAACACGTTGATGACATTTTAACAGTGAAAATAATATATAGGATAATGGAAAAGGATGCCTTGATTGCAAAGCTATATTTCAGTCAAGTATTCTGATGTTTCCATAAACCACACTCAGATGGCCTATGACATCAGCACCATCAAGATTTAGTAATCCATTTCCCTCCCTCTCTGATATTATTTTCAATTTTAAAAATTCATAAGATTAAGTATTATTTAATCCATGACCTGAAGATTTATATTGGAAACCCGACTTGATCCATTGCATTTAGAAAGAATGCATGAGAGGAACCTGGGTTTAATAATTTAGTATTAATCTTTGATTGCCAAATAGAAAATGAAAACATGACTGTGTTGGAAAACTGGTCCTCAGAGCTCATGTCATCAGTGTTACCTGGCTTGCTGGAGTGTGATGGAAAAAGAGTAATGTATTTTTTCCATGAAAAACTTCTATTATGTTTGATGCACAGAGACTGTGAGTATTGGTCTGAATTTACAGGCTTGGCTGTTCATTTTTGTAGGCTATACCTGTTGTATCAGATACAATTCTTTCCCCTGAAATTTAAAAATTCTGAAGCCTAAAAGCCTAAGACAAAATGTATAAATTTGGCTATGAAATTGGAAGCATAATGGGCTTTGATTAAGCAAACATTTTTGTATGTCCTTGTAATGTGGTCTCACCTGACATTCATGAACATTGTCTCAAGAATAAAAATAAACATAGGAGTTTTTGTGATTAAAAGCTCAATGTAGATTTGTATTTTGGCATTTCCTTAAGCAATTTATATGCTGTTTGCAACCAAATATAAATGTTTTGCCTATGTTTGTTTTTCAGAACTACAAGTATACTTAAGTATGACTGCCACGCTCACAGTAACTTACGCACTGTGTTTTCTTTTCAGCTTTCAGAATGATCCCCTATCCACTGGAAAAAGGACATCTTTTCTACCCTTACCCTATTTGTACAGAAACTGCAGATAGAGAACTACTACCATGTATGTTCAACCTTTTTCTCCTTGTCATTGACACCAAAGAATTGTTTACCTGAGTCTCGCAGCACCGATCTCCTTTGATGCCTTTTAAATTGAGTGCACTGTATTAGAATAACCAGATTGACAGCGAGCCTCTGGAGCTTCTGTGATGGTTCAAGAGGCATCTCCTCTGCATAGTTCATAACAATTAGCTGTATTTATTATTTTTGACAGCTTACTGACATATGGAGAGAGATTACCAAAGAGGTACAAATCAGTTAGATCTTGCTGTTCTCTCTTGCCAAGACACCGATCTTTCATTGAGGTTAACATCCCATCAAACCAACAGCACAGTGTCACAGCCTTGTTAATCTTTGGTAGACAAACCAGCTACTTAAATTCCAAGGCAAGATCCAACTTGCTTGAGGACAGCTGGATCATTAACGCAGCTAGTACTCGTGACAGGTTGTGCTTACATTTTCCAAAAAGCAGTCTTAAATAGCAAGAAGGGGTTTTCTTCATGTTGTGGCGTATGTACTATTATGGAGAGATTGATGTGAAGTCATCTCAGTCAGTTTTGTGTGGTTTCATGGTGTGTTTTAGGAAAGTGCCAACAGTGTTCCCAGATATGGATATAAAGAGAGATCTAGCCCTCCACAAGTGTTCCAGTCCAAGCTAATGAGACTCATTGCATGCAGTGAAGCACAAGAATGCAGAGGAAGAGCCAAAGCAGCCAATCTTGCAGTTACACTTCATTTCCGTGTGTTCTCTCAGTGGGACTTTGTGTGAGCACAAGTGGAACACACACAAGTTTGCAGAGTTAGGGCAGAGGAAGGAAGAAGATTCTCCTCTCACCTTCTCTCTCCCGAAGAAGGAACAAAGAGAAATTTGTTCTGGAACAAGTGAAATGAAGTCTGCTTCTGCTGGGAAGGCTGGTTTTGAGGGCATTTGCACCCTTTGTAGTCTTTCATTCAGGACCTCTCTGGTTTGGGCTGAAAAATGTGCTGCCTCTTTTTATAAGCCTACTTGAGTAAACATTAGGTGAGAATAATACAGTGAAAATCCACTCGTTGCAAGTCTCTCCTTCACAGCACATTCTTGCTGATATTACGCAGAAATCCTTGGCAACTGACAATATCTCCCCACCCCATTATAATCATCCTAATTATAACAACACCTCTCAGAGTGCTCTGCTTGCTTTACTCAGAGGGATGCTGAGCTGGGGAGGGTGGAGTGTCAGGAGATTTAGGAATGACAAATAGCTCAGTGTTCTCTTTTTAGATGCAAAACTAATCGTTCTTGTCAAACGTTAGAAGCGAGGGACTCTTTAACAGCGTATGCAGACAGTGTGTTCTGCTCTGGCAGTTATGGGAAATGCCTTTCACTGCAAAATCTCCTGGGCTAGAGGAGGGAAGGGTTTAGCACACCGTGACAGACACAGGTGGGTTAGAGGGGTTTTGCATACCTGTCCACACCCTTTAATTGTGTGTGTTTTATGGGAGAGTCAGCTGAAATTATATCAGAGCACAAAAATCTGATAGGCTCCCCAAATTAAAAATATTAATTACAAAACTTTTGCCCTGACTGGATAACAGACTGGAACAGCAGGGTTGAGCCTGTGTGAAAAGGCAGTGCAAGGAAAGCACAAAAGATCCTAGACTTGTAAAGTCCATGATCTGGTATTTCTCCTCTCTACATTTGTTTTAAATCAAAGAGAAGTTGTAATCTGTCTCTACTTTTGCTTTTTCAACTGATCAAACTAGCAGACTCAAGAGTCATGCATATTTTTAGTTTTAAATATTCTAATTTAAACTCTTATGAATTCCTGCTTTTGGTTTTGAGAACCACTCCACTGTGGATGAATGCAGTCATGAACATTATCCTGCCATGTTGCTGGATTACCCTCTGCTTATGGTACAATGCAAGTACAATGAGATGAGAGTTGATCACTGAAACAGAGAAAGTAGGCAAAATGAACGAGTAATGTTTCATATCTATGAATAGCCATGGGATTTGAGTATATGGGAAGCCTTGAGGTTGGTCCTATATGAGAAAAAAATGTTTTAGAGTTTGCATTTATCTCGACTGTAGCTCTAAACTATAGACTGGAGGAGTGAAACAGACAGGTAAGAGTCCACTGACCTTTTGCCAACCCAGACAAATTTTCACCTTGAATCTGAGCTGCCATGAAAGTTTAAGGGATATATCCTCCTGGTAAAATATTCATTATCCTCTTCTAACCCTTTTAGTCATCTCAGTGCTGCTTTTTCCAAAGTCCAGGGAAGGATTTTTTATACCAGAGTCAAGGAAATTTCTGTGTTCCTGTCAGTGTATAGTAACAAACATCTTGAAAATTCACTGTTCATTTAATTTCCAGGTTTTAAAATACATGCTTATATGTCCTACTTTTAGGATAATTTTTCTTGGCTCTGCAGATTAAACGCTCAGAATTTACAGTTACAAAGGCTGTAGTTTTACAGCCTGCTTTAACAGGTCTGCAGCGATGCTTCCGTGTGGTTGGGCTCTCTGTTGCTCCTGGGCACGTTTCTGCGCTCTCTGTGTATCAGCATTAGCAAACATGCAGCCATGGGGGGGTTAGTTAATGATCTATATTTTAAAAATTGATGTTTATTTCTAAGCCTGTTTTCTGGGATTAGCTGTTGTGGAGCTGCACTATAGTTAGTGCTGACACAAGGAAGGCAAAAGTAACACGTACATAGCACCAGAGTAAACCAGAAATCCGATCTTTAGGGAGAATTACTTGATGGAGACGACTGACACAACAATAATGTCCTTAGATGTTTCAGACCTTCCATGTTGTTCCTCTTTCAAAGGCACCTTTGTGTGTCTCTGGTTGTTTAAACTATGTAAGAACATTGGTTTGGTTTTGGTTGGTGTTGTGTTTTGATTTTTTTTCAATTTATAATGCATTCCCCTTCTCATATCTTTTTCTACAGCATTTCACGAAGTTTCAGTTTACCCCAAGAAAGAGCTTCCCTTCTTCATCCTCTTCACTGCTGGACTCTGTTCTTTCACAGCCATGCTTGCCCTCCTGACACATCAGTTCCCAGAGCTTATGGGGGTCTTCGCAAAAGCTGTGAGTATTCTCTGCTGCTGCTCCCTTCTGGTAAATAAAGACCCCAGTGCAGGGAAAGCTGAGCTAAATACTGCCAGGTATTAAATATCTGCATATTCAGAAGCATCAGTCCATATCTGAGCAGGGGGACGTATGCACAACTGTCAAGGTTGCTAGTCAGTAAGGAACACTGCTGTTTGTCTACTCTGGTTTATATGGCTCTCTTGTTAGGTTAGATGTCTTGTGATTTTGCCAAAAAAAAAAAAAAAGGGCTTGGGGGGAGAAGGGGATATCTGTGTTTTCATATATCATCCACTAAAATAAACTAATAACAGTTTGCAGAACCCCTCTATTTTGTGTAGAGTCATAATGACTGCTGTGATTCCCCATGCAATAGAAACTCTCAGAATGAGCAGAAATAGAGTGTACTGTTAACCAGGACAAATTTCTGTGTTTTTTCCCCGAACTGTCAAGGAGGAAGTAGTCTCAATATTTCCCTCATAACTTTTCTGAACTACATCCAGAGAAGTCTCTCCTAATTCTGCTTTTTTAATCCACCAAGGATTAATAAATGTTGGAGGATGAGGGGGAAGAGCCATGAATTATTCTAAACCAAACTTTTTTCTTTGCAAAACCAAGAACATCACTCTCCACAGTGCCAGGAGATGAAAAATCCACCAGCAGAAAAGCTCTAGGATAGTAAATAAAATCCTTCTCCAATAAATACTGAATATCTTCCACTGTAATATATTTTCTCAAATATATTTTTATCTGTTCTAGCTCTTGTTTTTCCAAACTGGCCTCCTGGCCTTGTTTTTAATGTCTTTGTTGCTTTTGGTTTGGGGGTGTAGGGAGTGGGGTGGAGGCCGCCAGGCTGAAAGGTTTTGGCAAATTCCAGGTTGTCAGTACTTCTTAAAACCCCTTTGCAAATGGCAAGAGACTCCCTTTGCAGGTGAAATGGGTCTTCTATTAACCCAGGCCTATGAGTGATAGAGGTCTGCAAGTAACGGTCCAAGATAGAGGTCTGGTACAGCAACGGTTCTTGGAACAAGAATTTTCTTTCATTAGCTCTAGAAGACAGAAAGTAAGATTAGTTGTAGCAGAAGATACCTCTTGTATCAGCAAAAAGTGCTGAAACGTACCTGAAGTACTATTACTCTTTGTTTCTTGAGTGTGCACGTAGGCGTTAGGTGGACAGTAAGTGTTTAACTTGGGCATATGATCATAACTTCTCTGTAAAGCTTTCCTTATATTTGGTGGTTGAGTATTTTTCTGTTCCTTGCTTTCTGAAGTTACAGAAATGTGTGACCCTTGTTTGGCTCTTTCAATCAAATCTTTAGTTTTTTGATACTGTCACAGTTGCCGATCCCAAATCTGTCCCTATTAGCCTTGTTCCTGTGTTTATCAGCCTTGTATCCTGAACAAAGAATATATTCTGGCAGCATAATGAGATTTTGTACTCAGTTCTCCTGCCACAGGCAGTGAGCTACTGGAATTGGAGAAAATTGGTAGACTGTGTTCATGGGTTTAAATCACCTGGCTTTGGTTGCTGACTGCAGAGAGAGATAATGGAAGTTGCACTGGCGGCATGTTGGTAATTGTTTCTCCGTGGTTTGGAGCTTGCAGGTTCTAAAGCCATTTGGTGAGTAGAGTCAGACCAGAAGGATCTACTTCCCTGATGTGTACATGCACCTGCCACTGGTGTTAAGATAGATACCCCAAGGCTTTGTATGTGGTTATTCAGTTCTGCATATCAGAGCAAGTAAAGCTTCTCTTTAGTAAGCACAGACAAATAGAATTGAAATGTGAGCCACATTATGTGCATAAAGATGGCAAGATTACTCAAGATCTTCAAACCTGTATGGATGGAGTCACTATGTCAGTTAATGTGCATTATGGCTTAGTTCAGCTGTATCTGGATCTTCATAAACCATGCAGCAGCTGAGCTTTCTTTGTACACGGGAGGGGCAGAGTTTAAGATCCTGTGACATTGATTTTGTAGCTCATAGAAAGGCTTCAATTCAGAAGGCTCATTTTTGTTGTCTTCTCTGGGAAAAGTGTCCCAAGGTGCATGAGACTGAAGAAAATCATGGCAGGCATCCCTTTGAAATGCAGCCATATCAGGACAGAATAGAAAAGGTTGGGCCAGCCCTGACTCCTCCCTTTCAGTTGTAGGGAAGATAATTTCATAAGTAACTAATTCCCTAAATAGCTAAAAGATGAATGTGCTGTTTCTGTGGCTATGTTCATGGAATTACATATTCGTCTCTGCCTGGTAGTCATTGTGATGGTGCTGTATTGCATTGTGAAGCCGTGCACATATGCACATTATGTTGTACCTGGAACTAAGTTCGACTCTTCCATAATGAAATTTAAATAATCCAGTTCTTCCTTGATATTTTGTCAGACTGAGTATAAGTAACTTTAAAATGACAGTAGATCTTAGCATTTTCTCTTGGCTAGGAAGAAGCATTTTCATAGTTTGTGCTTTTATTTTTTGCTAGTCTTTCTAACAAAGGCTTATGGAAGTCAATTAAGAAATAAATATAGGCAGAACAAATTTCTGATTGCATGGCTTGGATAAAATTGCCGGGACACTGTTGCTAGTATCGAATTTCTTTCTTTGACATGCAGAAATGTAGCAATATCTGGGATATCATTAAAAATATAGAAGTGTGGGGTCTTTCATAACATGATAACAATAACAGTTACAATAACAATAACAATAGCAATAACAATGACAGTGTATCTTAAATAAAATTGAGAGTTGTATTAACACAGAGGTCACTATATAATTCGAGTCACCAGACATATCTAAAAGTGTACTGCCTAGTTAAATTTTTAAAATGAGGCAAACTTCAGAAAGACTAATTTTTCTGACTTCATTCCTTTGTTTGCCTGAGATCACTCACACGATGTGTCTCAATATTTCCTGTGTGGTGGATGAGACCTCGGTTCAGCAGGTGGGTTTGCCCTGGGAGGTATTTCATCTGCTTGGACCTCTACAGATGCTGAGGCAGGGAACACAGTGGATCCAGTCACAGGGACTGAGCACTGAATAGTCAGTTTCTCCATGCAAACACCAACTACACTGTGGAAAAGCTTGAAAAGAGACTTCTACATGTGTATTTGAATCAAATGGTGCTATTCAGAAGGTGCTATTTCTGCCAGCTTTGAAAGAGCCAGGTTGATGGTTTTCTTTTCAAACACAAAGTAATAATAGAAAACAGGTCTCCTGTCACCCCTTCTACCACCCTGAATTCTTACTCTACTGCTGGTGCTGGTTTTTTTGATCTCTGTGGAAAAAGATAGTCAGTGTCAAAAGGAAACGCAAAACAATTTTAAAAAACCCAAAACCAAACCCTAAGAAAAAACTTCAACGTGTATCATGCTGACTAAGCTCTCCTGGGTGCTGGCTACAAGCTGGATAGGCATCTGCTGCTGAGGAGAGGAGCACCAGGAGCATTTCAAGGGCCAGACAGCCCCAGCACAGGTATTGTTGACATCACCTTGCACAAGATAGTAGGTGGCATCCTCAACTTCTTGTTGTCATTAAAGGTTTTGCTTGGGTTTTATGGAAGTCAGGTTTTGGTATCCATGAGTTTAAATGTATTTTGTAGACCAACTGATTTTCCAGGTGGAGAAAAACTTGACTTGCTTTAAGCTGCAGATAATTTGCTGAGTTTGTTATAGAATACAATCAACTACTTGAGCAACAAAATTCCTATGAATTGCAATAAAAGTCACTGTCAGGCAAATTATTCTTGTTTCATTGATTTAACAAGTATGTAATTTGCACTAGTTACAAAGCTGAGTTTTATTCAAGTAGATGTGAAGCTTACCACATAAATCAAGTGCTGCTCAAATAGCAGAAGATATCCTCTGAAGAGCCTTTTGCATTTTCCAGAATTAAAGGAACATATTTATTTAAGCACTTCAGAGCTTAACCAGGGGGAATGCTTCTCCTTGGGCTAAGCCACTTGAAACAGAAAGAGCAGTCTCTAAGATTAGGTAAGTCAGTGTTTCATTGATTCAGCTGTGGCTCATGTTATATAGCTTGACCTTTAGCACCAGAACTGAAATACTCAGTTCTGCTTCAGTTAGTTTTTCCTTTGACCCGTGCTTATGACAAAATGACATTACCAGTGGTGGTGTTACCTGCTTTTCCCATGATGCACAAGTTGTCCATGAGGTAGTGTCTGCATTGTATGCAAACACATCCAAGAGGAAAAAAAGAATTCGAGTGCTTACTATTGCCTTTAAAGTGCATAAGCATCGTAAATGCTGTACTCTCATACACGCGTAGGGCCCCAGCATAGGTGAATGTACTGCGTAGAGCTGAATTGCAGGCAATGTAAAGCACAGTTAATACGTATTTCTCAGTGTTTCAGGAGTTCTTTGAGTACCTGAGTTCTGTGATGTGTAGCTGCCAGTGGTTTTTTCCTGTGATAAAATGTTCTCCATTCACTTGATTTTTTCACATATGCCTGTCTGAACACTAAGATATTGAAGTCTCTTTGAATGTTGCATTCTGTAATAGAGAGAGGATGTTAAGATAAATGTTAGTCAGTGATGCAGAGTATGTTAAGATAACTGACAGTCAGTGATGCCTCAGTGTATATAGCAGAATTATAGATAACCCTGAACCATTTTAAACCTGAATCTCAAGACACGCTTTTTGTCTCTGTGAGGTGGTCTGGCAGACCCCTGTAAAGAAAAAGCCTCTCTTTCTCTTCAGTAGGTTTTGGGTTGAGCCTTTAGTGGCTTCAGTATGAGCTTCAATCTATGATGTGAGATGTGGGAAAACTTTTGTAGTTCATCACTTTGATCTTTGTAAAAATGGGGCTCTTGCTTTCTTTACTGCAAAATCCAGAAATCTCTGTATATGCAAGGTTCAAGAATTTGAAAGTCTTTATGTGTGAATTGTGTCATTTTTATCATGCTGGAGGATTTTACAGAGGAACACAGCAAGAGTATCTTATCTTATTGGGCAGCTTTCTCTTGAGATGTATTGTCTCCTGGATTTTGATCTGAATGTGTATCTGATTTCTTTGCAGTTTCTCAGCACCCTCTTTGCCCCTTTAAATTTTGTGATGGAAAAAGTAGAAAGTATCCTGCCCTCCAGCCTGTGGCACCAGCTGACGAGGATCTGAGGGAGCATGCCTGCTGACTGATTGCCATGACATCTTCTGTGCCAACTTTTTGTTGACCACAAGAAAGCATGATAAAAAAGGGAAGCAGTTATAAGACTTAAAAACTCTTCATGGATTGTCTGTTCTCATATAAAAACTGTTTTGTTGTACAAAATACATTGATGTTAGGTTCTATTATATTTTGCCTTCAGAAAAGAAAAAAATAAACTTTTGTGTATTGTAGCATTGCTGTCTTTTGACTTTTTCAGAACACAGATTCTATGTTTTGTTTTTAAACGTGTGGTATCTGTTTCACCATAGCCAGGGCGTGGCTACACATTCAGGTAACGAAAAGACACTACTAATGTTACAATTCAGCAACATTGTCACTGCCTTTTCTTGGGGAGTTCAATTAGGGTGAGGCCCTCACCTCTGCAGACGGTCTAGATGCGGCTTCTAGACAGTCAAAGCTCTTGCTTAAAGCAGCTTTAGGCTCTCCAGGCAGCCTGTTTGGCACACGGGGCTTCTGATTCCCTTCTCTGCACAGAGGTCAGCTTATCCTCATTTGAATTTTCAAGAAGCCCACACACTTGACAGATTTTCTTCACACCCCTGCTGTTTCAGGTACCTTCTAAAGGCTCATTAGCAAAATTGGTGTTAGTTCATGCACAATTAATAGAGAGGTTGGTGTTTCACTATAACTGCTCACCTCAGGTAATCTTATCCTTGTGCTGTGCCTGTTTAGACTAAGTATTCATTTATGACTTAGCCACTCCAGATGGAAACTTCCGAGGCCAGCTCTGAGATGAAGATTTTGATGTGGAAGTTGAAGCAAGCAGTCCTCTCTGTCAAGAAATGAAAGTGCATCCTTACAGATGCCTCAAGGATATTTTTTTCCAACTCGCCTTCTAGATAAGGAAGCATAACCCTGATGCAGTGGATCAAAAATGCCACTTTACCATTTCAACTTCACTGTTGCTCTTAAAATGCTGAGTGGTTAAGGGACTGGGATCACCAGCAGATAAGTTTGTTTAGCAATGAGGAAATGAGTGAGCAGAGACAAAACTCCCAGTACCAGAACTGGTATAAAAGGAAAGTGTTTCTTAACAATAGGAGATGCATTACATTATTTTTTTTCACTTGATCACAGACACAGTAGTAGAAGACAGATGTTTGTCCAAGTGTGCAAAAGTACCATGTTAACACTGCTGGGCTATGAGGTTAAAAATGGCAGCCCCACACCAGGAGAAATCAGCTGTAAGAGTGAGACCTGGGGGAGGATATAAGAGATCAGAGAGCCCCATGGACAAATGTTAGACCTGGTGGGGCTGTTAGGGGTTTCCATACAGGTTTTCCATCTCTGGCTATTACTCCTGCAAAACAATTCACTGTAATGTTGAAATTAGTCTGGCTTGCAGTTAATGTAGAATGTGGCATAAGATTAGAGATAGTGGATTGCTAGTGGATAAGTATGTAGAAGTGTGAAATGGACCAATATTTATGGTCTCCTGTCTTCATCTGAATTGTTAGAACAGCCACAGAAAACACCCTCACAGCAGGTGCTGCTATGTATCTCCTGCTGAAAAACTAGGGATAACCATATTGATTTGCCTCACAACAGCACTGTCAGAATTATTTAAGGCTGTGAAAATCAGAAGGATCAGGCATAGTCAGCTCTTGTCCTGTGCTGCTTTGTGTCACTTATTCCCAGCCACCTGTACCCTACATTTCAAAAGAACAAATTTTTGTGATTCACAGTCCTAAATGGAAATGCATTTGCATTTGCACATCAGTGTTTATGTAGATATATACAAATCTCCATGTTTGTCAGCAGCTAAAGCAGTAGTTTGGCCTTCTGTTCGAAGATATGATCTGTGTGGGAATCTGTAATATGCTGATAAAAAGGATTGCTTAACTCCTGGAAGAATCGCGTCCTTTCCTTGAACAATAAGGAACATTTAGGAACTCAAAAATACCTTTATGCAATTTTATTTCTACTATTTCTAGTATCTATCTCCCTAAAAAGCAGTAATGGGCCATGGATTTTATCTGGAAAATCTCTCTTTAATTATAATTCTAGGCATCTGGCAGACTAGGCAAATCAGACAAAAGGATTTTCTTTTTCATTGGGCAGAGTTTATTGCCTTAGGCTTTGCTGCCTCTGACATATTTCCTGTGAAGTTCAGTATGGTTTAGATCAAAAAGCAAACACAGCCCATGATTATAATGATGGAAAGCCTCTGGCTTAGTGGAGAGATGAGCCTTGTGGAAATCTGGTTCGGATAATAACTCATCTTCAGATTTGGGGATGGAGGAAGCTTTTTAACTCCAAATGTTAGGAGTTCCTGGTTTTTTCTTTAAAGACAGCTTAATAGAATTTGTATGCACATTATCTCTTTACACTATGAACTGCATAGAACAAAAAAGGAGAGGACCCCCCCAGGAGTGTCAAGTCAAGCTGGCCACCTTCTGTCCCTCCCTCCCACTGGATAGATTTACAGCTGCTCCCTGGCAGGAACTGCACTCGGAGAGGTGAGTTCTGCACCAAGGGGAGGGCTGCTGCTTTCTCTCTTTCATCATTTGGTGTGTATGCTGAACATACAGACAGTTTTTTCAGAGCATGGAAGTCCTTACCCTGGTAGAAAGGGGGAAGATTAGCAGCAGTCTTGCCATGTTGAAGAAACGTGCAGAAGCTAAAGAGGAAGCTGCACCTCTTGCACACACCACACACACCCTTTCACACCCAATGGGGCTGTCACCCTGTGGTGGCCCTGAAAACCTCAGTGGCTCTAGTTGCAGCAGATTGTACAAGGTAGCCCCTGGCTCCACCCGGCTTCCAGCAGGCCTCCTGCCCAGCTCCCACCACAGAGGGAGCTGTCAATGTATTGATGCACATGCATTTGCTTCTTTCACACAAGAGATCTTACTTTATGAAGTTGCATCCATTTTCACCAGGCAAATGAGCTGTTAGACAAAAGAAACAACCCAAAATCATGTTTGTAGTTACAGCCCATGAGCTGCTGCTCTCTTTCTGATAATAATATAAGTTCATTTACATCATTTGAAGGGGCAGGTAAAACCTGCAGGCTGTGACATGTGACCACAAAACCACTTCTGCCCTTGGAGGCAGCCATCACCTGCATGAAGCCCTCCCGAAGAGTGCGGGGCAAACGCCATGGAGAAGGTCACACCTTGGTACACTTTGTGCTGCCACACTGGAGTAAGAGCTGTTTTTTCTTAGCAAAAGCACCCTCTCCGGATCAAGATCTTCACTAATCCCCAAACATTCCTTTCCCCTTTGCCACCATACACTGAGCCCCACAAGAAGCTGGACGTGAAGCCTGCAGGCAGTGACCAACAGCTGTGGTTTGGGCATGCAGGCTGGATGCCCTTCAGCAGCTGTGCAGCGCAGTACCAGTATTTTATTTCTAATTCACATCTGCGAAGAAATTAACACAGGAATGGGAGGCCAGGATGAGATGCACAAATTGGTTTTAGGTATTTTTCCAGGAAAAGAAAAAGCAGCAATCTCTTAAGCTTCAATGCCCACATGCCCTAATATACACCACCATTCCTAAGTCATTCCCCATTTTCCAAGTGGTAAAAGAAAATTAAACCTTTTTTACGAGATTTCACCTATAGCAGCACAACACACTTTTTAGGGTAAAGTTTGTTGAAAATAGTGGGGAGGGAGCAATCCCAAAAAGTTTGGCAGGCTAACAGCATTTCAGGGTGCTGCTAGATCCTGAGTTCATGCAGCAAATTAAAGGGAACTCCCTCAAGAAAATTGGACTGCGTGTTTAAAAAAAATAATCCTACAACCTTTAGCCTCAGCTAACAGTATTCTGACACTAAAATGTCTACCTAGAGACAGCTGTTTCCTCTTCATGACTAAATACATAAGTAAATTTATTCCGTAGAACAAAATGGAATATTATTTAATTTGCCATGCCTGATTTCTGTTTCTTCTTTTTTCTCCCTCTTTTTTTTCCCTCTTATATTCTTTGTTGGATTTGCTGAAGATCATAGAGGGGCCTTCCCTAGCAATATTTACATCTCTGAGTGTCTTTTGCCACTAAGAAATAGCAAAAGTTTCTGGGAGTGCATTTCTTTGTGGAAGAGGCAGCAGAAATGCCTACAGCTGTAAGAAGCCTACCTTGAGCTCTTAAAAAAGCCCCAAAAAACCATTAATACAGTCATCAAGTAAATCAAGTAAATGGGCCAGCTCAGCACTTACCCATTTGTTATGCTGTGAAATATTCTGGGTTTCCTCTGGTGAAGTGGTTTTTGATGCAGACATTGCATCCCAGCTCATTGACATGGCACGTGCCTGGAATGGGAATATCAGCCTGCTGTGCACACCTGGGTGGGTTTGCTGCTGGACAGGGTGACAAAGGACACTGAAAAGGCCAAGGGCCTCAATGTCCCCATCTTCCTGGTCTTACTGGTAAGACCAGCCTTCAGGAACCACAGGCCTCTGACCCAGGGGAAAGTTTGGAGCAAGAAGATGTACCTTAGCAGAGGAGAACCAGGCTGGGGAATAAAAGTGAATACACCTGTGATACAGTGACTCCAAAACACTTTATCTGGGACTGCGGAGTTCAGGTGAGTTGATTTTCTGGAATATTATACAAATAACAGATTTAAGAAGAGATCTGATTTCATTACCCTTCATTCAACTACCTAGAATGAGTTCTCATCAGAATAAGCCTTTTTTCTTTTTTCCAGAACATTGACATATTTTCAGCTTTATTACATAGGTAATCTTTTAGACTACTCGAGCTCCCTGAATCTTTAAAAAAAATGGCTCTAAAAAGTTAAAAATCATTATACTGCTTTTAAATTCTTTAAGGCTTATAGTATGATATTGCTGAGGCTACAAACTACACGTGGATTTAATTTCACAGTGAAATCCCAATAAAAATTCTCCTTGGAGCTCACCTTTAAATACAATTAGGTATGAAATTTTCCTTATCCAGCCCAGAGCCATAACTGGCAGCAATGAAGAGGCTGGCAGTGTAACCCCTGAGCTGCACGTGGGTACCTATGTCCACATTATACATGCACTGCATGTGCACAAACATGTGGGCAGGGCCGTTCCCACCAGCAGTTGGTTTATAGACAGAAGTGTGATTATTGTTACCTCTAGCCATGATCATTTCCATATACAGTAACATATACTGAAACATTATCTTATTGTCCAAATAAAGAACTTTCTGGAGCCCCCTAATCTTTTAATGCCAGCTGTGCCTTCTGGAGATGAATTACCCATTTTAATGATGCAAACTTTTTCCAAGCCTTGCAGATGTAAATGACTTCTCCCTCAAGACCACTTAATGCCAAACCCACTTCTTTTTAAATAGTCTTTTAAAAAAGTTCCAAAACCAAAACATACCCAGAGTATTCACTTTATTGCCTTGGTTAGCTACTTGGACATTACTTTTTCCTGCACTGTTTGTACCTGCTGGGGTTCTTCCAGTCTATTTCATTTTCATATGGAAATTTTACCTTCATCTACAGTACGTTCTATCACTCATTCCATCTCCTTTTTTTCCCATGTTATTTTTTCATTACCTTGCCTCTCTCTACTTTTCATGGGTGCTTTTTCAGAGCCTTATTATACTTATTGGCACAGAACCCATTTTTCTCTTGGTTCATGTGGCTGATCTCTGCCCTGAGGAGAGCAGCTGGTCTCTCTCTGACCCAGTTCCTCTCCACCAAGGCTGCAGTTTCTGAGCCTCATAAGCCTGCACATCTTTACAGCAACTTCTTGTTTTGTGCTGATCCCAGCCCAGCATATGGTCCTGGCACAACCTGTAACTGCCTCCATCACAGGCCAGTACACTCCGAATCACAGCCATGGGTTTTTGCAGAAAGTATGCAGAAAAATTCTAATTTGGAAGTCCCCATCTGAGTGGAAAATATCATTTTGAGCACATTTAATAGATTTATTAACTTTAGAAGAACATAGAAGCTGATAACTTCTTTAGAATCCAAGTCATTACTGAAGCAAGGCATTTCCTTCTCCATCACTGTTCGCAAACATTTTTCCTCTATTGTGTATGTGAGAAAGAGGAGACCTTATTCTTAGGTAGTTGAGTGTCCTGTACCCAGCTTTCACTAGGCTGAAAAACCATTCTCTTCAGTCCTTCAGGTCAGAAAAAAAAATCCTCAGTTAATATTAATTACTTTTTTAAAGCTTTTCAGGCAAGTTTTCACAAACATGTAACTAAGGCATTTGCTTTGACTCTTTAATAGTTCATCAAGGTGTTGTGGCTGAATACATCTCCTGCAATTTCCTTTGTTTAGGCCATGGGGCATGAATTGGCCCACAGGAAGCCACAGTGTGCTAATGGCGGCCAGGGTGGCCTCAGGTGGCCACCTTACTGGAAACTCCAGTCCACCAGGGATGAACAAACACCCTTCCAGTAAAGCTTTTCACCAATCTGGCCCCAAATTTTCATGGGGAAATCACCAACCAGTGATGCCTCAAACTCTCGAGGCACTCGGTATCCAGGGCTCATCTGTGACCTGCCCAAGATCCTTCAGAACATGCTTGAGCAAGCCCAGCCCATGTGGTTGGTGGTGGTGATCTTGTAAAAGTGCCACATTTTGTATCTTCTTGTGTTCCGGATGGCAGGAATGAATTGCCACAAGGATTCTGGAGGAGAGTTACGTGGTGGTTGGAAGAGTCTTGGCATAAGTACGTCCTTCCAGAGCTGCATCAGTTTATGCACAGACAACTCTGCAGCAACGTTGTCATGCAGAAACGCAAAGAAAATGCTGCAGGGTTTGTATCAATCTTTCAGCAGCTTCCGTGCAATGAACAACAAAGGCAAAACAGGCATAAAAGTAAAGAAGACCTCTGATGCATCCCCTGCGTGGACCAGGAAGGGCAAAGGCTGTGGTCCTCAGCATCAGTAGCCTGTGCATCATGTCCGGGAAATCCAGCCGGCGCTCTTTGGCGCCTTGCAGGTGTGAATGTCCACCACCTCCAGGCAGTCCTGGCAGCGCACAGCACAACACCAGTGGAATTTGCACTCGCACTTTGTCATCCTGCTGACGCGGGAGGTGTCGTAGCCTCTCCCGCAGCACATCACCTCACAGCTGTCCATGCCACGGGAGGTTTGGTTACACACCCGGCCAGCTGTCCCAAGGGACCCTGCAGAGGGAACGCAGCAAAGGTCAGGAGGCAGATTTTAAGGAAAGACAGCGAGCGTATGAAAATAGGTATAGGAGACATAATTTGAAATATATTTGATCCTGCAACATCACATCACCCAGGATTCAATATCAAGCCAGAGAAATGCCTATAATAAGGTAAAAATTGCTCTCATATTTCCCCTGGAAATCAGGTCTAGAGATGAGAAGGAATAAAATGCATGAAATACTTCAAGACATTGCCTGATTCTGTTAATATCATCATGCTTAACTTCATCTTTCCTTAGATTTCCTCCAGAGAGCAGACACCCTTCCCAAGGCAGCTGTGTAGGCCCTTCCTGCTCCCTGCACCCAGTCCCCCAGGACTGTCTGAAACAGGATGCCCACGTGGAGCATTTCATGGTGCTTGGGATCTCATGGGCTTTGCTGGGGAGCACCGGGTGGGCAGGAGAGGGAAAGAGGAGACCATGAAATTTGGTGGCTGCAAGGGACACAGTGGGTAAAGTAACTGTGCTGCCAGTGATTAAAGTCTTGCAGAAGTGAGTGCAGAAGCACCCCAGGCATTTGGCAGCACTGCTGTGTCCACCCACGGGCCCCATTCCACCAGTTCAGGTGGCAGCTGAAGAGCTGCTGCTCTGTGTGCCTCTCATCTCCGTGGGGTAACACCAAAGGTTCTTCTCCCCTTTCATGATGAGATTAGAAGAAACTAAATTATAGCCTGCTGTGGACAGAAAGGGGGAGAGGAACCATGCCACACCTTGTCACGTTCATGAAACACTCAGGAGGAATGGCTGAAATGCCTGTGCCTATATCCAAGTGGCACAAAATGGCTCTGCAAGGCATGTCTTAGCCTGAACAGTGACTGTACCACATAGGAGCTGCTGTTCATCTAACACAAACTGATTTTAGGGTACACTTTAGGATCAATACCACAGCTGCTGACAGCTTATTACCACCAATCTGAAAACTTCATAAAAATTAATTGCCTCACCTAATTTCCTATGTATTGCTATTATGAATCAAACGCAGGTATATCCACAAAATTAACATTCTTCTGACATTTTCCATAGACATGATTGCAAGTCCATTCTTTTCTTGGGCAAGGTGATATTCCCTGAGTAATGGCTGTGGTCAATAAATTAACTGGAAATATTTTACGAAGTGTATTCGCAGGTGCACACCTAACATGAACAATTTACCTTCTTAAGGAAAACAAATACATGCAAATATTAATTAAAATTTGCATGAGCTAGGATAGCAAACCAATCTTAATTAATAAAAATGTAAACTGCAGTTAAATTGTAATTATTAATAATTTAAGCTGAATAAATTCCAATTTTCTTTTTTTTCCCCCCCTATGGTGTATTTATGCTTGTATGCACTGATGCTGCTGTCTCAAAGCAGTTTGTAATATACAAATCTTCGGTGTCCCTCCATCCCCTGCTACCCCCCAGCATCAGAGAGACTTCATGCTTTATGGGGGCTGACCCCAAGCCACTAATGCAACGAGGGGTCTCAGGGACTGGAGCAAAGTCGCCTTCTCAAACTGTGGTTTTTCATGGGACCAACACATGATCCAGCCTCTCAGCCATGGGGGTGCAAATTCTCCTCTTTTTGCGTCAAATTTAGGACAGGCTTCAACTGCTGTCTTGGAGAAGTGCTTCAGCCCCTAGAACACATCCCAGCTTCCCTCCCATGGCCTAGATTCCTGTATTTATTTAAATATTTAAATATTCATTGGGTAGAAGCGTACACCTGGAAAGCCTCACTATCGAATGGCTGGCTCAGGTCTGCTGCAGGCAGAGCAGGAGGGTGCTGCACGGCCGCCAGCCCCCGGGCTCAGCGGTGCCCATGGCCACCCATCCGGGAGCCACTCCCCAGCTGCCGCCCACAGCTGAGCCCCCGGCCCTGGCTTGGGGGTCCTGAGCTGCAAAGGCGCTGCTGTGCCGGCCGGGCAGAGACGTGCTGAGCCACCACAGAGGCCACTGGCAGAGGGAAGAGAAAACACACTGATTGAAGCCAGAAACAGGCTCCTGCACCTGCAGCCTGATAAATCCCAAATCTCCATGGGGTCTGAGCGTGTTCATGCTGCTACCTATGGACCAACGCTCTGCATAACATCCTTGGGGAGACGGCTGAACAGCGCTCTAAAATAAGCCTCTGATATTCGGGGGAGCATCTCAGTTGGATGCAGGGACCAGCGATGTGGTGTGTCAGGCACACCCTGCACCAGGAAACCAGCAGTAACTCCTACTCCTGGCCTACTGCCCCTACAGCCGGTGCCGGCACCTGGATCCCCTCCCTGCAGGAAGGCCCGGGGAGGAGAGGTACCCCCAGCAGTGACCCACACGGGCATACACTACTCAGCCAGGCAGCTCTCTCTGCAAAGCCAGCTGCACCAGGGCAACTGGCACAACAGGCGTAGCAGTGATGCCAAGAGGCCTTTCCCAGATCTTTTTTTCAGGAATCACTCCATGATGGGGAAGAGAGACTTCCAGTGGCCCCTACTGCCCCCAGTCTAGGCGAGGCTGAGAAGTCAGGAGGATGCGGAGCTACATGATGCACCTGTGGTCCCACAGGAAGCCTGTGGCAGAAAACAAGCCAGATCCTGCTTCCCAGCCATCACACTCTCCTCCGTTCATGACACTGAGCAAACAGCTGGGACACCTGAATGCAAGTTCTGCTGTTTGTCCCAGCCCACAGCAATATGCATCACATCCCAGACTGTGCAAAATACAACCAAATTCACAGAATGGGTTATTAGACATTGGGATGGAATTCCCAGGGAGAGGGTGGAGTCACTGGCCCTGGAGATGTTTAAGGAAAGACTGGACGTGACACTTAATGCATGATCTAGTTGACATGGTGGTGTTCGCTCAAAGGTTGGATTTGATGATCTCGGAGGTCTTTTCCAACCTAATTGATTCTGAGAATAACTTTTAAAGACATTTGCCCTGCTCTCTCTGTTCAGACCAAAAAAACAGTACAAAGGCCAAGCTTTGTACCCCACGCGATTTTGTGACCCACATGATTGACATTCTGTACCAGGAATTCAGACCAGTGGAGGAAAAGCAAAGCCGTGCTCCGCCTCAGCACAACTCCCAACCAGGAGCAGAGTGGGCCCGTGTCATTTGGCTACTGGGGGTGAAGGAAGACCCCCTGTTCCCCCACATCCATCAGGAGCTGCCCAGAAAGGTTTGACCACATTCCTCTGCTGAGGCACAAGTTAGTTTCCAAGTCCAATGTTCTTATTTCCAGATGTGAGAGGAAGTCACACAGCATTAAAGGACAACCTAAGCGCAATGCACCCACTGCTTTCAACAGGCGTTTTGCCACCAACTTCATTTCACCAAAATTATTTCAGCCACTAACAGACAGTCAGAAACTGGTATCATCTGATGCTGACCACAAAACAACATCAACATTTACTACACCACTAGGACAGGGGACTAAATTATCCACAGATTGTGACAAAAGTGAAAACAAGCTCATATAAAGGCTTAGGTTTTGAGCAAAACCAACTTTTTTAAAGTTCAAACAGCATCTTCAGAATATCTGCAGCTTCTCTAGTGAGAAAGAAAATTAACAATAACCATCAGGGAGGAGCCAGACAAGTTACTGCACTCCTTGGCAGACCCCTGAGTGATGACAGCAGCAGAAGACACTGCACAAAATAAGGCAGAGTTTTCTGATTCCTACCTGCAATGCACCTCCTCAGCACTTACAAGGCAGGAGTAGGTTCTAACTTGTAAGAAGTTTTTGCATAACCTCTTTGTTTTCATTTCAGATGTTGGAACTGCCATGCCTATACACATTTTACCTGCCAAAACAGCCACAGCTTTTCATACTGCCAACTTCACAGCCTGTACATCAGGCCCTTTCTTCTTGGTTTGCACAGTTTTGGAATTCAACATGGGTTATGTTGAAAAATATTTTTTTCCATTCTTAAAGCCCTGAAATGTATTTATTAGTTTATAATGAGAGTTTTTTCTTTCTAATTATATTGATTAAAATCTGGTGTCAAGCAATAACATCCATCATTAGATTTGCACACACACACACACAAAAGCAAAAAAAAGGTGCAAAACCAGTGAAATCCCCAATGATAGTGTCCTCACAAGTGGTTTTTAGGAAAAAATAATTAAAGGAAATATTCACAGAAAAGTAGCTCTGAAGCTACTGGATTCTGTGTACAACACCCAGTACAGGTGTTGCCTCTCCAGGCAGTACACATTGGAGGCAGATTTGTCTGGAGGGGCTGGGATTTCCCAGGCCAGCACTGAAGAGATGGCAATGTGTTGATAAAAACAGCTTATCCAGATCCAGTTTCGAGCAAACGGGTCTCGTCCTAATTCCCAGAACCACTGAGAGCGTTCCTAACCCCACAGCTCCCAGAGGCTCTTGGGGTGATGGCACTGCTCCCTTGCCAGGCAGTGCTTGGAGGAGAGCTGCCCTGATGGGAAGCCATTGCAAGCACCCCCACCAGCCTGCCCGGGGCTGGGACTGCACCCAACCTGTTTGCGATGTGCAAATTGGGAGAAACGGGCCAAGAAGTCACACAGGGACTGCCCGTAGGCAGCCATCCTCAGTGAGAAGGGTTTGACATAGACCACGATTGGTGGTCTATGGGTTCTTCCCTCCATGGGTTACATACCTCAAGCACGAACACATCTTGCATAACACCAACACTCGCAGATTACATTTTAAATTCCAGGCTACACTCTGGACCTGGCCTCATTCTTCTCAAAAATGCAGCAAACGGCTTACGTGGGGCAGCAAGGGGAAAAGAATTAACACGAAAACAATCCTGTGAAGTACCCAAAGCAGGTCACCCTGGGCAGGTGATTTGTCACCCAGCACACAGATCCAGAGGGCTGCAGGTAGCACTGCACATGCTCACCACAGTCACACCCCCATCTGCCTGTTGGGGACACGGGAGATGGGCACTGCAATCCAGGAGTGTGACCCCATGCACAGGCACAGGTAGCAACACTGGCTTTGACAGTGCCCAGACTGGGACCATGTGAGTGTTGGGAGAAACCTATGCATGACTTGAAGCATGTGGCACATGGAATTGCAGCAGG
Source organism: Mohoua ochrocephala (assembly GCA_013398855.1). Lineage (NCBI taxonomy): Eukaryota > Metazoa > Chordata > Aves > Passeriformes > Acanthizidae > Mohoua > Mohoua ochrocephala. The sequence goes on along the minus strand of VZTA01003415.1, from coordinate 32,665 downwards.
TTCCGAGGGACTGCTGCAGCAGCTTGAGGTCGTCTGCATGTAGACATGCCCTGTCTCTCAAGTGCTGCCTAGAGGTTTTTGGTTGCTCTGTACCAATGAATTTTTAATAAACCTGTTACTAAACATTTTCTTTTTCAGGGAGATGTTACGCTGCTTCAACAGTGTCAGTGAACAGCAGGCTCTAACAAAGGCTCAGCCGGCAGGCTGCAGGTGTGCTTATCCCTAAAGCAGTCTCTGTGTGTCCACTCGTATATCCCAAACAGCTTTCAACCAACCTAGCCTGCATGGATGGACAAATAGCAACTTTTTAAAACTTAAAATGCTTAAAATAGAACCTTATAAGCAGACAAGCAAGAAGGGTTTTTAGAATGTTTCGGAGGTGAAGTAGCACATTCAAGGTAAGCTAGTATGTGTGACAGCAGGACTGCCACTTGCACAGCTGTCACTTTAGTCCCTGTCACAGCTCTATCACTCCTAACAGGTCTCTCCCTGTGCAATATTGGGATTTGTGCTTGTATTGGGTTTGGGAGCTGGAAATTTATGGTGATGTAAGGAAGATGATGCAAAGCATGGTAAAATTTGTATGTTCACAACATGATTTTTAAAAGCTCTCTGGGATGTTCTATCTCTGTTTCTATCAAATTTGAGTATAACATTGTGAACAAAAATTATTTCAGCAGAGTTATGTGTGCGGGGTTAAATGAATTCTGAACAGTTCTGAAAATCTTCCTTTGGTCCTTCATGAAATCTGAAGGCAAGGAAAGAGGTGGTTAGGTTATTACATTCTCTTGCTATTGAGCTACTATTAGTGATTTCCCATATTATACCTCTCCTGAAATCAATTACTCCTCTTTTCCTTCTAGAGAAAAAAAAAACAAACACCACATTTTGGGGTGCTCCTTGTATGTACACCCAGTTGCCCCCTCAGACAGACTGCCAGACCCAGGGTGGAAGCTCCAGTGGGGGAAGAGAAGGTATCTGCTTTCTTTTGGGTGATGGCAGAACTCTTGAGCACCTTTAACTCACTGGTTCCTATATGTCAGCACAATCAAGCCACAGAGGACATTGTCTTGGACATTTCACAGCTTGTGAAGTTGTCTCCTGGTCAAGTCATGATGCTTCATAGTTTGCTCTGTGAATCCTTCATTCAATAATCCCCAATACTAGCCAACCTCCAGATAATTTTTTTTTCCTGAAGCACTGAATTGCTTGAATTCTCTGGAGAATGAAAGGCAGAACTTCATTCATGGACATACTCAAACACTGTGGTATTAGATTCTGCTGACACTGACATGCTCCCCACCTATTTCCAAACTCAGAGTTCCATAATCTCATTTCATTTGCAGTCATTTAACAGGGCTGGCGCTCTGCAATGCTCAACAGGGCAAACCAAAAAAATGAGAAAAATGTTCTTCAGCTGCCAAAATCATCTCCCTCAAAGCCAGATCAGGGGGGTTTTTTTTGTGGTTCTTTGTTTGCTCCATGCAAGCAGCAGGGCATTCCACATCCCATCAAAGGTTTACTGCAGTTTGCTAAAAATATGCTCTTCCAAACAGCCATGTTCTCTGAATTCTGGGCAGCAAAGAAACACCACCTCAGCTGCAGCCTTATCTTGAGCTGAGCCAAAGCACATGTCAGACTTTGCCATCTCTGGGCAGGCTTGTCAGTGTCTGGCAAATGTACATAATACACTGTGGTGAAAAATGCCCTCTCTCCTCCACAATAACAATACTGACAGATGAGATTAGGCTTAGTACAAAGAGATTATTAAATGGCTTTTTGACATAGAATTGAGTAGTGTACGGGTTCTCCTTCCAGACTAAAAGAAATCATGGGTTTGACAATGAATGAGGCAACCTCAAGAGATAAAAGTTTTGAAAAAATCCTAGTCTGCAAAGTTAATCTCTGCATGATGCCACAATATGCCCATTTATTCACTTGGATTAAAGCATTAGACTTTACAGTATCGGCCACTATTCAAGGAACAGTATGTGCTCGTGCAGGTAATAAACATCACCTGCCAAAATAATAAATAACATTTAAAATTATGTTGACGACTAAACTAACCAGAAACACTGTACAATGTAATTGTACTGGATGAAATTCTAGGTTCATTGAAGTCAATAGTACATGACCAGGAATTCACATATTGTTCTTATTTAAGTACAGCTGTTTTGCAATGTTTATTCCAAGCAAACTTGGATTGTAAATACGCAGCAGTGCCAAAAAGAGTTGAGCTGCGTTGCTATCCAGATACTTACGGATTTGTCATATGGGGTGCAATCTGGTCCGTTATACAACCTATGAATTCGTTCCACAACTTCTCTCATACATTACTCAGTCTGACTCCCTTTTCCAAATATCTGTTTTTCTAGTTGCTAGTTTTTAATTGCCACGTCAGGAAATATTATACATGGGTCAAGAACCATTAGCAGGATTCCTGGTGCTTGGCAATGCCTTGAATTCTGTAATACTGTTAAGTGCGTCTCTATTGAATCTCTGAAACAGGAAAATCCAGTGTGAATAGCAGCACCAATAGTTTATCTCTTCCCATAGGGGCTGGCACAACTCTTCAGCAAATGTTGTCATGGACAGAGCCAAAACTGCTCTGTAAAGAGGAATAAACAGCTGTGTCACTCAGCCCGGTGTGCTGCGTCCCACCGACCTCTACTCTTTCATCCACCTGCACGTCCTCCAGCGGCCTCGCCCCACGTCACCCACAGCTGCCTTGACTGGTGCAAGCAGGGATGGACTGTCACAAGCTGTACCTCCCACATTAGATGGGGACGGGCATGTCTACAACCGGGGTCCACAATCGCGGTGAGTTGTGGGAACGTGCAGATAAAGGAGGGCACCACAGAGGTAGCACAACAACACGAAAGGGAAGCAATGCAACAGGAGGTGGCAGCACAGGGACATCACGGGACTTGGGGCAGCTCTGGAGTGAGCTGTGTGACACCAGAGTGAGTGTGGCTGTGCCCAGTGTGGACCTGCCTCCAGAGCACAACTCAAACTTGTACTGAAAGCAGCTTTGCCTTACAGCATCTCCAGGGCTCCATAGCATCTGGCAGAAACTGCTGAATTATATTAGAACAACTGGCTGTTGTACACCTAGAGACATCGAGGAACTATTGTTCTTGTACTGAGTCCTTCCAAAACATCTTCTTTCCTGTTTCCTGCTAGTTATAAGCATGGATTTATATTTTTATATCTATCTATCTACACACACACTCAATAAAATTATAAATTTTGACCTTTGAAGTACAAATGTCTTAAATAAAACCATTCACGTGTAATGATAGAGGCTTACCTACATCCCTGTCCCGGATACAGTAGTCTGGAGAGCTTTCAAAGTATACCAGGTCATTCTTAGTTGGCTTCTTAAATTTCTTATTAGCCACAGTGAAACCCGTGCCATCTTGATTCATGACCACCTGAATCGCTCCATTGTATTTCTTCCATAGATAATCTCCTGTTTTCCTAAAGTCTGCCATGGCCAGCCAGCAGGTCCTTAGAGTGCACGATCCACTCACACCGTGACATTTGCACTCCTGCTTCAAAAACCGCTTCACGGCCTGTTTAGAAATGCAGTAAAATACACACAGGTAAAACAAACTGTAATTAATTGCTTCTCAGCCCTTTTCCATCCATCCTGCAGTGCCAGGCCTGCGATGGGCCTCCAAATTACGGTCTGTAGTGACACCCACTGGTAGTATCAAGCCATCCCCATGTGGTTGGTCTGCTCTGGTTGCTTGACTCACGGTACACACAATCCTCCGGCTGGTGGGCTTACCTTCCTGCTCCTGCCAGTCATCCCAAGGATCGATGTGGTCTATAGTACTAGGACACAGACTGGACAGGAGGAAATGATCAGAAATGGCCAGAATCATTCGGCCACTTGGGAGGGGAAGGCGCCCCCTTTCCCCATTGTCCCAGCTGCAGGATCGCCGTGCTCACCCTCTGACCCTCTACAGCTCATCTTCATGAAGGTGCCCTTTTCCCTGAACAGTGTTTCAAATATTGCCCAGAAATTCATAGGCATTTCATATTTAAATGATTTTAAAAAGACTATGTAAAGCATTGTACTTGTGCTAGGCATCAGATCTACGCAGAATTTTAAAATACAGTATACTTAAAATGCTTATACACATTTTAACAAACATTTTAGAATAAGACCCTCATTAGTTTGCGTTGGAGAGATAACCTTTATCATTAATTTAACATCTGGATAGCATTAAAGCCATTTCAGCTTGCTCTCAGACATTTAAGCTATCTGTATGATGTCGGAGAACAACAGATGGGTTCATAGACAATAAATAATTCATTCCTAATTATGTAGATATAGATATTTGATCTATAAATATTATGCCTTAAGGGTTCATGAAATATAAACTTTTTAGAGTTTGTACAAGAGGAATGTCATCATGGGAGGAAGGTAAGAGAGGGGAAAACTCCATGATTAGAAATGAGATTGATGCACAGTGGGGCAGCATTTTTCAGTCAAGCACTTAGTAATAAAGTGAGAATGTATTATAAAACCAAAGGACTTTTAACTTTCTTTCCAACTTGCAAATGATATAACTACTTCAAAGACTACTTCAAACTACTGGCATTCCCACAGCCCCACTTCATTGCCATGTCACAAATCTGGGATTTAAGCAGATGCTTGGTTTTAATTATCTGAGCACAACTCAATTTAACTACTTGTATGTTTAAAACAATTTGCTGGAATAGTGACACACAGGAATGCAGGTCTCTTTTTTTTTTTGTCAGTGATGTTCCTATACTGATACACATCACATTATGTTCTATAATTCACATGGGAATATTATAAATATTTATTCAATTTATTTTTTAATTAACACAGTTGGAATAGTCTAGTTTTAAAAGAAATCTATCAACACCCTTTTTGGGGGCAAGAAAAAACCAAGGGCACAGGTGGTCTTACCCAGGTCAAAATGCCAGGCTTGTGGGACGCTGAGGCAGTGAGAACCCTGCAAAGCTAAACCTACACTACTGCACTGTGGATACAAAACAGCATCCCTGTCCATAAGGCAGGTCCTAGAGCATATGAGAACATATTCATTATTTTTAATTGAATATATGTATTAAAAATCTCTTTTTCTTTTTCTAAAAAAATCTACCTGCTTACCAGTACTGCCTTAGTATTTGGCAGAGGTATTTTTAAAAATTTAATAATAACAAGATGCTCAAATATTACAGAAAGTACTTCCCATCATGGAACTTATTTGCCCCTAAAAAATCTTTGTGTTGTAGACTTCAGCCTCTTTTGGCCAGTAACAGAAAGATGACCACAGTAGTGCATGTGCCTATCACTGATCTGAATAGCCTCATCTGCCCACATTACATATTAATTACACCTGCTGGCAATAAACAGGTGGAGGAAAGATGCTGAAGAATAAAAATCTATCAGGAAAATCATCTGCCTGCAGTACATAAAAAGATCAGAATACAAATAATTTACTTCCTACTAAATATACATTAAGGAAAACCAAAGATAAGAAACAAAAAGTCTTTACAAGTAATTCCAGAAGTGCTTGGTCTAGCACAATAAAACATTTTTTCTGTATTATTTCAGATGTCACGGGAGCAGCAAATTTTTAACATGTATTAAATAATGAAACAACATATTCCAGTTTCATGCACTATTCTTACTTTTTATAGCTACCACCACAAAATGTTAGTGTACATATTCCTCAGCCCTTGCACCAGAGGTAGGCAATACACCTGGCAACTACTCCTTCTACTCACCTACAATGTGAAAGTAAACACTCTTTTAGTTGGAATTCAGGAATGGTATTTTCATACAATGTTTAGAAAAGGGGTTTGTTTAGAGCAGGTCATGCTCCAAGGCCATTGCCTTTTGGAGGGACATGTATTTTGGATTAATTTTCTTAAAAAGTGAAGTAATTACATTTTATCTCTACTCACTTTGTGATTAAGTTTACCATATACATACAGAAATGGACAGAATCAGTTTTTTTTCCTCGAGTGTTATTTTGAATTTGCTTTGTCAAGCCTGTTCTTCAGTGCGATCTTCAGCCTCTCTTAGGAATTTGTATTCTGTATTAACCAAAAATAAAACTCCTGCTTATATAAGAATTAGGCTCAAAACAAAACCTCCATCCAAACTGATCCTGCAGGTTAGACTCCTGCTTAACTTCCCACACAAGGAGCGACTGAACTGACTCCAACTGGAATTGAATTCCAACAGGAATACTGTTAGGCAGTTGAATTCAGTCTGTTTGGAGATCTCTGTCACACTGAACCTCCAAGGGAGATAGAAACAGCAGCTCAGGCTCCTGTTCTTCCCGTGTTTCTTCCTAACTGCTCAGACCAGATAGCAAGGGCCAACCATTAACTGCCCCGGACACAAGAGAGTTGTCCAAGAATATCTCTAGGCATCTGTTGGATGGACACCCACCTTCCTTCCAGCTCTGTTGTTGTGAAGGTTCATCAGCGCCCTGGCATCTTTTCCTTTCCGTTCTTTGGCATCCACAAAGGCTCTGGCAAATTTAATGCCATAGTCAATGTTATCGCTGCAGCCACCCCAGTCAAAATGGCCCTTGCTGTCCTTGGCAGAGCCTTTCTTCTTGGGATCACAGGAGCAGGATTTCAGCTCCCCTTGGCTACATGCCCTGGTGATGGCAAAAACAACTCCAGCAGAGGAGATGGCATGTACAAAAGCAGATTCTCGACTACCTGAAACAAAAAAAGTCACTTGAAATATCATTGGGGTAGCTGGTTTGAGTGGCTGTCCTATATCCAGACAGTTAGCCTGCACTTTTTTGCAGAGCAAAAGATAAACTAGGCTGAAATCACACAAATGCACATTCCCTGGAGTCAGAATTAGTCATGGCTTAAACTTGGACCCCTCCCTGGTAAAAGCTCATCAATATAGTGTTAGAGTTGGAAAACATTAAACATTTGCTTCTGATATTGATTAATATACTTTCATGGATCAGTTGTTCTGTACAGATATGTGAATAGGACAGCTGGTATTCCTATCATGTTTCATGAATTTAAAAGAATATATGAAGTGCTATTTGAGAGATAAGTTTAAGAAATTATTAAATAGGGACACTAAAACAACATGTACATTGCGAAATACTGCAAGTAACTCTTGAAACTAGATTTTCCTCTCCTGAAGCTCTTGGAACAGAGTTTCCTGCTTAAAATATGCTAGGGAGAAACCTTGGGTGTTATTTTCTGAAAAATAAGTTAATATTAGGTCTTCTGCCTAGAATCAAGCCCGTAACCATAATTCACACAAATAAGTTCCATTAAATCAATGGCACCGCTTGTATCATGCTTGAGGCAGGATTTGGTCTGGCAGCTGTGACTTCTTCATGCCAGCTGCTCTGGCAATTTTCCCATCTCCTAATCAAAATACTTTATTATACCAGAGATTATGTGAATTTCTAGACTATGCCTACTCAAAGGCTATAAGGTACATATTTCAGTGTGATAATTGCTTTTATTTTTTTAAGAGGTAGTAGTTTACAATACAGAGCTACATTACGCTGCCACAAATCTATTTATGGTAATGGGATATTTTCCTACTTTTAAAGTTTTTAGCATAGGAAGAGTGACAAGTAGATTTTTGTGCAATATCTAAGACAACTTGCAGTGAGAGAGACGTCTTTGCAGGACTTGTAAGCCTTAAGCAATGTTAGCACAGTAGAACGGGACCCCAAAGACCAATGTTAACCGTGACTTTTTTGTAGAGGCAGAATTACACCATATAACTTATTATTCAGTATTTCAATTCCAGTAGCACCAATATGTTTCACTTACGAATGGGCCCTGAACTTCCATGTGCTGTGCAAGCCTTTTGCAAATGGCATCTAAAAGCTTACAAAAGGACTGGGCAAAACATGCCTTCCCTACACTGCCTTCAAAATCAGGCAGAAGTTACCATGGTTTGTTACAAATCACGCTCTTTTGAAGACTTATTTCTGAGAAAACTCATTCAGAAATATCAAAAGTTTGTAAAGTGTTAATTAAAAAGAAACACTTGATATTGATGGAAGAGAAATGTTTTATCTGAGTTTATTGAACTAATCAATTTTATTAGAGCACAATCAAGCTGCATTTCCATGGCAATAACAGCCTGATCAGGCTCAGTGTAGAGCTCAGAAGCCTGATGCTGTCATTCTCTCACATGAGCCAACAGTGAAAACTTCACTTTTGGAAAAACTGCATTTTTACTTCTTATATTAAATAGCCTCATCATTATTAGGCTATGTTCTGCCAGACATGTTTTCCTGAATATCAGACAAACCTCACTGAAAACTTCAGCCTATGGGTGACGTTACTGGTTACTCACAAGTAATTGCTAAGGGAACATGAATCTGGTTACAGGAACCAACCTCTTACCAGCAGCAGAACCTAGCCCGGAATGAAAATCCCCCTGCTTGGGTCAGCGTGCCCAGTGTCTGCCATCCTCCTCTCCATCACCATCAGTGGGGCAATAGCCCCAGGGTACTTTCCTATTCCCCTCCTTGCAGGCGCCACGCTGCTCACAGCTTAGCGTGGTGCCGGGGACGTTCCAGGGACACAAATGCCAGGGCAGGGTCAGCCCCACTGGCTGTGCACCAAGGCCATGTGTGCAGGGTGTGGCACTCGGTGAAAAGAGCTGCAGCTACTAAGAATCTCAGCACGTTTATCGACCCCTATGGTAAGGACATCCTGACACAGTAACAGATCCCAGCCATTTCTTCGAGTCGAAAGGGCCAGATTTGAGATTTGAAGACTCACTAGATGCCTTAGTCCGACCTTTAGATGACAACACCACCCTGCTTAACCATCTTCCCTTAGGGTGGGAAGCACAGTGTAGTCCTCAACTGCTGGGGGTCTGCACAAGCCTGGCTCACCTCTATCAGATGTGTGTGCCCGGCCTCTCTCTCCCCCGGAACCTGACCTGAAATGTCGCAGTGCCTGGAGCGCCTGGAGTGCCGCAGACATGGGCACAGACCCCACACCCTGGAGGACTGCACCCTACTGCTGCGCTTTCCCGGCGAAACGCTCCAGCGGGAATTGGCCTGCAGGAGGGATTGTCGTCTGCCATCCCAACGCACTGGGCTCCTGTTTGCACGTGAGCTGCCCCTTTCAGCAGGCCCCATCCCGAGTACTGGTATCCTGAGGCTGGGCTGTGATGGGAAGTCTTCTATCCTGCTGGCCACATTCTGATGCCTCAATTTCCCTGTAGGCCTTAATTTGTGCATTTGATATCCATTGTGCACCAAAAAAAGAGAAAAGTCGGGAACTGCAGAGCCAGCCCCTAATATGCCAAAACCCCACATTGTCTCCCTGATTTGATACAGGTTTTTAAGCAATACAGCCCTTCACGTTATCATATATGCTGTTCCACTGCCTGTGAGACCCTGAAATAACTTTGCATTTGCTCTTCCCTTCCTCCTGAAATGTAAAACCGAGCTTCACCCTTGCTAAGACAAGGATACAGGAGGATGGGCACAGCTTCTCATCGTTCCCGCACACTGCCCAGGGGGTGCCAGACCCAAAACAGCCCGTTATCCTTGCGAGGAACACTTGTACCCTCACGCTGACTTCTCTAAACCCCTTCTTACCCTCGGCCCGTAGGCGTGGAGGCTGCACGCCCCACCCAAGCCCGCGGGAAGCCCCTCCCGCATCCCGGCGCGGCCCGCGGGACTCACTGCGCAGCAGGACGCGGCCGAGGAGGCGCTGCCCCCGCTCCAGGGCGTTGCAGTCCCAGCGGTGCCGGCGGAACTGGTGCTGGCACTCAGCCGTCCAGGCGGCCACGCCGCGGCCGATGGAGAGCATCGCCTCGGGGTGCCGCCGGCACAGCTGCCGCTGCCGGCTCACCAGGCCGGGCACGTTGTCGCACATCACCCGCGACGAGCCCACGGCGCCCATGTACCTGCGGGAGGGAAGGGGCAGGGCAGCACCAGGGGCCCGCGCCGACCCCTGGGCACCGACTCCGGGGGAAGGAGGGTCCTCAGCGCCCCGGAGCCTTCCTCCGGCGGGTCCAGAGCTGCAGTTACCTCTGCCTTTTTGGTGGAAATCCTTTACAATTAGTCATCGACCCTGCGTTCTCTTAATAACGTGAAGCATTCAGGAGAACCCCAAGCCCCGCTATTGCAGCTCCGTGCGGTACTTAAAAAAAAAAAAAAAAAACCTTGACAAAAATTAAATTACATCATCTGTATCCAGATGGTCTCTATTAGTCCTGAAACGTTTCGAAAGGTACCTCTCATAAAACCCAAACTTCTATAGGTGTCTTTTGAAGGGATCAAACAGAAGAAAATGTCCTTTTCTTGTATTTTCATTATTTTATACGATCATAAAATCGTTAAAGCCGTGGCTTCCAAAAAATATATAGTAAGTGGCATTTACAAGACACCACGACAAAAAGCCATCGCAATAAATAACATTTATACGGCTAGGAACACAGATAGTCATTTTATTGAAACATGCTCAGTCTGATAAATCAGGCTTTGATCGCGCGTCAGCCAGTGTCAAGGTTAAATGTGTTCCCCAGGATTACAAGAAGGGGTTTAACCCCTCTCCTACAGCAAGATTTTCCAGCCTGGACTTGTTTGGGGTCCCCAGTTTGAGGGGCAGGTTTATATTTCCATTCTAACCCGTTTTGCAGCGAGCTGCCTGAGACGCCCCACGCCGACATCAACTATCACTTGAAGCCGGGCCCTGCGCTGCCCACAGGGCTCTCAGCCCTCTGCCCTGGCAGTTTGCAGTTCAGCGAGGAGAAACTGTGAAGGAGGGAGGGGCGGGGGAGGGCGAGGAAGAAGGAAAAAAAAAATTAATAATAAAAAAATAGCGCTGCTGCAGCCAATTCCCAGCGCCGCCGGGACGCGGAGGGCCGGCTGCCAGCAGCAGCGCTTCGCCCGCGCCCCTCGGGCGTATTCCCCGCCCGCCTCCCTGCCCTCCTCCCGCTCCCTCCGCGGCCCCGCCGCCCCGGGC
>VZTA01003415.1:0-20474 GCA_013398855.1 Mohoua ochrocephala | reverse complement strand
CGCGCTTGAATCCCGGGCTGGGGCTATCCGCTGCCGCCGCGCCGATCCCCGGCCCGAGGGGCGACTGGCGGCCCCCGCCCGAGAGAGGGGCAACGCGACCGGGGCTGGAAGCAAACTCAAGAATAAGGGATTTGGCAACTTTTTCACTTCGCGTCATCTCCGCAAAGCAAATACAGGGTAACACATATTCCAAACAACGAACCCTCATTATCAAGCTGGAGATGCCCCACTTCCGAGACAGCACTCGTTGGCTGAAAAAAAGACAAACGCCCAAGGTTGCTAAGTGAGTTAGGGACTACACAGCTCTTGTTACTAAAAGAAGCCTGCAGTTGTCAACTCCAGGTGAAAATCCTGGAAGAGCAAGCTAGGAAGCACCAAAAAAGAGCTGTTCTTCAGGCATTCAGACATTCTTCAGACATTCTCCTGTTTCTCGGTACAAGTTCTCAAGATCACAGACACAGAACTAGATGTAAGCACATACCGTTTCAGAAAGAAAATGCAAAAGGTAGAATTATGTGAAGTTTTGAGGTGGTAACATTCCGCCACTTACCAACTCAACTTGAAAGAAATATCCCAAATAACCCCCAGAAATCAACACCCAACACCCACCCACACTGCAATGTCAAAACCTTTCGACTGCAGACTACCGAGTAAGAATAACTGAAGTTTGGGACACGTGAATGCTTCTCCAGCAGTACTACTTGCCCAGAGGCAACTACAGCTCCTCTTACTAATTCCAGCAGGTCTTAAAAGCAACAGATGAGCACTCAGCATCTATTTGATAAAATATAATCAGTGTGTAAAAACACTCCAATTTTTAGCTTCTGGCCAACTTATTTCTTACATTTACAATACACTTTGGATCAATTAGCAGGGCAGAGAAACACCAGTGAGAGGACCGCAAAGTCCAGCAGTATTTTAGACCCATACAAACAGAGGCTACAATCCTCCCTGTTACCAGCTTTCTCAGGCTTGCAGAAAAACGGTGCCTTAGAATTTCTTACACCCTTCTGTATTAACAGGAGCTCCTTTACCTGTGGCTACTGCATGAGTAGCTTATCCATGACGTTTTTTTCTTCTCCATAAGTCATTTACCACATCTGCATTCCAGCTTTATTGCTATTCAGATTATTTCTCCAAGCCCTCCACTTTGTGCTGGCCCTAAGTAGTTCACCTTGGATACATTATTTCTACTAACAACCACACTCTCGTTATAGAGAATGACAAAACAGGCAGGTTTGGAAAGGAACCTGGGGGACCCCACTGGGTTTGCATGGCCAGGTTTAGGTAGCAGGGCGGCTACAAGGGTGGTTTCTGTGAGAAGGTGCCAGAAGCTTCCCACATGTCCGACAGAGCCAATGTCAGCCAGCTCCAAGACGAACCTGCCCCTGGCCAAGGTCAAGCCTATCAGTGATGGCAGTTGCACCTATGGGACCAGTATTTGATAATGTGAAAAAACCCCTCTGCAACAATTGTAATTTGCAATTGTACCAAAGAGAGTGTTAGACAATGTGAGAGGAACAGCTGTGGAGACACCCAGGCCAGTGAAGAGCAAGGGGGAGACGGTGCTCTAGCTGCCAGGGCAGAGATTCTCAAGCAGGCCATGGTGAGTCAGGGTGTCCCCCTGCAGCTGACAGAGGTCCATGGTGCAGCAGAGATCCACCTGCAGCCCGTGGAGAACCGCATGCTAGGTTGAAGGAGGCTGCGACCCTGTGGGAAGCCCATGCTAGAGTAGGCTCCTAGCAGGACTTGTGCCCTACAGGGGACCAACAATGGAGCAGTCTGCTCCTGAAGGACTGCACCCCATGGGGGGGGCCCACAGTGGAGCAGTTCGTGAAGAACTGCAGGCTGTGGAAAGGACTCATGTTGAAGAAGTTCATGGAGGACTGTCTCTCATGAGAGGGAGTGCTGTTTCCTGATGCAGCCCTGGAGAGGCTGCTGGCCTCCCTTGCTGCAAGAACAGACTGAATCTAGAAATCTGTAGGTGTCTTCAACAAGTATTATGTGCACAGTTTCCCATACAGGTAAGAAAGCATGCCACGTGCAATACAGATGACAGTGGAGTAGCCAGAGCACCGAAAGCTCCATTTTCTGCATACCTTCTGAAATCGAGCTGAGGTTTTTCAATACAATAATGAAAATAATGTAGTTAAACCTGTATTTCTACATTCAAATAAAGACTGTTTTCAGAAAAGCTGAAGGCATGGAAGGCTCACTTGAAATTTTTTTAAAAGAAAAACCCCACCAAACTCTTAAGTAGAACACATCTTCCCATATATATTACAGCCGGTAGCACATCTTAAAAAACCTGAAAACCCTTCCCCAGAGGTATCTCTTTAAGTCCCACTTCCAGGGACTATGGCTCTATATTATATGAAACTACACCATTTGGATCCGGATAAAAACTAGAATTCATCAGCTATTAAAACTATTGAGGATACCCATCACATAATTCATCTTGTGTCAGTAATACCCCATGTCATATCTCACTCATTTCTCAATATAGCCCCATTACCTGGAAATTACTATTTCTGGAATAGGGCAATGTAAATTTTCAAATATGCACTTCCACCCCGCCTCCAGAACAAAGAAATGACAGTACACGTCTTTAAAAGCAGAAATCTGCAGTTCTGATGCCTGTTAGACCTTCAGGGCTTTGTAGCCTTGCTACCTACTAACAGGCATCAGAACTGTAGTCTCTGTACATAAAGATCCAAAGCAGCATTTGCAGTGTTTCGCTAGTAACACAGGAGTTTTATTTGGGAAAGACGACCTGTAGCTTTTGCAGAACTGGTGAAACAGAGAAGGCAGATGCAAACAAACACCAACCCACACTTATGAGGAAGCGATAGCTTTGGGGAACACCTGAAGGGGTTCAAAGACAACAAAAGAAAAAAGAATAAATTACACATTTTAAATCTTGTCCTCAACAAGGCACTTGGATGAAATAAAAGAAGATAAACCAAACACATACTAAAGTCAATGGAGAATATAATAGGAAAAAAAGCTCACTCTTTCTCAATTTAAGAATACACATACCCCAAACTACTCTTAATTACTTGTAATTGGCTAACAAGAATAATTAAGGGTAATGCCTTATGACAGGCCAGGAACTGCACAAGTCAAATTCGAAGAGCAGGGCAAATCCTAAGGCACAGAAGAGAGACGCAGGACACACAAGGCACAGTGTATCTTAGACAAGAAAATTAAAAAAAAAATCTTGCAGTTCCTTCAGATCTCCACAGGATCACCCAAGGCCCTAATTTCACCTAACGGCCTAAAGATTTGGAAAAGGCCATTGAATGAATAGTCATCCCTATGAAGACAAGTTAGGTATCCAATAACCTTGCAAGTAGGAACCTCGCTGCATCTTTAAGCAACTAGGTATCCCGCAGGATTTGGCCCGAGGTCCAATTCACTCAATCCTCAGCATCTCAATTTGCACTACTGTAGGAGGAGAACAACAGCAGCAGGGCTGCGCAGCTTACCTGCTAAATACATGCAAAGCTCTTCAGCATTCTCCTCCAATCCCCTCATAGATGTGCAAATCATTGTATTCTTACTGTTCTGGGATAATGACTGCAATTTGATGACTTGCAGAAGGAGGCCTCACAGCAGGGACGTTTTCATATGAAGGCTCGCTTAGGAGGTGCTGGTGGGGGTAAGAATTCTGACAGTGTAGCTCAGGGGCCAGATGTTGAAGGAATCTTTTTTTTTGCTTCCTGCCCTATCACTACCATATTGTGACACCTTGTCAGAGAATTTGAAAGAGGCACTGCAACAACATGAAAGTGAATAAAGGATCTTGAAATGCATTGTTTAAGCCTGAGTTTGGAATCAAAGAAGGTAAATGCAATTTTATTATTTTTTTTAATGATATGGTATGTTAAAATATGCTTTGTTCATTTGGCTCTTAACATGTCCTCCTCATACAGCGCAGTTTCTGATCGATTAATTAATGAAAACAGCCTAAAGTGGTTACTCCAAGACCCTTACTTCTTGTGAGTGGTTTACGGAATTTTGAACACTATACTTGAACAGTGCAGGATGCCAAGGATGCTGCTGGCACAAAGCTTATGTTTAACCCAAATGATGTTCACATGTGTGTTTGTAATCGTGACTATAAGCATCAGAAACAGGTGATCCATGAGATAATTTAAAAGGAACAGCTTCTTCCAGATGTATTTTAGAGGTCATCTCCTGAAGTTCAGACCTTTGACTCACTTCCGCAAAATCACTTTATTCTAACTCTCATACTCGAAAAAAAAATTACCAGCAACTATCATGCATTACTTTCTCCCTCCTACGTATTTTACGCCAAAAGCATAATAATTTATTTAAATACTGATAAAACTTTTCTGGAGCAGATTTTCTGTTCAACTGCAAGAGCTCCAAGTAAAGCTTAAAAGGCCTCTATCTGACCAGATCCTTTCTTCAAATTGATGGAAAAAAAGTTTAAACTTTTATTGTCTCAAATGTCAAGATCTACTAGTGGCAGAAAACTCATCTCTTGAAATGGAAGCTATATTCAGTGTCCTTTGAAGTGGCTTTGTTAATGTAAATTGTCACTTTAAGTGGAGAAGTAAGGGCTAGGAAGCAGAATCTTTTGAAGGGCAGAAAGCTTACTAGTGGTTGAAACAATTCCACTTAACTAATATAAAAGTACACAAAGGAAACATAATCTGAACAACGTGCCTGGCCACTCCCCCTCCACTACCAACCCCCAAAACCCCAAACACCTTCACCCAACAGAAACTTCCAAAAGACATTAGGTGCCGAAGTTCCAGTACTACCTGTGAGCCATCCCATCACTGAGCAACTGCAATTGAACCACATTTCGAGCTGATTGGAGGAGGAGTGGTATGTATATAAAAGATTCTTCCTTTCACAGTATGCACCCTGTTAGTTTAGGATTAATTCTAAGGTAATATGAAGAAACAGAGAACTATTTTTAAAATATTTTCTTTTCTATACTTTGTTCATGATGATAGAATGTTCACTTCCACTTCTGGTAGATGGTGGTGGTGAACACAGCTTATTCCCTCTGACACCAGTTTGGGAGCAGAAAGAACCCCCCAACTTAAGTTGTTTTTGCCTCTGGCCTCGTCACTCTGTAGGATGTTTCTGGCATTGAAGGATGAAGGAGGTAAAACAATTGCAGTAACGAGGAAACACACTAACACCCAATGCAATTCCCTATAACAAAAAAGCAGAGAACAGCGGTAACAGTGATTGGAATAGTGCTCAAGTTTTTATCTTCTCCTTACTCATCTCTAGAGGGAATATCAAAGGTTAAGACTCCACACAACATTTCTGAAAACTCAGAGACCAAAAGTTTCACACGCCCATTCAGGTTTATGTTTTTTTAGACTCCTTTTGTTTCATTTTGAAAGAAAAATGTCCCTTCCAAAATATTCAGCATTTTTACAGATGTTTACTGAAACCTGCAAAAACATAACTAGTTTGAATTCACTTACACCAACTCCCTTTTTTCCCAACATAGCTGGTTTGGTAAGCAGATCAAAACCCGTTATAAATGTTTCACTGTGGGATTACAAACACCTTTTTAAGTGGAGAAAATATTAAGAAAAAATTTGTAGTGAAAGACCAGACCAAGAAAAAACAAGCTGCTATGCCTTCTAAGTTGTCTGCATTCTTATAGCAAAAGACTACTATAATCCTTTTAATAGATGTGATGAAACTCTTAATAGAGGTGAGTATCCCTAAGGAAGCAGATTTCAGGAATAATTTAAGTATCATAGTTCAGTAGGAAATGACTTTTTAGGCAATATGTAACAAGATCTCCACAGTTCTCTTGATTGTGAAAAGAAAAAAAACCACGCGTATCTCTCTGCAAGAGAAAAGATCTTTATCAAGTTAAAATTGAATGTGATACTTAAAATATTGTAAACCATCTCAACTCCAAAAACACATCTGCATTATAATTTTAAATACAAACATGTAATATATACTCAGAATTTGCTTATGTTCACCTCTGAACAGGTAAAGGTAAAAATCCGAAACTAGTAATTAGCAAGCAATAATCACAGCTTTATGCCAAAAAAAGAAAAGCAGCTTTGACAAGATTTTAGACCTCCATTCTATACCAACAACGAATTTCAAAATAAAACCCTAATATACTCTTAAGTAACAGTTCTAATTTTTAATAACTTTATTTTTAGATCCAAGTACATACTGGATACAAATACCACAGATATGATGAGAAACAGCACTAAACTTAAATTTGGGTTCTCTTTGCCACTAATTTAATTGTAAATAAGAAAAAACCAAATCCAAGCAATGTTACCGCTCCCATTTTTACTAATCTTTTCTCCAAGGTAGCTGCTTTTTCGGGAAGTTTCACTCGGTTAGGTTCATTCTTCTTTTCATACTGAGGCAGATGTTAAATCCATGTAAAAAGTGCACAAAAAAAAAAGTTAGTATGAAAGCTTCTTAAGTAGATTATAAAGTAGCCAGTGCTAAGAATCTGCATGCTTCTAGGATTGATATTACTTCTTTCTGTCTCTGTCCTACTTAATTTGAAATAAATGTGTGCAAACCTTCATCTTATCTGATATTCGATCATTCTGTAACATACATTGGAAAAACAAACCGTTCATTTGGAAACTTAATTACTCAGGAGTAAAACACTGCTATTATTAGATGCTACAAAAATCTAATAACAAAACAATTGAACTCCAACTGTCAAATGTTTTAACTAGAACTTTTGCCATTTAATTACTAAAACAACTGTTTATTTAAAAAGGAAGTTAAATATGTAACAGATTAGACTTTCTTGAAATTAAAGGGAGAGTGGAAAGTACCTTACAAATGCCTGCTCAAATACATGTTGAACCTGAGTGGAGCCTTATCATAAAGGACAGCAGGGTTAGGTTCTTATTTCCTACCTTAGTTCACAGTGCTTGGAAGGCCATCTCATTTACTGCACTTTCAAAAATTATATGCTACAGACATGTACTGCTGGCAAAGTCTTGTCATGATTAAGCCTAGCAAATAGTACTGAAGACTTCAAGGGAATTTATACAAACATTTTATGTAATAGGTTTAACTGTTTCACTTAGATTCACACATTCATAATAAACGCTTGGGTGCTCTACATTCAGAAGTGCTCCATCATAAATTAAGTAGCACAAAAATGTCTTGTATTAAAGTATTCATAAGTGAAATTCATAAAACATAACAGGATTTTAAAAAGGAATTGCATTTTGGAAGTAATTAGAAGGCTGTTTCACACAGGGTACAAAGACACCATGCTTCATCTTGACAGCTATTAAACCTTATGTACAGATAAAGTCAAGTGACACCAAACTTGGAACCCTCCCAGCCATTATAACTGGCCTGCATATATAGGAGGCAAATATATACACATTGGACGATTGCATATGCAAAAAAAGGAATAAATAGCTAATAAGTTCTTTGCTACAGTCTCTACCTCTTAATATATTTGGTGTTAAGTGATTTATCGGGAGAAGGCTGTTATACTACATTAAATTTACTTAAACTACAGGAAATTGAATTAGTAGCATTATACTCAAGGTCTGAGTTCCACATGGCTTCATTCAGCAACAGATTCCTTTCTGACACTGATGCTCCATTTACCCTACCCCAGCGGCCGTTCATTTTACCAGCCTATTACTTAAAATGACCCCATCTGACAAGAGAGTGTCACTGTGTTGGTTTGAGAATGACTGATGTGGTGCTAACATCTAGCCTTGACCTCTCCCACCCTCTTCTTTTGTCACTCTGCAGAGTTATCTGGGATGCCTCCCATTCAATCCATAAAACCTTAGTATCTTCCTTGTGAGTCAATAATTCCAAACAAAAGATTCCTTAATTAAAAAGTAAGAGTGTAAGTCTTCAGCGTGGCATCTATGCCACAGTGGTTGTCCAAGAGCACAGGGATACATTCCAATTAATTCTTCTGTGCAGTAGAAAGAAAAAGGCAGATTGTGCTTTCTTTTGGAGATTCTCTACAGGTAGATTGTGCTTTCTTTTGGAAATTCTCCACATTGCCGTGGAATATTAGAGATTATTTCTCATTCTGTCCATGAAAAGGCGGAAGGGGGAGAGATTGATGCAATGCCCAAGCTAAAGCTAAACAGCCTTTGGCAGACCAAGGTACGAAACATTTCCCTGATGGATGCCACATTTGAGGCTGCGTCAGAAACCTGCACACAGTATTTAACAGCCTCACTCACACAGACCCACCTCCACCACGAGGTCCTTCAGTTTGCCAACTTCTTCTCCCAACTTGTTAACGCTGCAAATCAAGTCTTTGCAGACTTCAATATAACATTCGGTCGGTGCCCACTGCAGTACCATCTGTTAATAATTACAGTTATTTGCCATAATTACATAATTGTAGATTATAATTAAATATTCTACAGTTAATGTATCACAAAAGACAGTGCCAGAAAAGGTTTATAACTGCATTTATGCTGGGTTTTAATTGTATCATTTATGCACAACAAGCTACTACTCCCTAGCAGCCTTCGTTGGAAACTTTTGTCACCTTAAGTCTCCTATTAGTAGAAACATGAAGAAAAAAATCTCTCTCCTTTAGTTGTGTGGCTTAACTCTTTGAAACAAATTAGGAAGTGTCCTTTAGAGAAAGAACATTGGACAGGTTTATATAACGATATAATAACCAAGATGGTTGACGAATATTCATAGCTTTCATTTTACAAAGTGGAATAACACACTCTAAATCAATCTTCTGTTTGGTTGACTACCTTATGAGAATTTTTGAGGAAATGGTTATTCATGGTCTGCACAGGAATGATCAGCTTACTACACTCTTTATTCAACTTCTGAAGAAACTTGAGGAATTCATCTTCACTAGAAAAATAAAATGATATTTTGTTATTTGTCAAATGCTGTAACTTTTTGCAAGCCAAATATTACCTATGGATTTCCAACACCGGCTAGTGAGTTAGCCATGCAGTTTCATAACATACAAAAAACTCAGCATCATTTTAACAGCAAGTAGTTAAAGCCATTTAACATCTTAGCAAGTTGGGTTTTTCTCCCCTTGTTTGTCCCATCCCATCTCCTCCCTCCCCCACCTTATTTTGGAAGGACAATATTTCTGACCTGCAGCTTACATTTTTGAGGGAAAAAGTCTGGTTTGTACTTTGGAGCTAGGACTGACACGACTAGGTTTAGGGTCATTTAGTCTCCAGCAGAGTGGAAGAAAATAAGAATTCAGTAATACTGTCTCAGCCCTTGGATCTGGAAACATATACCTCAGAGCCCAAAATATCTGATGTTATCTTTTTGAATAAAATTCTTACTCGGTGCTCAAATATAAGCAGGAAGACAACTCTCAAAATTAGTTTGATCCACGTCTCCAAAAAGTGGAGAGAAGGATAGAAAAATTTAACAGTTTATTTTCCACTTTAAGTTTCTAGAGCTTCCACATGACACTGACTCAACTTTACTGGAAGTGTCAGAGAATTTTAGTCGTAAAATTGGTGCTGGCCAGAAATTTGTTGCCACTCACCAAGAAGAAGGAAAGAGGGCAAAGAAGAAGATCATCCAATTTGTTTTTTCAAATCCTGAAACTCCTGAGAAGTGTCTGTATCTCCAGTAGGAAAGTTTCTGTTAACTTTAAGCTATTTGAATGAATAACAGGCCGGGCCAAAACAAGAAACAATTACAAGTTCCTCCTGCAGATCTTCCTGTTCTGCAGATCCATAGGATCTGAATAAACTAATTCAGACTCCAACATTCCTCTATTCCATAGGCAATCTGCTATTAAACCTAAATGCAACATACTCACACCATTTGCTTCTTGCTTTTGAGGGCAAGAAGGTATCCACAAAATTTGTCAAATAGCTAAACTAAGCTACATGCCAATGCAGTGCAAGCATCTAAATGGAGATGGAATTTAGGCCGTAGAGTGTCAGAGAGCGCTTTCCTTCAGCTTTGGGCACAGGATCATTAGAGAGCATAATTTCCACCGCTGCTCAGGACATCTGTGATTTGCAATAGTGCTGAACTGTTAAGACTTCAACACTTAAAACAGAAATATATCGAAGCATTAATAGGTATGCTGGAGGTTTAAAATCAATATTACACATGGTTTTCGTGAAGATGCGGAAGTATGAAAGCCTATTAGCTTGTTTTTATAAAAAAATTATTACATTGTTTCAGAACAATGTAATTGGACTGAGTATTTTGGGTAAAGAACACAAACACTAAACATCTGGAGACAGTCTGAAAGTTCCTCCCACATTACTATAGTCAAGTCATAATCACAAATATTTTCTTCTACTTAGATAACTTTTTAGCTGGCTGCGATCAGTTATGGCACCTTTTGTGTTTCATCACAAAGGAAATTATCTTTTGGAATTCTGGAAGGATTCTCGGCAAATATAAAGGATGTCATGGGCTTGAATTAGGGAGGGGGGAAAAAAGAAAAACATTTAATCTATCATACTACTTCACTACACCATAGTTCTTAAAAAACTCCCTAATTTTATAGAATTTTATACCTGTTGCAGTGACATGTTCTTATATTTAAAAATGGAAATAATGTTTTCAAAAAATGATCACTTTTAAAAAGAATTAATGGCTGTCAAAACATCAGTGGCTAAACAGTCCTAGACACTCCATAAGTTTATAATCAATCAGTTCAAGATTTTCTACTATGTTAGTTTTTCTATGACTTAATGACTGATTCTCCTTCTCACAGAATGACTTTGAACAAGTGGAAAGCAAAATCTTTATATAATAGCATGTAAACATAGCCTAAGATTTTAGTCGCAAGGTCAGATTCCTAGAATACATGTCAGGCAATTTTCTAGAAAACTATGCAGTGCTTGCCATAACTGAAGTGCTGTCATATTTTATGTACTTCGATCTTTAATCAATCAACTGTTTTCTGGTTTTGAGAACTACATAGGATCTAAACCCGCACTATACTAGGAATAAGATATGTCACTGGTGTGTGA
Organism: Mohoua ochrocephala; assembly: GCA_013398855.1. Classification (NCBI taxonomy): domain Eukaryota; kingdom Metazoa; phylum Chordata; class Aves; order Passeriformes; family Acanthizidae; genus Mohoua; species Mohoua ochrocephala. The sequence continues at coordinate 9,498 of VZTA01003415.1, read as the reverse complement.
AACTGCACCAGACACCGTGTGGGTATTTTATGGTATTTGGCCACACATGGTGAATGGATAATGTTTTGCATTTCTCCACTTACTCCCTCTGTTCAAATTTTTAAGCTGCTCTGCTTGAATGCATGTACTAAACACTACTGTGGAACAATCTGCAAAAAGCATACATTTTAACATAAAAATGCATAAAGCTTAAACTGGGCAAATTCCCCTTAAACTGTAGCTATTTTTCACTTGCTGAAGAGTCAACATCCATTTCTAAAGGCACCTAACAGATTCCTGGCCTACCACCTCGGCTCAGCAGCAAAGTCTCTATTTTAATACAAAAGGCTCAGATGCTGTTAAAGTATTTATGGTGTATCTGTATCATACTGGTTTATACCCTCCTGCGTGCTGGAATGTCAGTTCTTCAGTATTGCAGCACGTGTACAAGTTCGCAGGATTCTTTTCTGAAAGTACACACTTGTTTTGATGGAGAATTACAGAATCATAGAATAGTTTGAGTTGGAAGGGATGTTACAGATAATTAAATCCCAATCCCTTTGCCATGGGTAGGGACACCTTTCACTAGACCAGGTTGCTGATAGTTCCATACAACCTGGCCTTGAACTCTACTAGGAATGGGACATCCATAGCTTTTCTAGGCAACTTATTCTAATATCTCACCACCGTCACAGTAGAGAATTTCTTCCTTATATCATATCTAAACCTGCCCTCCATCAGTTTGAAGCCATTCTTCCTTGTCCTGTCACTACATGCCCTTGTAAAAAGTCTTTCTCCAGCTCTCTGGTAGGCCCCCTTTTAGGTCTCCCTAAGGTCTCCCTCTCCTCCCTCCTCCAGGCTGAACACCCCCAAGTCTTCTCAGCTTGTCTTCAGAGGACCAGTGCTCCAGTCCTCTTGGTCATCATTGTGGCCCTCCTCTGAACTCCCTCCAGGTTGATGTCCTTCTTATGCTGGAGGTCTTGGAGCTGGTTGCAGTAGTCCAGGTGGGATGTCATGACAGCGGAGTAGACAGGGAGAATCCCCTCTCGATCTGCTGGCCACTCCTCTTTGGATGCAGCCCAGGATATGATTGGCCTTCTGAGCTGCAATTGCACATTTGTTGGGTCATGTTGAGCTTCTTCCAGGAGTTGAATTTGATGATCCTTGTGGGTCCCTTCTAACTCAGGATACTCTGTGCTTCTATGATTCTTGTCAACCAACACCCCCAAGTCCTTCTCCTCAGGGCTGCTCTCAATCCATTCTCTGTCCAGCCTGTACCTGTGCTTGGGATTGCCCTGACCCAGGACACTGCACTTGGCCTTGCTGAATTTCGTGCACCCACCACTCAAGCCTGTCAAGGTCTGCCTGAATGGTACCCCTTCCCTCCAGCACACCACACAGCTTGGTGTCATTGGCACGCATACTGAGGGTGTACTCAATCCCAGTCTCCATGTCACCAGCAAAGATGTTAAACAACGCCAGCCCCAACACCAACCCCTGAGGAGTGTCACTTGTTACTAGTCTTCATTTGGACATTGAGCCATTGCCCACAACTCTTGTCCAGTGTGAATATCCAGCCAATTCCTTATCTCTGAGTGGTCTCTGAATGAAATCTCCTCACAGACCAGAAGCAACATCAAAATTCTCTATTAGGACATGAACTCCCTGCTCTTCCAGCCCATCTCAGTCTTTCAAGAGCTTCCTCAAATGCCTTGCATGCCCTCCTCCCATGCCCTACAGCTCAAACTTGGCATTGTGCTGCAAAGATGTTCCTCAAGTAGGCCGTAAAGTCTCTTTTTCATAAACACAGTAATGGATAAATATACCAGCACAGCACCAGCACTGGGAGCAATCAGTGTATGAATGATTGGTTGGGAGCGGAATACATACTAGACAGTCTCGTGGAACTGGGACTCTAAAGACAACACGATGGCAGGATCACATCATGACATGACTGCTAATGCACAGTGCCAGTGCAATTCAGTTGCCTCCAAAGCATGGAGACATGTACAGATTGAATTTGAACCCAAGCATATTCTTTGGGCCAATGAACAACATAACTAACAAGGACTCAAGCCTTCCAGCATTCAAATAATACTGACAGTTCTCCCCAGTATTTTGGAGAGGGAAGTAATATCTACGAGACCAGCACAGCTGTGAGACCACTAGTCAAGAGGGAGATATGCACACTTCAAAGAGGCACTGAACCCTTACTATCTAATCCATTTTTAGTAGCTATTCTTCAGTAAGTTTGAGAACTAAAAAGAGGAAAGATACGAGCATGGAATTTAAACTGAAGTCCAGGTGTGTCTTCCAGGAAAAAAAAAATGTACTTACACATAAAGGGTAAGAGATTTCAGAAATCTTAAGGCTCCTTTGTACTTACTATATCCTTCATTTTTCATTTTGTGCTGGATGCGGAGTGCTCTAGCAGTGCTTAGGGAACTTGTTAAATTTAATTATGTTGCTGAGGAACATACCTCTCAGCTCAGGCCTGGCTTCCATGGCACTACACAAGACTATACTAAAAGTATGAGAGGTGTTGCAGAGCTTAAATACTATAATGGGAAAAAATATCAAGTTAGAATGGAAGTCTGAAGGAGTAACACTTTCTTAAAAAATTTTCCTTATAAACCTACTGATACATATAATCTATGATAAGGAAAATAGCTTCTAAACTGCTTAATTGGTAAGATTTAAAAAATGAGATATTTTAGAAGCCAGTAAAAACTGCTTCCAGTGGAAGACAAAAACAATGAAAATATCTGGAATCGAAACAGAAGTAGCCTTTATGATTTAAGATACACACGTACAAGATATTATATTACGAGTTGAAAATTAAAGGCCTATGCCGAAATTATACGCATTTCTCCCTCCTGCACTTTTTAAAATTGCATCTTACAATCAGACAGATTTGATTGGAAGACTAACAGAGCCTACCTTGCCTATGCTTCCAAATTTCTTTATGCAAAACACATCCACCGCCAGCTCTCATAATCCACTAACTCACATATTCTCATGAATGTTATGCATTAAAAGGGATAAGGCGTGAGACAATTTTACCTTTGAGCCACAGAAAATACCACGGTCACCTTAAACAGTTAATATTTCACTTCCATTTCCTTAGATATACTGTTAATACCTCAATTCCAGCTTTGTAATTTCTGCGATATCTTCAATTTTTTTTTCTTCCATTTGCAGCTCGTTAATAGCATCTAGGAGTTTCTGTTGATCTCCAGGATTTGTAATGCCGATCTAAAATTAAAGAGTAATTCCAAATATGATTTACTTTTAAACTTACTAGACATAACAGCAGAGTAACACTTACTGCAAAAGCTTCTAAATATTAAGATTCAAAAGAAGTTGTTTTTAAGTTATTGCAACCAGCTACAATGTATGTAAGTGACAAAGGAAAAAATAAAACCACAGAAAATATTCAATGATGCAGGACAAAATGACAAGAGATGAGGAACTGCCAAACTGAAATTGCACAGGATACAGAAAATCTGTTTAGGGTTTATTAAAAAAAAATAAATAGCAGTTTGCCTAAGTACCTCTGTGTTGTTAGGATGTTAGGCTTTCCATTTCAGAATCATCTCTGACAGTAAGATAACGAATCGTCATGATAGTGGTACAGCATTAACTCAGAAAGAAAGAGTGGAAACTATCAAATCAGCATCAAGTGGAGAATTTCACAGGAAGACATATTTTTTAACTGAAGGAAAACACAAAAGATATATCCTATGTAACTGAGATTCTCCAAGTGATGCCTAGAACAGAAAACGCTGGCAGCTGTGCTATCCATCAAATATCTCAGATTAAATTTTAAGTCATATTTAAATCCTAGGCTCAGAGTTTTCTTGCAGAACACTTAAAGAAAAAGAATAGTTCATTTGTTAAAAGGGAAATGCTTCTGTGGCACATTCAATACTTTTCCTTGCTCATCTTACAGGCTGCTGTGCAACACAGAGGACTTCTGATGTTAGCAGCCCTAAGATGCTCCTCCACAGAAGTGAAGAACCTCTTGACTTTGTTCCTAAGGCACCAGCTGAGTACCTAAAGTCAACAGGAGTAGACCACTCTGTCATTTGAGACTGCAAGGACCTCAGAGTCTCCAAAGCTAGGCTATATGGGACCCTCACTCATATTCTGAGGACTTGAAGTTACCTTCTGCACCCTCAGAAATCTGGAAGTTGTTAGTGTTTGCAGTCTCCCGGATTTCTGTCAGAAAGAATTTTGAATGAACAGCTGACAACCCACATCAGATCGAAATTCTAGGGAAGAGATGGTGCCTAGGGAAATGCTTGCTTTTTTCTGAGACCCAATGTTCTGACACCCAGTGTTCATTGTGACTGCATAAAACTGTCCTCCAGCTTCTCCACCAATTACAGGTAACAAATAATTATGGGCTCACAAGTGTGCCTTTAAACATTTCAAAACCATGTTACGTTTATAGACAAGTAAGTTCGTCAGTAATGCAAAATCCCAACAAGATTAATTGGGAATTTAACTACATGTGTCAAGAACTTCTGAGTTTCTAATGGGTTTCCATGGGTACCTGAATAAATTTTACTGAAGTCTTTTTAGCAAATATCACTAGCAGCCTTAAGAGAGAAAGATCTGGGTTTCTTATAAATAATCTGCTTCACTTGTGTTCAGCTGTAAGTTTGCTCAATTCATTAGTTCTCAGGTTTGTCTTGTGGAGCCCTGTCTGTAACGAACTAATATTTTCTTATGGCTTACAAAGCATTACAGCAGTCATTTCATCATGAATAAGTAAGCTGATTTAAACAATAGCAGTTATTCTTGAGGATTAAAACTATCTTGTTTAGAGTAGGAAGACTTTAAAGTGAAGACTGCCTTTGCTTTTGACTCCACCTTGTCATTCCTGAAACCAGCAAATCAGGATGCAGCTTTCTGACCAGCATAACAGGAAGATGTTGTACTTTGTTCCCCTAGAAATAAAACATCATTTTGTTCTTCTGCAAAGGGATCACTGAGCACCACCACATCCTGAAAATATGTGTCAGGAAGTAAAAAATGTGATAAATGTCACTATAGATAAAGTCCTCTACCACCACAGTAATTCTGCATTTAGAGGTAAAAGGTGCAGAACTTAGGGATGGAAGGTTAATAGATCAGTCCAAACTATTTCCCAATTTCTAGACCATCTCTGCAAGAACATGAAGTGACCCAGAACCTGACTGTTTATGCAATAATGAACACATGGAACAACCACAGTGCAATAAGCCCTTCTTAAAGGCATAAGTGAATTTTTAAGTTGGTGTTGGTTCACTTGTGCTCTGCAGTCCAAATCATGCAAGTATTATTGGGAAGTGGCCATGTTTAAAAACGCGTAAGTGCTGTACAAGAACTTGCTTATATCTGTAAAACAGACTATAAGCACTCTCAATTTTAGCCAGATCAACTCTAGGAACATCTATTTTATTCTTTACTTAAATACATACAAAGCAGCCCCTCCAAATCCAAGCCCCAAGCTCACACTCCAGCATGAACATGACAAGAGGTGAATAAGATTGCCTCAACACATCAAAGACGATATACTGCACAGATAAAACCACTGAAGCTATGCACAAACTCTTCTATCAATGCCACTTTGCCCAAGTAGCCACTAATTTTAATAACCTGACATTTCTGTCAAATATTAAGTGCTTTTTTCAGGGATTGGGGGCAGAGGAATGAGTCCTGGAATTGCAATTTAGAAGTACATAGATCTTAAAATTGTCTAATTATGTAGTTAAATTTCTGGATTATATTTTCAATTTCGATGTGTCAACTTTTCTTTATACACTCTCAAATTCAAAACAAGATGCCAATTTCTCTTATTCTAAACCAAATAAAATGTCAGAAAGAAACCTTTTTAGTCCTAAATGCACCCAGAAGCAAAGTTACTTCTGTTGCTATCTTAAGAGAAACATGCTTAAAACAAAATAAAAAATGTGAGTGCCATAAGTAGCGCAGACAAAACCCTCCAAATGTTGAATAGATATGTCCCAGTATATTGAACACATTTTTTCCAGAATGGAACCGTTTATAAGCTTAAGGAATGCAAGGATTTCAGCTTGAAAGACTCATTGTTTAGGCTCTGTTGTAGAACACAGATAAAGATATTTACAGAGAAAATATCTTCCTGATATTGTTTGATGGAGGAAAGCATATCATGTTAATGACAGCATTTCTCCCCAGTTCTCTGGATACAAAGCAGCTTGGTTCAGAGGCATCCATCAGAGGTCATCATTAATCTTTGCAGTAATGAGATCCAGGCTATTTGAAACAGCTGGCTGTTAGCTGAAAGTCTGCCATCACAGTAAAAACTTTCAACTCTGAAGTTACAAGGAAACAGATTAGATTTGTTCTATCGGCAGTGTGGGGAGAAACTGTTCGCAGAGCTCTAAAACTAGACTGCATCAAGAATTTAGGATAACTTATGAAGTGCTAATAAGCCAGGAGTGTTATGACATTTTTTAACTTCTCAACTGAAGACTCACTAATAATTTATGTCCATGCACAAAGCATGACTTATTTTTCAGGAACTGTTTCCTGCTGTTGCAAAGTTAAGAGACAAAGCAATTCAATTCTTACAGATACTATCTTCCTGTGTAGAAGCAGCTGATCCACGTAGTTATTTCAGTTTGTTCAAAGCTTCGTTTGTTTTTATAATAGGGAGCCTCAAACAATTTAGAACACCGAAACAGAAGCTATGATTTTGAGTGAAATTACACCTCTTTAGAGAAGGAACCATAAGGCTTAGCCATTTACTGAAGCCCACAGTTCTCTCCTCTTCCTGCAATGTTCCCCGGACAAAAACAAGCAATGACTTGCAATACCAAAGCAAGTGATCATTACGAACATACACCCAAGACAGATTTACAGTTTAATGCAATCATGACCAACACAGCAGCTCACACAGGAATGAGAAGAAATCCACAAGAATCTCCTTAAAGGACAAAACTACTATCAATAGGGGCTTTAGAGTTCTAAAAATCCCAGGACACCAAGATGCTGTCCAATGATCCTGAGGCTTCAGAAAAGCAGTAACACCAAAACACACTGACATGCCTTATAATATTTTGTCCTAGATGAACTCTTAGAAATCTCTTCATTGACAAAGCTCCCTGTATGAGCACCCCCTGAGAATACAGAATTACTTGTGAGTTCTGTCAGAAAAATTAACTCTACTCAGTTATAAGACAAAACTTCAAGCAAAACAATCTTTGTTGACATCCACTCTAAAGGAATACAACGTTGGATCCAGCTGCTAGAACGCACACCTCCTTGGTACCAGGATAAGGAGAAAAAGAGCTGACTCTAAGGACACGGCTAGCTCCAGTAGCAGGGAGCAGTCTCAAAGTGGCTGTTTTTACAAGGCATCTTTGGAATCCCAGACCAGAGATTCCAAAGCTCCCCAGTACAGAGTGCTCAGAAGAATCCTGCAGCCTGAAGTACTTATGTTGTTCCAACGAGACTCCTATAATTGGATTTTATCATAGCATCCTCCTGTAAGCACAGAAAGTCCTTTCATTTCCCACAGGAAAAATTCCAGCAAAGACTAAAGAAAAGCAACCATCACATCTCAACTGAGAACTGAAGCCTTGTAATAATGCATCACTTAGTCAAAAGACCAACCTTTGCAAACAGCAAAAGACCAACCTTCCCAGCTGCAGTAAACTGTAAGAAAAAAAATCATCTCTTTTTTCCCTTTTTTTTTTTTTTTTTGGGATAAGGTTTTACAAATCTGCATGGGATATGAGATTCTACATTTTAAGCAATTCTAATGTAAGACAGCTCTTCTTTCTCCAACAAAAATTACCACCTTACAAAGGAGGACCACATCTAAAGTAGTTGTTTAATATCATCTACTGCTAATCCTAGCACCGACTTCCTTTCAGAGAAATCAGAATTAAAAACTAAAAATAGTAACAACTAAAATTTAAACTAGAAGTATTTCCTGCTCACCCCTGATCAATCATTGATCTGTGAGATTACATACTTCAGAAAAAGCCTGTCTGTATTCACATTAAAATTCAAGAAGTTGCAGAAGATGATGAAAGAATTCTTGCAAGGTTAGACATTTATAATGAGAAGTTAAGACATTAAAAACATTTAAAAAAAAGAACAAAATTAAATTAACTTCTAAAGTAGTAAACTGACCTGTATTAAGTCATCTTTTTGCATGGTCAGAAGTTGTCTTAAAGCTATATCTTGTTCCTGTATAAAACAAAGGGGTTTCTGACTTCAAAAAGAGTTTCAGGATAAAACAGTTTTAACTTGATTTTCTTCCCTGTTCTACTTCAGTTTTCAGGAACAAAATCAGTTACAAAACACCATTATTGAAGCAATGAAAGATCTGTCTAGTTTAGAAACATCAAATGTTGTGACTAATGCACATAACCAAGAAATCCAATTTAGTCTATTGCAGTTTAACTTCCCATTTAATAAATAAATTACTGTGTAAGAAATTTATTTGAATTAATATATTAATAGTGTTATAACTTTTTTATTATGCAGTAGGTGCATTTTGCTTTCACGGATTACTTCACAGGTAGCAGATATACCACAAAATTACCTTCAATAATCCTCTAATGTGTTCTAGACCAAGACCATGTAAAAACACTTCCATGTCATCGAAAGCTGAATAGGAACTGTAAAGATAATTAATGAGATGGGAGTTAAAAACAGTGGAAAATAAAATAAAATAAAAAAAAANAAAAAAAAAAAAAAAAGAAAAAAAGACATCCAGAACAAAATGTTACAGAAAAGCTCCCCAGACAAAGCACTTGGGAGCAACCTGAAGTTGCACACACCTGCTGATGACAGAAGTACCTTATAAGCATACAACTTAATCTATCAAAAATTTATAGATGTTTTTTCTGTCTAATAAGTTGAAATGAACCTAAAGGGGATGACTTTCATTCATAAAGGTCATTTTAAGTCACAAAACATTCCAAATGAACCTTAAAGTTGGGTCACAAAAACCTGAAAAATGTGGAAGTGGGGTTAAGGAAGATAAGTATGTATTCTCATCAGATAACATTCATATTAATTGGATTCAGTCCACAACTGGTACCCTTCTGGTTCCAGTTAAACCAAAAAAAGAAAAGAAAGTACCATCTGTAATTAAAGATAGCGGAAATTACTCCATCAAGAAACTTGTCAGAAGACTACTGAGAAAGCAGTTAACACTGAACCGTAGGTTCAGAGTTCAACATTTACAAACAAATATAAAATATCAATTTAGATTCCCCGCTCTACCAAGGGATATAAAAGTATAAGAGGAAAAATAACTAAACAGCTTTCAACAATCAGACGAACTGTAATGAAAAGAATTAAACCGAAGAGCAAATCCTACAAAATCCTGAAAGGACCACTGCATTTGCTACAATAAATCTTTTGCCAAAATCTCGATTTATGACATACTTTGCTCTGTCTTGTTGTAGGCCCTGAAACAAAGGTCTGCCTCCTCTTCCCCTCAAAGACTGAAGGAGCATCTTGAGGGCC